>OX451220.1:17678103-17771882 GCA_949628195.1 Phasia obesa | reverse complement strand
GGTGTTCCGATAGTGATGTGATTTGCATGTATAAGGCCTAAGTTTTGAACCATAATTGAAATTTTCATAGAAGGTGTATAACTGTGGCCACTATAGCAACAAATACTAAAACATAGGGTGTTCCGAAAGTGACGTGTTATTTACGTTTATGTCTTTTTCAGCTGTAACAGGCAACCACTTACAATTTGCAGACAGTAATTAAAACTATGTTTGCTTTATAACTAAGTATACAAAATTGAACTGAAATATTAAAGGGTGTTCCGATAGTGACTGATTTGCATGTATATAGCCTAGGTTTTGAATGAATAGGTGGAATCTTGAAATTTTTACAGCAGGTGTATAACTATGGCCACTATAACAAATAGTAAAAATTAATGGGTTTTCCGCTAGTGACGTGATTTGCATGTATAAAATCTTATTTCTTGAACCTTAACAGGTAGACTCTTCAAATTTAGTACAGAAGATGTGTTGCCACGGCCGATATGAAAATTTCTAAAAATTAAAGGGTGTTCCGACAGTGACATGTTTTTCACGTATAGCGACTTATTTTTTAATAATAATAAGACTCTTAATATATTTATAGAAAGGTAGTTGCCATGGCCGTTATAACAAATAATAAAATTAAAGGGTGTTCCGATAGTGACATGACTTTATAAACCGTAATAGGTAGATTCTTGAAATGTTTACAGTAGATGTGTTACTTCGGCCGCTATAACAATTACTTAAAATTGAAGTTTGTACATTAGTGACATGTTTTTCACGAATATTACCTGATTTTTTTAACCGCAATAGGTAGGCTCCTAATATTTTAATAGAAAGTGTATTACCATGGCCGCTATAAAATCAAATACTAAAATTTAAATTATGATGCAATTTTCGCGAATATTACCTTAATTTTAAAATTTAAGAGTGTCCCATAAGACATAAAGAAATTAAATTAATTAACTGGAATTTTCAAGTTATACTGAACATAGTACGTAACCCTACGTGTGTGCGTCTAACTCGCACTTGATTGATTTTTTTTGTTATAGTAATTTAAAAAATAAATTCAAAAGCTTTTAAATGATACCCACATTGACCTGATATCTTCAAAAATGTAGCGTACAATTACAGTTTTTTATGAAAAGTTTATAGGCCCATAACTCGGAAAATATGGGCGACCGCCAATTGTTTCCCTTTATATTTTTTTCTTATTTTTCAATTCTCTATCACCCTGAATAATTTTGTTTCTGATTGGAGAAGCTTTGCTAAACTAGATTTGTTCCGTAGTCTCCTTATATTTAACTGCAAATTGAAGTAAGGCCATATACGAACAAATCGTGTCACTGTCGGAACACACCTGAATTGTTACTATTTGTTGCAGAGGCCTTAGTAATACACTTTCTGTAAAAAAATTAAGTCTACCTAATACAGTTTAAAAAGTAGTCCAGATAAATGCAAAACACGTCTTTATCTGCAACCCCTTTAATTTTTATTAATGCATCTTCTCTGGAAATTTCATACAAAACACGTCATTTTCGGAACATATTTTAATTTTAAATATTTGTTGTAGTTATACACCTTTTGTGAAAATTGTATTATTCTACCTATTATAGTTTAGGCCATATTCATGCAAAACACGTCACTGTCTGAAAACCTCTTAATTTTTACTATTTCTTGCAAAGGCCACGTCACTATCTAAAAAGCATTTAATTATTATTATCTATTGTAGAGGCCATATTAGTACCTTCTGGGAAAATTTCAAGAGCCTATCTATTATGGTTCAAAATTTAGGCTATATGCAATCAACGACACTTTCGGAACATCCTTTAATTGCAACTTTTGGTTGTAGAGGCCATAGTAATACGCCTTTTGTGAAAATTTCAAGAGCCTACGTATTACAGTTTAATAATTAGGCCATGTTCATGAAAAACACGTTACTGTCTGGAAACTCTTTAATTTTGACAATTTGTTGTAGTAGTACAACTTCTGTAAAAATCTTAACAGCCTACCTATTATAGTTTAGAATTAGGCCATATTCATACAAAACACGTCACTTTCTGAATATTTCTTGTTATAGTGGCAATACAACTTGTGTGAAAATTTCAAGAGTCTACCTTCAACCGTTCCAGATACATACATATGTATTTTTTAACTTAGTATAAAACGAGCTTAATCCTTACGTCAAAACTTCTTTTTTATGTAAAAAACAAGATAAAAAATTCTTTGGAATTACCAGCACATCAAGTACAAAACTAATGTAGCTGTACATAATTAGATAGAATATCATTTTTTTATAATCTTTCTAAAACAAGAGTTTATATTTTTTATTATGGTTGCTAAGTATGTTAGGATTTATAAAAAATATTGAAAACAGGAAATTTTTTTGGTGATAAGGAATTGCAACAATTTAAAATCGAAAGATGTTTTTAAACTTTAAATAAAATTCCCAGAATAAAATCATCTTTAGATATGAAAAACATTTTTAAATATGAAATGTTCGTGAGCTTGAAATAAATTTATGTTTCGAAAGTTTCCGGTTTCTAGAAGGAAAATCATATTTATGTAAATCTAGCTGTGCTCACATACGATGTGTGGGTCCTGACAATATTTTGCTCGATTTTGCTTTGAAAGTAATGAACACCCAATTTTAAGACTTTTACGTATTTACTTTATATAGTTATACCTCTCCCTGGCTGAAATTCTAAAATTTATATAAAAGTCTAAAAAGTCGTATAGCTCTGTAAAAGGTAGATAGGAAATGGGTTATTTAAAGTATGCATTATAGTATGTAGTACCTATAAATCAGTAAACAAATCGACGTACTTTCACTGCTTTTTCTCCACTATTACTTGGAAGTAAGATATTTTTTGGTATCAGGATACTAAGGTACCTCTTCACAAAACTTTGTTAAAATCCATCCAGAGAGCATAAAAAAGGAAATGAGGTACTATTTTATTAAATGTATAGATGAAAAGCAATTTACTTTTAAAACTTCAATTTCTTTGTTATCCATTTTATATTCCTTAATTCAGTTTCTGATGTTAAAAATTCAATGAAAAATCGACAAATAGTCGGCATGTCGCTAAATCCAAAATTTGATCGCTAAATAATATTGAAAATCCTCACGTTTGGCAAGAAATCGCCATATCTGAAAACCCTGATAGAAACAGAAATATTCACCCTTATTCTAGTTGGCGACGGCAATATTAAACGACGTCTTTTGTTGTAAATCGGTATTCCCGTTGGCAATATTGCCATTTATCGATGACTGGCAACATGTGTTTGGTATTTTGTAAGGAAATGTGACGTTGATGTTGCCATAAATTGGCTTCGATATTGTCGTCAGTGTTTTTGGTGTTGTGTAGAACAAAATAATGAAACAAATTAAAAATATGTAAATATAATTTGTTGTTAGTTTTAATAAAAAAAATTTAATTGTTTATTTTTGTGTCTTATGTTTTTGTTTTATTTAAATTATTTGTTCAAATTGAAAAATATCCTTTATGAGTAAAGGATATTTTGTTGTTGTTTTTTGCTTGGCTAAAATTTATGAGAGTCAATCAAAAGATGCAGTTTTTAGCATGTGTCATGGTGATCTTCATCCATACTTTGGATTAGCTTTCCATGTCCTGGCATTCAGAGTTTTAGACAAAATTTTGACATCATTGGCGTCTTTTTTTACCACTAACTTTTTACCTGATGATAATTTAAAGATGTTTAATTTTCTTTGAGATGCTTTGAAATAGAAAATATTTTTATTTTAATGTAAACGCCTTTATTTTAATTTATACACTTTGTTTTATACACTTAAATTTTTACATAAACCTTTTTAACGAAAACATAAACCAAAATGAATTATTTGGTTCAAGGATTTGATATGTGTGGTGTATTTATTAACTTTATCGACAGACTGGCAACGTCGTTACAGCATTGTTAGCGAATACCAAATTAACATTGATGTTGTGTTAAAGTGATGTTGCGTCAAAATCGACTTCGATGTTGCCGACGCCAAACAGAATAAGGGCGATTATGTTTATGTAAAATCTGCGGAATTCGACGATTTTTTTTCCCAAAAATCTGCACTTTATTTTTAAAGTATTCAAATGGATTTTTATTTTTATTTTATTTTATTTCCATCTATATTAAAATAATTGCTAGGAATGTTGGTGATTAGAGTGAAGTGAAGTTCTGTTTTTGGCGTTGATAAGTGCGGACGCGATTTTTTTAAGCTCGTATTAACAAAAAACAAAACATACATTGGTGTGAAAAATTTAAAACAAAAACAAAAAACAAACCTGTTTTAATACAACAACAAAGTTGTTTGTAAAATATTTTTTTTTTATTTCCTTTTCTTCATTTTTTACAATGGCATATTGAATTGCTACTTTTAAAATAAAATAAAAACAATAAAGGCTAATGAGCCTGTTTAATTTAAGCAGCAAAAATGTTGACAATGCTGAATTAAATAAAAACTGAAAATAATTTGTGTATTAATGCTACGCCAGTTATACGTGCCCAATCTTGTTCTTCACTTTTACTAAGCGATGACAATAAAATAACTACAAACAGTTCGCCTTCTGAACACAGTGTTGCCAAAGATAATATGGTTAGTGTAGAAAAACCCAAGACGCAAGTGGGAATGGATAGATACATAACTGTATTGAAAAGAGGTCGAAGCCCTAAATCTTCGCAGATTGCACCAATGGCTAAAATACAAAAAGACAAGGACTCTAACGGAATAAATTCCCATAATCGTTTTGCTATTTTAGATAGCGAAACAAGTGAAACAAAAACGGCACCCAAGTTTTTTAAACCACCACCAATTTTTTTAAGGGGAAAAAATTCAAATGAATTAATAAATAAGTTAATCTCAGTTATCGGGGAAAATTCACTCTATGTAATTCCTATCAAGCGTGGTAACATTGATGAAACTAAAATTCAATTTATAGACGAAAGTAGTTATCGTAAAGCAGTAAAGGAGTTTGAATGCTGCAAAAAGAACTTTTATACCTATCAGCTGAAGAGTAGCAAAGGCCTACAGGTAGTCATCAAAGGTGTAGACTCATATGTTAATCCAGTGGAAATAAAAGCTGGACTCCAAAAAGCAGGATTTAAGGTTAAAAGCGTTGACAATCTCAGAAATCGAGAGCGTGTCCCTCAACCTTTATTTCGCGTTGAACTCGAACCTGGGGATATTAGATTGAAGAAGAACGAAACGCATCCCATTTATACTCTAAAATATCTGTTACACCGCAGGATAAGTGTAGAGGAACCACATAAACGGTCAGGACCCGTCCAGTGTTTAAATTGCCAAGAATACGGCCATACAAGGGCTTACTGCAAGTTGCCTCCGCTTTGCGTTGTGTGTGGAGAGCTTCATTGTTCCGCCCACTGCGACAAATCAAAGGATGACTCGAAGGTTAAAAAATGTAGCAATTGCGGTGGAAATCACACTGCTAATTACAGAGGCTGTCCAGTTTTTTCTGAGGTAAGGAAGTCAACTCAGAAATTAAATACTCCTGCTAGGCAGCCACAATACCAAGCAAATGCTCATTACCCTCAGTTAGCTCAACCCACAACCAAACATGTTTCATACGCGGATATGTTAAAATCCAATCATGTTTTAGCACACAAAGCGACACCTACAACCAATTCTACCCCAAATATGCATCCAGAAGCTAAATAACAAACACCATCTGGTAACTACAATCGTCTCGAAGCAAGTATCGAGACATTAGTGCATTCGTTAAACAGTTTTATGAGCAGCATTATGCAAGAAATGGTTCGCATGCAATCTATGATGTTGCAGGCGGTACTTAACAAACCATGAACTGTTTAAAAATATGTTTCTGGAACGCAAACGGCTTACGCCAACACAAAAATGAACTCGCGTACTTCTTGAAGAACCAACAAATTGATGTCATGATGGTTTCAGAGACTCATTTAACAACAAATAGCTTTTTTAAAATCAATGGCTATATATTATATGACACTAAAGACCCCCGTGGGAGAGCATGTGGTGGTTCAGCTATTCTAATAAAGGCTCGAATTAAACATCATTTACTGTGTGATTTTTGTGAGGACTACCTTCAAGCAACAAACATCTGTATTGAAGAATATCATCAAAACTTTGTTATTTCTTCGATTTATTCACCTCCTAGATTTCAAATATCAGAGAGTCAATATACCGACTTTTACAAATCACTAGGTCCCTGTTTCAAAGCACCAGGCGACTACAACGCTCAACATACGTTTTGGGGATCACGCCTAATAACTCCAAAAGGTCGTGTTTTTTTTTTTTTTTTGATACAATTTCAAAAATGCGTCTCAATGTGATATCAAGTGGACAACCCAGCTATTGGCCTACTGATCGACAAAAAATACCTGATGTTATTGATTTTGGCGTGACTAAAGGTATTTCGAGAGAAATGATTAAGGTTGAAGCGTCACTCGAATTATCCTCAGATAATTCACCCACTATTGTCTATATATGGAATCAGCAAAATATCGTGTCGCTAACAACTTGCACAAGCATTAATTGGTTGAAATATAGAAAGTATCTCAGTACTCATTGTTCGGAAAACATACCGCTAAGAACACCAGAAGATGTGGACCAGAGTCTAATTTATTTTGATCAAAACCTTAGATCAGCTGCCCAACATTCGACAGAAACCAGACAACCAGCTAGATACAATCAAATTTATTTTGTAGATGTCGAGTGGCTCTTGGCTGAAAAAAGAAAAATTAGAAGAGAGTGGCAAGCACACAGATCTCCTCAACTGAAATCTAGACTTAAAGATTGCACGAAACGGCTAAGACAGCTGCTAGAATCTCGAAGAGTGGCATCTCTGAAAAATTACTTGGAAGACCTCGACGCAACTGCACAATCAGATTATTCATTATGGCGTGCATGTAGGAACCTTAAAAGACCGGTCATACGTAAGCCTCCCTTGCGAACTTCTTGTGGAGACTGGGCAAGGAATGATACCGAAAAAGGCAATTTATTTGTTGGACATTTGAAGAAGGTTTTCACCCTAAATGTATGTACTGATATAGCTGAGTTGCCATCAGTAGACACTAGTGCCGTAGTACCCCTAAGATTTGAATTTAGCGATATTGAAAGGGCAATAGCAGATTAAAAACCAAAAAAGCCCCTGGCGTTGATAAAACAAGTAACAAGATGTTAGTTGAGTTGCCCCGTCGCAGAATTATTCTGTTTGTTTTTAATGCCATCTTACGTCTTGAGTACTTTCCCACAGAGTGGAAGGTCTCTTTGATAACTATGATTCCTAAACCAGGAAAAGACCTCACAAAAGTAGAATCATACAGACCTATAAGCCTTTTATCAAACGTGTCAAAGTTATTTGAGAGAATATTAATAACCAAGCTGAATCCAATTCTTAGCGCGAAAGGATGTATTCCGAACCATCAATTCGGCTTCAGAAAACAAAATAGTACGATCCAACAAACACACAGATTAGTAAATGTTATTAAAACGACCTTTGAAGAAAAAAAATACTGTTCTGCGCTCTTTGTCGCCGTTTCTCAAGCATTCGATAAGGTTTGGCACGAAGGCCTAATATTTAAGCTAAAGCTGAACTTGCCCGAAAACTTGTATAAGCTCTTAAAAGATTATTTAACGAATCGCAAGTTTTTACTAAAAGAAGGTGACTTTTTAAGCTCACCACAGCTCATTGAAGCCGGAGTTTCCCAAGGTAGTATTTTGGGACCAATTTTATATTTACTGTACACATCAGATATGCCAATTAGCACCCTAGTCCACACATCAACTTTTGCAGATGACACAGCTTTTTTAAGTATTCATGAAAGTGCCCAAGAAGCATCACAACTTTTACAAGACCACATACTTAATTTGGAAAAATGGCTAGAAAAATGGAGAATAAAAGTGAATGAACAAAAATGTACTAACATAACTTTCACACTGCGTAGGGGCTCATGCCCTCTTATTCGCATAAATAACCAAATTATACCACAGCTTTCAGACGTTAAATACCTGGGTATACATCTTGACCGTCGTCTTACTTGGAAAAGCCGCATTGATTTCAAGTTAACACAAATGAAACTAAAAGCAGTACAACTAAATTGGCTTATTGGCAGAAACTCCACCCTGAGCTTAGATTGTAAACTTCTACTGTACAAGTCGATCCTCAAACCAATTTGGTGTTATGGGATTCAGTTATGGGGCACTGCCTCAGCTAGCAATGTAGAAAAAATTCAAAGGCGCCAAAATAAGATTCTACGTATTATTACATCTGATCCCTGGTATATAAAAAATTTGAACATCCACAAAGACCTAAACATGCCATCAGTTAAAGCAGAAATAGCGAAACATGCAGTCACATATCTAAAAAGGTTTGAATCTCATCCAAACCCTTTGGCGCGTAACATGCTGAATGAATCTGGTTACATTCGACTAAAAAGAAGAGATACTGCTTTTCTTGGCCGTACATTAGAGGGATGACCCGCAAATGATTGCAAAATCCGTCAAACAAACATTATTTTTGTCTAGCACTGGCTGGACTTAAAAAGTATATTTTATTTTAGACTTAAGATACGAGTAATTATTGTTAGTTCAAAAATATTGAGGATACAATAAATAAATTATGAAAAAAAAGAGTGAAGAAGGAAAAAATCAGTGAAAATAGTTCTGGTTTTATATTTCTGAACTTGTTGAGGTAGATAGGTTAATAATAAGTGGGCTGGCCAGTAGATTTAGCATCCATATTATTGACCAATTTTGCAGCTGGTACTCTTTCTCTTGGTGATCAGCTGCTATAAATTTCGGACCCTGTGTATTTAAATATCAAGAAACCGATCTTTGCTGATGTTACTTTTTTAGTAGCCGATGCTGTTGGAAAAATAATTGTATGTACACAAGTAGGTAAATATCTGTGGATAACACCTCTATCGCAGATAGATGTTTAGGACATGCATAGTATAAACATAATTCCAGGTAAAGACAATGAACAGGACCATTTCTGTACATGGAATATTTTATTAAAATTTCGATTCTGGTGAGTTAGTCATGGAATACAAAACAGCAATTTTTAGAATTTTTGTGTGTATGTCTGTTTTCGCATCACGTAAAAACTACTGGATAAATTATTACTTAATTTTGTGAGGTACCAAGATACTAATCTCAATTTAAGATACTTTTTTAAATTGTTTATTCTATTATAAAGATATTGCATGAAATACCATGGCTGAAATATCATAGTGGAATAATCTGCGCAAAATCCAAAAAATTGTTAACGATATTTTTCGAGCCAAATTTATGTATGTATATTATGTCTTTTTACAGGAACTACACAATTTTTTAAAACAATTTCCAATATAATTAATTCCGGCAAAAGCCAAATATTTTAGAAATGGAATTACCTTTTATTATTATATCATATAAGAACTTAGCTATTAATATTGCCTTTCTCAAAAAAAACATAAATACAAAATTTTTATTCGTTTACAACCAAATATATTTGACACCTTTCAAAATCGTAGAACGTCAATAAAAACGTACGAGTATGTAATTTACTCAACATTCCTGATTTTAACAGTTTCTCAAAAATACAAATTTCAAGCAAAAAAGAAAATTCTCTATACGGTGTAGAATCTTGTTGACTGTCAAGCTGCGTAAACAAATTTTAAAATTTTTCAATTTAATAATTTGCCTAATGTCCAGCTAGATTGGCAAAATACTTCTGTGTGCGCCGCACTGTGGTCAATATTTTGAGATAGCGGCCAAAGCTCCTTTTGGTTTTTGTTCTCCGATTTTAAAGTTATTAGACTCATATGAAAGTAGACAGTAGTAAACCTCGGGAGCCAAAAAATTAGAACTCTATTTCAACTATTTCACTGAGAACAGGGTGGTCCAAAATGGGCTTTTTCAGAATTTAGTAAATTATGATATTTTTAGTTAATTTTTAAAGTTTAAATGATCATAACTTTTTTGTTTTTCAAGAGTTTTGGACCAAATAAATTTTGAATTTTGAAGCTCTACTGTTTTCAGAACAATTTAAATATTTTTTTTAAAAAAGGCCAAATTTCCCGAAAATTTCCTACTTCATAGAGCACAACTCCTGTGACTCAAGCTGAGTCAAAACACAAATTTACTATTTTGTAGTCCTAACTCTCCCCTACATTCCTATATATACATGTCCATGCATCGGGACTGCACTTTTTGAGCTACAGCAATTTTTCTGACCCAAGGTAAGATATTCGGTACAAATGTACGTCATATTTTTTGATAAGTTATTTGTATGTGAAAGTGGCTATTATGCATATATTTTGATGAAATTTTGTACAAGAGTTCTTATTGCCCAAAAAAATAATTCTGTTGAAATTAGGAGAAGTTGGCCCATATTTGGACCTATTCCACATAGAAGGGTGTATCAAAATTTTGACAAAAATGACAATAGAACTCTCAAATTATGTGGTATCTAGCAATTCATTTGGAAAAGGTAAAAAATGATTTTATTGCCATCTAATATTATATAACTTAAATACCTGAAAATTGCAAATAAATTTAAAACCAATGGAAATAACTTATAAAACCAAGTACTTGTTATATTATGTTTCAAAGAGGTAAAAAATATCATGTTGAAACTTCGAGCAATAGTATATTAATCCATGCATTCATTTTTTTCTTTATTATTGTTTAAACAAAGGCTAAATTCAGTTATAGTGTTCTATCTGATATATATTTTGAACGGAAAGATGAAAACGACATTATTTTACATATAATGATTAATCCATTCTTCAAAATATGCGACAAACAAGAAATTAAAATTCATAACTTAAAAATAAAAAACTTTTTAAATACTTTAAGAAAACGGTACAATCAATGTTCCAGTAACAAGAAATTGTTTTACTCACGCAACCAAGAATGGCTAAGAAATAAACTTATTTTTAAAAAGCCATCAATAACTACCACGGAAACTGGAAAAGGTGGTCGACCAGCAAAGCCAATTGATAATTGTAGTGAAAGATCACGAAGACGCAAGCTTAATCATATCAATCAAGAAGTTTCTTGTAGCATCATAAAGGATTCCTTTCTGCATCAAATTCAACCATCGAAAACTAAAAAGAGTAAAATTGCTATCATTGAAAAAATAGTGGAAGCAAGCCCCAGACGCACAAAAAGGATTTTAGAAAGTATGCCGACACCAACTGAAGAAAATAAATTTACTCCAGAAGAAGCATTTGCACTATTTTTGGATTTGAAAATGACTAAAACCCAATATACAGAATTGCGGAAGCGAAGCAATGAAAAAAATTGTGGAATTTTTCCATTATATCGAGATATAGTTTCTGCCAAAAAAGATTGCTTACCTTCACCAACTGCTATTAGTGTAACTTCAAGTTCAGCAGAAATAAAATTACAGGATCTTCTTGAACACACTGCAGAACAATTATTAAAGACATTTGATGCTGACTATTTAAAGAAGTTTAAAAATTGCAGCATGACTTTAATTTCTAAATGGGGATGTGATGGGTCCTCTGGCCAGAAACAATACAAACAATGTAATACGGAAAATTCATCAGATGGCAATTTATTCATGATTTCTTTCGTTCCATTACGTTTAACAAAAACTTATATTGGTTCAGAGCCGTCAACTAGTAGAGCTGCAGAGATAGATGTATGGAAGAATGAAATTCCCTCGCCAACAAAATTTTGTAGACCAATAAAGTTTGCTTACAAAAAAGAAACTAAAGATGTCATAACTGAAGAAGTTGGCAAAATAAGAGATGAAATAAAAGAACTTCAACCAGTGATATTTGAATTTAATGACCAATGCATCGAAATTTACTTTAAAATGTCACTTACAATGATCGATGGAAAAGTTGCACAAGCTTTAACCGAAACAAAGTCTTCGTCAAGCTGCACCATATGCCAAAAAACATCAAGTCAATTGAGCCAACCACCAACACAAGACGATAGTTTTAATGAAGCATATGAATTTGGAATGTCACCTCTTCATGCTAGAATTCGTTTTATGGAGCATATTCTTAAATTGGGATACGATTTGGAATTTGGCCCGTTAGACGAAACAGTAAAAAAAATTTGGAAAAAAGAAAGCAAAAAAAATATATTCAAGAAAAATACCGTGAGATAGGCCTTATAATTGACCAGCCAAAGCAAGGAGAAGGAAATTCTAATGATGGAAACACAGCAAGGAGATTTTTTTCCGATCCAAAAACTGCAGCTTCTATAACTAGAGTAGATTATGATTTAATACGACGATTCCAAATCATATTAGACGTTATAGCATGTAACAAAAAGATAGATGCAAAAAAATTTGGTCAGTATGCTAATGAGACAGCAACCCTTTATAACCAAAAATATTCTTGGAGACATATGCCAACTACAGTTCACAAAATTTTGTTCCATGGGGAACAAATAATTCAGCAAAATATGCTTCCAATTGGAGATCTCTCAGAAGAAGCGCAAGAAAAAAGGAACAAGGACTACAGAATCTTTCGCGAGCACAATACAAGAAAAATTTCCAGATATTGTACTAATGAAGATCTTATTAATATTTTGTTGTGCACATTAGACCCATATATGTCCAGTATTCGACAAAAATGGAAATCAACCTCATTAGAGTTAGATGAAGAAGCTAAACAACTACTGCAAAATGAAAATCAAAGCTATTTGGAAGAAATTTTTACTAATATTGTTTAATTAATACTAGTTTAAAGATTATATTTTTTTTTTTAAATTTTAGTATAATTTTTTATTAATACATTTAAATAAAATATATGTGCACTTTAAATCAATAGTAAAAGCTTACTTAAAATTATATCGATGTTGTGTTCTGTTGGGAATTTCAGTGTTATTTTTCAGTTTAATCCTCAAGAATTAGCTTTCTTCCAAAAAAAAACCAACCTTTGGCCCCTGTGAATATTGAGACTAAATAAATGTCAGGGGCCAAATTTTGGCATTTTCTGACCAAAATTAAGTTTAGGAATAATAAATAAGTATTGGTTGTAAAATACGATTGAAGAAAATAAGAAATTATAAAAAAATACCTATTTAAAATGTCAAAATATTCAACTTTTACATGGAAACTCAACAAAAAATTAAAATGCATTTTTAACTCCATATTACTTACGTTCCTATCAGTCGATTTTTACGTTTGAACACGCAAATTGAAGCTTAAAGTCCCTCCTATTGAACAAAACAAATTGCGTAAAAAAATACCAATCCGGGCAAAAGTTATAGAGTTTTGACCGCTATCTCGCGAAATTGACCACTGTGCGTCGTTTTTGAATAGCCAAAAGCTGCTCGTAGAGGGCCTGAGTAATAACATCTGCTATTAGCAAATTTGTGCGGCTCAAGGCCTCTAATGCAATCGGACTTAAAAAGGCCACTAAATTTTATAAAATCTGAACAAATCTATTAGAGTTTTTTTAATTGCGTTCTTCGATTTAAGAAACGATTTGTCTTGCACGATCTAAAAACATTACAATTTTAAAAATTCTTGGTTTTTATTCAGCACAATAACCATCAAATATTTGTGTGATAGCAAAATAAATGCTTATTTAAAAATAAGAACCACTGAAATTTCTTTAGAGTGCTCATGATTTTTAATTTCCGGGGAAATTAGCAAAAAATTTTCCCGGGAAATTGTTTATAGCTTTTCCCGGGAATTCCAACGCAGGAATTCGCGTTTCCCAAACCCTAGTGTTGAGGTATAAGAATGAAATTTTTTTAATATTATAGCTTTTATTATGAAACTTAAAAACAAGAGAAAGGACTTTTTATAAAACTAGAATACGAAATCGTTGTACGGTCACAAATGTTTTATCTATCACAAAACTATTGCTCGAGAATAGCACCTTAAATATAAAACCAAATCAAAAGAAAAAACAAAAGCACTTTGAGCCATAACCATAGATTACATTCATAATTAACTGAAATGTCAAACACCTAAGTCTTTTGTCAAAAAAAAATCTAAGAAAGGGTTTTCATAAAAAAAAATTCCCACAGCACCTAAAGTGCACATATGTAGTTGTGTAAAATGTTTTGTAAAGGAAAAAATATTTTTTTACATTCAATTTTAGATGTTAAAATTAAATAATTCTTTTCCTTTTAAATAGAAATATCAATTTTTGCATTTTTGCTAATATATTTATTTATATAAGATATTTATGTGCGAAAAACATTCGATTGAATACTGATTTTAAATATTTATTATTTTAATTTGAAAATTTTCATCCCCTCAAGGACAAGAAAATATATGCAATACGGTTTAGAACCAAGCGAATTTATATCGGCTCATGTTGATTGCCCAGCTTAATTTTGTTTGTATACATTTTTTGTGGCTGTTTTTTCAAAATTTGTTTAATTAGAAACAATAATGAAACCAAACACAAAATTGAAAAAAAAATAATTTATTTAAAAAGCCGTCATATACATATGTTGATTTTTTATTTTAAATTATAATACACATATCACAATAACACATAACATAAATATTCGCAGCCTTTTACCAATCTAAATGTGCTGGATCTGGACCCATTCTTTATTTTATGCTTTTATTTTAATTGCTTTCTACTTTTTTTTTTCTATTTTTATTAAAAATAAACAAAACACATTAGGTTTGTTCTTTAATTAAAAATAGTTAATAAATTTAATTTTGTTGTTTGCTGGTAATGCAGCCAACCAAACAAAAACAAAATATATGTTATTTTTATTGTTGTACTTGTTGTCGATTCGCTTTCACTTGATAATGGATTCGCCTTGGTAGCAGAAATAAATTTCACAAAAGAAATGTCAACAAAATGAAATTTATTTTGTTCTAAAAAAAATTAAAATACAACAAATTATTACAAAATTGTTTGGTCAAAATTATTTAAATATTTGGAAAGTGGAATAATGTATCGTGCAATAGCGAGCAAACAGAGTGAACTGAGTTTTACTCCCCTACGCTTCTTGAATTCACACCGTACCTGTATGTGTGCCGACATTTGTAGCCACTTTTTGACATTCGGAGAGTTGGCTATATACATATGTAATCTATGGTCAAAATCGTTCACTTAATTGAAATCATTCTTTTCAAAAGTCCCACCTCTAATGTTTTTTCGTTCAATGAAATATGCTAAATTGTTGATGCATCTGACTTGGCAGCAACTTTCGATCGATCTTTAAATAAAAATACTCCTATAATACGTTTCGTACCCGTAATTCAAGGCCCTACGCCTCACGTTTATTGTCTCGATTTTCCACCTAACTTTTAAACCCACCACCATTAATAATATTAATAAACACCGAAGCTATTGTTTTAGAAACGTAGTATTTATTTATATCAACAAAATTTGGTTCTTCTTCTTCTAGATTGTTGCTCATACAGAGCAACAATGTTGGTGCCAAATGGTAAAAAGCTGCCGTAAACACTAGGTTCTTAGTTGCAGCTTTTGGACATGTCCAGAAACGATGGTTGGATTTTAAACAATGTTTGTCTTCTTTGTTTTTGGTTTAATTATATTTTATTGTTTTTCATTATTTAAATTTTCTTTAGTTTGTTAATTTATTATTCTTTTCATCTTTTTATTTATTGTCTCAGTTTTGTTATTTGTTATTGTGTCAGTTTTTTCTTCGAAAGAGAAGTATCACTCAGGCAGTTAATGCCTATATTAACTGTGGTACCTTCTTTGGAAAGGGATAGTCGTAGATAAGACAGATGGTTATTGTGATAGTAAAGCTTCGATTCTGGCAACACTGCAATTGCACGTAATGATTATTTTTAGAACAGTATTGCAGCGCCTCTGGTGTTGTTTAGGCGAATTAGTTTGAAGCTAGCATAGCCAATTTATAATTATTTTACTTCGCCGGCGATTTAGTGCTATGTTGTAATACCGGCGAAGGAGGGCGCTTTGATATGCATTATTATAAAGAAAAATTAATACATATCAGAAAAATTGATGTTGCCATGGCTGAGTATTGAACTCGTGACCATTGCTTAGTAGTCAACGTGCTAACCACTTAAGCTACAGCTAGTGGTGAATTTGGTTTAGGGTGGCCAGATCAATAATTTTTTTTGGGGATTCAAAAGAAATACCCAAAATACCAGGTATTTAAAATAATATATATATTTTTTTATAATTTATTGTATCTTCAATATTTTTGAACTAACAATAATTACTCATATCTTAAGTCTAAAATAAAAATATACTTTTAGGTCCAGCCAGTGCTAGACAAAAATAATGTTTGTTTCACGGTTTTTGCAATCATTTACGGGTCATCCCTCAGCCAAGAAAAGCTGTATCTCTTCTTTTTAGTCGAATCTAACCATGTTCACTTAGTATGTTACGCGCCAAAGGGTTTGGATGAGATTCAAACTTTTGGAAATACGTTACTTTTGACTGATGGCACGTTTAGGTTTATGTGGATGTTCGAATTGTTTATATACCTGGGAGAAATTGTAATCATACGTAGAATCTTATTTTGGCGCATTTGAATTTTTCCTACATTGCTTACTGGGGCAGTTCCCCATAATTGAATGCCATAACACCAAATTGGTTTGAGAATCGACTTGTGCAGTTTACAGTTTACAATCTAAGCTCAGGGTGGAGTTTCTGCCAATAAGCCAATTTAGTTGTACTGCTTATAATTCCATTTGTGTTAACTTGAAATCAATGTGGCTTTTCCAAGTCAGGCGACGGTCAAGACGTATACCCAGGTGTTTAATGTCTGAAAGCTGTGGTATCATTTGGTTATTTATGCGAATAGGAGGACATGAGTCCCTACGCAGTGTGAAAGCTATGTGAGTATATTTTTGTTCATGTACCTTTATTCTCCATTTTTCCAAATTGAGTATGTGGTCTTGTAAATGTTGTGATGCTACTTGAGCACTTTTATGAATACTCAAAAAAGCTGTGTCATCTGCAAATGTTGATGTGTGGGTGCTAATCGGCATATCAGATGTGTACAGTAAATATAAAATTGGTCCCAAAATACTACCTTGGGAAACTCCGGCTTCAATGAGCTGTGGTGAGCTTAAGAAATCACCTTCTTTTAGTAAAAACTTGCAATTCGTTAAATAATCTTTTAAGAGCTTATAAAAGTTTTCGGGCAGTTTGAGCTTTAACTTAAATATTAGGCCTTCGTTCCAAACCTTATCGAATGCTTGAGAAACGTCGAAAAAGCGCAGACCAGTATTTTTTTCTTCAAAGGTCTTTTTAAATATATTTACTAATCTGTGTGTTTGTTGGATCGTACTATGTTGTTTTCTAAAGCCGAATTCATGGTTCGGAATACATCATTTCGCTTTAAGAATTGGATTAAGCTTAGTTATTAATATTCTCTCAAACAACTTTGACATGTTTTATAATAGGCTTATAGGTCTGTATGATTCTACTTTTGTGTGGTCTTTTCCTGGTTTAGGAATCATAGTAATCAAAGAGACCTTCCACTCTGTGGGAAAGTGCTCAAGATGTAATATGGCATTAAAAACAAAAAGAATAAGTCTGCGACCTATACGGTGCAACTCAAATAACATATTGTTGCTTGTTTAATCAACGCCAGCAGCTTTTTTGGTGTTGAAATCCGCTATTGCCCTTTCAATAACGCTAAATTCAAATCTTAGGGGTACCTCGGCACTAGTCTCTACTGGTGGCAACTCAACTATATCAGTGGAGTGAAAACCTTTTTCAAATGTTCAACAAATAAATTGCCTTTTTCGGTTTCATTTCTTGCCCAGTCTCCAGAAGAAGTTCGCAAGGGAGGCTTACGTACGATTGGTCTTTTAAGGTTTCTACATGCACGCCATAATTCCAAAAATTGTTTGAAAAAGTTGTTGCTGATTACTTCTGTCATCAAGTTTCTTCTATTTTATCATCCAATCAACACGGCTTCAGAAAGGGTTGTTCAACTCCTACAAATGTTCTTCAACTAACCTTCTTAATTAACTCTGCTTTTATTGAAAAGCAACAAACTGATGCTGTATATACAGATTTTAGCAAAGCATTTGATAAAGTCAATCACAAGCTTCTCCTGATGAAACTAAATATGCTTGGTGTTACCCGCATTAGCCTTAATTGGTTGCAGTCGTATTTGACATGCCGTAGTCAAACTGTTCGTTTTAATAATCGTTCACCAAAATGTATAGCTGTTTTGTCCGGTATTCCCCAGGGAAGTCACCTGGGACCTATTCTTTTTTCCATTTTTATTAATGATCTTCCCAGTGTTATAAAATCCTCACATGTATTAATATATGCTGACGATTTCAAAATTTTTTACAGCTTCAAGCAATCTTGTTTTATGGTGTAGACACAACATGATGGTTTTAAATATAAAAAATTGTAAATGCATGAGATTTTCAAGGCGTGAGTTTATAGTGTTAACTACTTCTTAGGAGAACATGAGTTGGAGGTAGTTGATTCATTTTTGGACCTTGAAATTTTGCTGGATCTTAAACTTAATTTTGTATCTCATATTACAATGACTCGAGGCTCGAGGTGTTCTTGCATTTATTAAGCGCTGGTCAAAAGAAATTTCCGACCCTTACATCACAAAACAGTTATTTGTGGCTCTGGTTAGACCTATCCTGGAATATGCGTCAGTAATATGGGATCCTTATTATAACGTACATTGCCAACTTCTTGAATCTGTTCAAAAACAAATTTTGCTGTTCTGCTTACGTGGTTTAAATTGGCGTGACGATGTGAGGTTTCCTTCATATACTAGTAGGCTTGCTTTAATTAAACTTCCTACTCTAAAAAGTCGTCGTATTATTTTAAATGTCTCTTTTATGTTAAGTACTATCAATGGTAATACTTGTTGTGAATTTCTATTGGCCAATATTAAATTTAATTTCCCATGTCGTAATATGCGTAACTTTATGCCTCTTTTTTTCTAAAATTGTAGTACGAATTACGCTGTGGCTGATCCACTATAAAATATTTTATAAAATATTAATTAATTAATAATATTTTATAAAAATATTGATTTCTCTTTGAATTTAAATATAATTAGAAAAATTTAATTGTAGTTTTAAATACTGTGTAATATAATAAAATTTCAACTAATTTAAGTTTTTTATGTAATAGTCTGTAAGGATAACATCCATTGACTTCAATAAATAAACATGTGGTGCAAATATATAATGAATAATCTGATTGTGCAGTTGCGTCGAGTTCTTCCAAGTAATTTTTCAGAGATGCTACTCCTCGATATTCTAGTAGCTGTCTTAGCCGTTTCGTGCAATCTTTAAGTCTAGACTTGAGTTCAGGGTGGTTACTCTCTATTGCGATAAGAAAAAATGGTACGAAATCGAACGATTTGTACTCTTTAAAGCGTTCGCGCATTTTTTTTTCTCATATCTTTTCGCAAAGATGGCACCACCATACTCTGTAATGCGAAAGCGTACGTCAAATTCGTTCGATAAGCCCAAAGGAAGAAAACATGTAATTACTTGTAATTAAACATGTAATGTGTTTTAATTGTTATCTAAATTGTTACTTTTAGGGAAATCAAAGCCATATACATATAGTAGTTACAAATAAAACAATGAAAGTTTTTAATTTTAGTAGATAGTGATTAGGCCATGAAACAGTTGCTGCGAGTAAATGCCTAACAAGCCGGAAGCAAAATGTAGCACAAAATATTTAGACAATCTGATGGATATCCTGTAAGGGATATATCTGGTTAAAAAATGTATATATAATGCTATTATTTATGTAAAATATGATACTATTTGCGTGGATTTCCTGTAGAACTTTCAGTAACGGAAAAAGTTAAAATAAAGCTATATGAATTTGAAAAAAAATTCTCTTAACAGATTTATTATACCAGCGTTTATTTATGGAAAGTATATCGAACCTACCTGTTTGCAACTCGTTGCAAGTTAATTTACGTCTTTAAACCATAATCCATCAATATTTATATGTAAATTCAACCGGCTTAACTTTTGTTTACATATTGTTACGTTTTTACTTTACGTTGGGTTCTTTTAATTGCAAATTAAATTATTACTTTATTTACTTAACACCACTGTTCAAAAATACAGCAAACTGTTAAACACTCTTAAGATTCGACAACTTAACTCTTTGACTTTTAAATTAATACTGCCATACTACTCGCCAGCACGATTCACTTATATAGGTGATTTAAAAGCACCAGAATGTTCTATTCCAGACAGGTCTGGCAGGTTCGATTGTTATTGCTCTTGTTTTCTGTTTGTGTGATTGTTTATTTATTTATACCTGTATGTGTAGCTATTTATTTCTTTATACCTGTATGTGTGGCTGTTTATTTGTTTATGCTTGTATTTATGTATGTGGCTGTGTATTTAACAGAAGAGTGTTTATTTAATCTGTGTGTGTATATGCGTAAATGCGAATGTTTGTACGAGGCGTTTCTTTCTTCCATCATTGTAAGAAAATAAACCATTAATGTTTTTGTTGTTGTTCGAGATTATTGTTGTTCAGAGCTTATAATGAATAAATTCTTCTTTCGTAACACTACCCCCTTCTCAAACCTGTTCGTCCCGAACAGGCACAGATGTACCTTTTCCATAGTTGGCTAGCCGCTCCAAGTGCACTACTTTCATTTTTGATCTTGGGCTCTGAAATTTCTGTATTCTGTAAACTACGTCGTTTAGCCGCTTTATTACTTTATAAGGTCCATCCCAATGAGTTTGTAGTTTGGGTGATAATCCTTTCTTCCGTTGTGGGTTAAAACGTAGAACCAGTTGTCCCTCGTTAAATCCCTCAGAGTTGGCAGCTCGATCATATCTGGCTTTCATTTTATCACTGGTTAATTTTATCCGACTCCGCACGAATTCGTGAATCTCCTGCAGGTCCCTTTGTGCCTGACTAGAGTTTTCTCCGTCTCCTTCTGCCGATGTTGGCTTAACACCAAACTCTAAATCTGCCGGCAAATTTAGCTCAGATCCAAAGACTATTTTCGCTGGTGTTCGTGAGGTGGAATCGTGAACAGCTGATCTATATGCCAACAAACATTTGGGTATATGCTCATCCCAGTCCCTCTGATGTGCGCTGACCACTTTTCTCAGGTATTCCTCCGGGGTTCGATTGAATCTTTCGACCATACCATCAGATTGCGGATGTAACGGTGTCGTTCTGGTCTTTCTTATTCCGTATACTTCGCACATCTCTTTGAATATAGCGGATTCAAAATTTCGGACTTGGTCGGAGTGTAGTTCCAAGGGAACACCATAGCGACACACCCAGTTGCTTATAAAAGCGTCTACAATCGTTCTGGCTTCTTGATTGGGAATGGCATATACTTCGGCCATTTACTAAAATAGTCCATGACCACTAAAACGTATCGGTTTCCAGCATTACTAGCAGGGAAGGGACCTGCTACGTCCATCGCTATGCGTTCAAAGGGAGCTCCTGAATTGTACTGCTGAAGCTGCCCCCGACTCCTTCGTACTGGACCCTTTGCTGCAATGCACTCCTGGCAATTGGCTATCCATTCGGCTACGGCTTGTTGAAATCCAACCCAATAGAACCGTTGTTTTATCTTTTCCAGCGTCTTCGTTACACCAAGGTGACCTCCGCTAGGACCATTGTGGAATTGTTTTATGACCTCTTTGATCTTGGAGAATGGCACGACGATTAAGTCTATCACAGTTTTGCCGTCTGTGCTTTCCCAGGTGCGACATAAGTAGCCATCCTTCAACCTTAGACTGTTCCACTGGGCCCAATATGCCTTCGCCAACGGACTTTCTGGTGAGATCTCACTTCGCGTCGGTCTACTGTCTTCCTCTTTAGCTGCTATAATTTTTGCCAATATGGGATCCTTTCTTTGTGCTGTCGGCCAGTCTTCACTAGATTCTATATGTGTAAGCCGAACATCAATAACGAATTCTTTTCTCTCCGCCTTTGTGCAATGCTTAGACCCCAGATCACATGGCCGCCTAGAAAGGGCGTCTGCGTTGTTATGCTTGCCTCCTTTTCTGTGCTCAATACTAAAGTCATAGCTCTGAAGTCGCTCTATCCAGCGTGCAAGCTGTCCTTCAGGGCTCTTGAATTGCAGCAACCACCTGAGTGCGGCATGATCTGTCCTCAACGTAAAATGTTGGCCATACAAATACTTGTGGTAGTGTTTAATGCACTCCAATGCTGCTAGACGCTCTCGTCGCGTTACGCAATAGTTTCTTTCAGGCTTCGAAAGTACTCTGCTGTAGTAGCCTATAACCTTTTCTGTCCCATCTACCACTTGAGACAGCACGCCTCCTATTCCATATCCGCTCGCATCAGTGTCTAGCACGAATTTTTGCCCAGCTACTGGATATGCCAGGATAGGTACCTCACACAACAATTCCTTGAGCTTCTGGAATGCTTCCTCGGCTGCTTCACTCCACTGGTAAGGTCGCGACTTTTTGGTTAGCTCATGTAGGCTCGCAGCAACACTAGCAAAATTTGGCACAAATCGTCTGTAGTATGTGCAGAGTCCCAAGAAACTTCGTAACTCGTGAAGATTTTGAGGACGAGGCCAGTCCTTTACTGCCCGTATTTTATCTTCATCGGTTGATATGCCCTCTGCTGTTACACGATGCCCCAAGTATTTGACTTCCTTCTGAAACAATGCACATTTCTTAACACTGAGCTTCAGTCCAGCCACTGATATTCGCCTGAAGACTTCTTCCATATTCCTTAGGTGTTCATCGAAGGTCTTTCCCATGACAATTATGTCATCCAGATACACCAGGCATGACTTTCAATTGAGTCCCTTTAACACTCGTTCCATTAAACGCTCGAAGGTGGCTGGAGCGTTGCAGAGACCAAATGGCATAACAATAAACTGCCATAAACCATCGAGAGCACTAAAAGCAGTTTTTTTCTTTATCTTTGTCAGCTATCTCGACTTGCCAGTAACCGCTCTGTAAATCTAGCGTAGAAAACCACTTGGTTCCTGCTAACGTGTCCAAGGTGTCATCGATTCTTGGTAGCGGATAACAGTCCTTTTTGGTAACATCGTTGAGCTTTCTGTAGTCAACGCAGAATCTAGTGCTGCCATCTTTCTTCTTTACTAAAACTACCGGCGAGCTCCAAGGACTCGAAGATGGTTCGATAATTCCGTCTCGCTCCATTTCGTTGACTAGCTGCTTTACTTCGCTCCGCTTGGCTAGGGGAATGCTCCTGGGGGCTTGTTTTATGGGCCTCGCTTCGCCAGTATTTATTTCATGCTTCACTATTGCCGTTCTACCTTGGCTTTTATCTTTTAGGGCGAAGACAGAGGCGTACTTTCGTAGCAACTGCTTGGCTTTGTTTCTGTCAGGTGGCTCCAGCTCTGCTACCCATTTCCCCACGTGTTCTGATAGTATTTCGCGCTCTTTAGTTGACAGTTTTTCAGGCTCCGAGTCTCTCTCGCAATTAATTATGGCGTCTGCTGGTGTACATTGAGATATGTGAGAGTTTTTACCAATTACTTTTTCACTGCTGGATAGATTTAATACTCTCACAGGAATTTTTCCATTCTTACAGGTTTTCACGAGGGCTTTTGCTGTTATTGTCTCACTCTTAATTCCTGATGGTTCTACCACCCACAACCGGTTGTCCTCACAATCTTCCTCCATACGTGCCCATATCACAGTTTCTGCCTGAGGTGGTAATTTCTGGGATACTACAGCAACCAGCTTCCTTACTGCAGATTTACTCACATATCCGATATCAAGGGGTATTTCGACGTTTCGCCAGATCATTATTTGTTCACCCATACGCAGATCGACTCCATGCATAATCATAAAATCTGCGCCAATAATAACTTCGTCCACGATATCGGCAACAATAAACACATGGTCCACATTCATGTTGGCTATAGTTAATCTGACTTTGGCCTTACCGACAGTAGCAAATTCTCCGGTAGCGGTGCGCAGACTTACATTATTCAATTGATCCACTTTTCCCTTTACTAAATCAGGTCTTATTATAGACTGCGACGCTCCTGTGTCTATTGTCAGAATACGCTTTCCTCCGTTGATATAGCCGCTTGCAGTAAGATTGCTGTCTTGCTGCTGCATCACAGATATGGAGATTGTGGGGCCCTCGGTTGTGGGAGCTAGCTCATGCCCCGTAGTGCCAGCTCTCTTTAGTTTAACGACTCTTGAGATGTTCTATGAGTCGCACGTTTATTGTTTCTTGGCGGCGAAACAGATCTGGCTCGTTTTCTTGCTGCCTTACAGTTTCTTTGAAAATGGCCGACTTTACCGCAATTAAAGCACTTAGCGTTTGTCTTACCTTGTCTTTCATCTAAGACTTTCTTTACCGATTCAAGTACTTGCTTTATGTCGTCCATTGTTGTTTTATTATCTTCAGCAGCTACTTCAACTTTTCGCACTTTGTATGAATGCGGTCTCGAAATGACTTTTGCTGTTTCTTGAGCCAGAGCGTAAGTAATGGTTTCAGCAAAGGATGTGTTTTGCTTAGCGCAAACTGCGTGCTTAATATCTAGATCACGAATACCATTAACAAATGCCTCCACTTTGAACTGTTCTAGAAGTGGATGGTTTTCCCCAGGTTATATATTAGCTGCACCAAGCGCTCTATCTCCATGGCGAAATCCTGAAGCGTCTCATTTGCTCTCTGCACCCTGCCACGTAGCTCCATTCTATACAGCTCCTTTTTATGATCGCCGCCATATTTGCGCTGTAACGCCACCATTATGTCCTCATAATTATTTCTGCAGCTAGTTGGTAGACTTTGGAGGACTTCTGCTGCAGATCCTTTAAGTGCCAGAATCAGCTCAATTGCTTTTTCTTCATTGCTCCATAAATTTTTACTGGCCACTGTCTCGAATTAAAATTTGAAGACGTTGAAGGGTATGTTGCCGTCGAAACTGGGAGCTTTTATCCTATTTGTGTTTACAGTCACTACTCGTACTGGAGCTTCTCTTATTTTCAGGCTCATCATTTTGTTTTCAAGCTCCTGCAGCTTTACATCGACATCCTTTACCTGTACTTCGACGCCACTAGTTTCTAGAAGATTCACTTTTCTGTTTAAACCGGACAGTTGCACTTCTACGGCAGAGATTTTTTCGTCGAACTTGACTTCTACATAGTCTACTCGCTTATTAGTGGTTTTAGAACTTTGTAGAAGGTTTTCGTTGACTTGTCCCAAAAGTTTCTCATTATTCGCTCTAGAAACTTCTTGAATCTCAGCTAGAAGTTGTTGATTTTTCTCCAGTTTCTCATTTACTGTTTCCAGTAGTTTCTCTCTGTTTGCTCTAGAAACTTCTTATACTTCAGCTAACAGTTTTTCGCTGTTTGCTCTAGAAGCTTCTTCACTTCTCTTAGAAGCTTCTTGTACTTCGACTAGCATTCTAGAGTTTTCTCCCATTTTCTCCATCATAGCGGCAAATATCGTATTGAAGTCCATGGTACTTGCTGTTGTTGTTTCACGGCTACATACCTCTGTCACCTCTTTTTCTTCGAACTCATATGCGCCAATGTCCATGCCACGACGCTTGAATTCATCTATGAGCCTCTTCTGCAGTTCTGTTTTGTTACCTGCTGTTGGCAAATCCAGCTTACTCAACTCCTTTTTCAGCTGCTCCACTTTAAGATCTTCAAATTTCATTTCTATTTATTATTTTATTTTACAATTTCACTTCTGTCACTAATTGTTACGTTTTTACTTTACGTTGGGTTCTTTTAATTGCAAAATAAATACACACTGTTATTACTTTTACTATAAGTCACTTTATTTACTTAACACCACTGTTCAAAAATACAGCAAACTGTTAAACACTCTTAAGATTCGACAACTTAACTCTTTGACTTTTAAATTAATACTGCCATACTACTCGCCAGCTCGATTCACTTATATAGGTGATTTAAAAGCACCAGAATGTTCTATTCCAGACAGGTCTGGCAGGTTCGATTGTTATTGCTCTTGTTTTCTGTTTGTGTGATTGTTTATTTATTTATACCTGTATGTGTAGTTATTTATTTCTTTATACCTGTATGAGTGGCTGTTTATTTGTTTATGCTTGTATTTATGTATGTGGCTGTGTATTTAACAGAAGAGTGTTTATTTAATCTGTGTGTGTATATGCGTAAATGCGAATGTTTGTATGAGGCGTTTCTTTCTTCCATCATTGTAAGAAAATAAACCATTAATGTTGTTGTTGTTCGAGATTATTGTTGTTCAGAGCTTATAATGAATAAATTCATCTTTCGTAACAATATTTTAAACTGTTAATATTGCCACTTTTTCAAAAATTTTGCGAAAGGTGTTGCGAAAGTCATAGAAAGTACCGATTTGCCCTCTTATCGCATTGAGCTTTCGAATCGAAATTGCATTCGCATCGTAATAGAGAGTAACCCCCCAGAAGATCTGTGTGATTGCCACTCTCTTCGTATTTTTGTTTTTTCAGCCAAGAGCCGCTCAAATCTACAAAATAAATTTGATTGTATCTAGCTGGTTGTCGAGTTACTGTCGCATGTTGGGCAGCTGATTTAAGGTTTTGATCAAAATAAATTAGACTCTGATCCACGTCTTCTGGTGTTCTTAGCGGTATATTTTCCGAACAATGAGTACTGAGATACCTTCTATATTTCAACCAACTAATGCTTGTGCTAGTTGTTGGTGACACAATATTTTGCTGGTTCCATATATAGACAATAGTGGTATAATAATAAAACAACATTCAATCTTGTTGGTTAAATCTTTTCTGTCTTTATTTTTTTAAATCAATTAATTATATATTTAAATTTTAAATTGCAGTCAAAGTGCTGACATTACATTAAATTATAAAATGATATCCATACATAAAATTCAATTAGAATATATATAGCAAAAATATATTAAAATATATTAATATATTAAATATATATATAAATACTCCAGACATAAATTGATATCTAAAGAATGTATGACATACTTTAGGATCAATGAAATCTGTATGAGTAATTCCACTATTTACCACACCTCCCATTTTGGAAGAGAAAGGTCCTACTGAGATCATTGATCAAGTGATATCAGTAGGGGCGTTCTTTACAAATTTAAATTTATTAAAGTTTATAAAAAAATTTTATAGTTAAGTAACGGGTCCGCCAAATAACTTTTTTTTTTTGAAAATGCTATAAAAAAAACTACTGAATATTTTCTCAAATTTATTTTTTTATTTGAAAGTACTATCCTTCCGGTTAATAATGGAACATAATTTCATTCAAATGGCTGCCTCGGCTGGCCATACAGTAGCCTACACGATCGGTCGAATTTTTAAGCACATTATCTATTGTGTGCAGCTTTGTTTCACCTATGGCCTCACGAATATTGTCCTTTAAAGCGTCAATTGTCTTTGGCTTGTTGGCGTAGCAGTTATCTTTGACGGAACCCCACAAATAATAATCCAACGGTGTCAAATCGCAGCTCCGAGCTGGCCAAATGACATCAGCTCTGCGGCTGATAATGCGATCTTCAAAAACAGGGCGCAAAACATCGAGTGTAGCTTCTCTTCTTCCAAAATCCGTACGCAATTTTCGCAAAAATTCTGCAACATTACCATGATTTTCAAAGTAATGACGCAATATTTCCCAGCGTTGTTCAAGCGTATACACAACCATATTCGTTCAGCGGAAGGATAAAACTAATTATCTGTCAAATCAGACATGAGCTAAGTGATATCATTCACGAAATAAGCACTAGTTGAAAAAGAAAAAAACGTTAGATCGCGGACCCTTTATTATTATTATTAGTTTTCTTCTTAATTTAGTAATCATTATAACTATTTTTTTTTCTTTATATTTTTTTTTTTTTGAAATTTAATTAATTGTAATTTTTTAACCTAACTTAAAGTATAAAAATCTCTAAATTTATTTCTTAAAAATTTTAATATTGTTTTTATTTTTTTTTTTTTTTTTTTTTGTTTTTTATTGTTTATTTCTATAAAGACATTATTTATATCGTCAATTTCAATTACTTTGTATGGTCGTTTATAGACTGGTTCTAATTTGTGTGCTGTGTGATTTTTAATGAATACCTCGTGACCTATAGAAATGTCAGTATTCTTTATGTTCTGGTCATGTGAATGTTTTTGATTTGTTAATTAAAAGTTGAGCTCTACTTAATGCTGTTTGAAGTCGGAATTTGACTTCTGTTATGTAACTGTCGAAGTTGTATATTGGGTCTATTTTATCTATCGGTGTTAATGGATTATTATTTGCATTATTATTTGCATTATTTGGATTATTATTAAATTAGTTCAAAAGGGCAATATCCACGTACCTTAGATGGGGTAGTATTGAAGGCATATGTAAAGTATTTTACCCATTCATCCCAATCATTTCTAGATGCGTGAATATATGAGCGAATGTATTCGTTGAAAGTGCGATGTGATCTTTCGACTGTATCCAGAATTTGGTGGTGGTGGTAAGGGGCTGATGTTGCTTTTTCCACTTTTAGAAGTGTAAGAAGTTCAGAAAGGACTTGATTGTTGTATTCTGTACCCATGTCCCTAAGTATTTTATTCCTGGGTCCATAAATTAATACAAATTGTTCTACAATTGTCTTAGCTATGGTTTTAGCGTTTTTATTAATTACCGAAATTGCTACTAGATACTTTGTTAGATCACATATGATTGTTAATATATATTGATTTCCTTTTTCCCTTATAGGAAGTGGGCCAACCGTATCAATGATTACAGTTTGAAAAGGTTTTTGCGGTGTTTGCGTGACAATCATATCGGGTCTTATATGCATTGTTGTTTTATTGATTTGGCACTGAATACATTGCTTTACATATCGGCTCACATAATTGGTGATATTTTTCCAGTAATAATATTGTCTTAGTTTTTTAAGCAGTCTGGTTGTTCCAGGATGACCTCCAAAAAGAGGATTGTCATGATATTTATTCAATAAATATTTTTGTTCATCTTTGTTAGTTATAATAGATATTTTTGGTGTTAGCGCTATTTGTAATTTATTTATATGCGGATTTTCTTTAAGTTTAAAATTTTCTATGGATACAAGATTAAATATGCTGTCATTTAGAATCAATTTTATTTTATTTATATTTCTACCAAGTGCTTCTTTTTCAAGAATTGGAAAAAATTTCCATTAGCAATAGTATTTTGTATACAAACTTTTGGTTATAGTAATTATTTTCCATGTTTGAAATGAAATGTGGGAACGGCTTTATCTAGGTCGACCTTAAGTTTAATCCATTTTCTTACGCAATCGAAGCCAATAGTTTCGTAGACTTTAGGTTTTTTTTGAATTACATTATTCTTTTCTATGATTTTTTCTGCAGTTTTATTTCTGGATTGTGCACGTGTTGTTACCATAAAAGTTTTGTTTATTTCAGGGATTGATTTAATATCACTAAAAGCAATTCGAGATAGCGCGTCCGCTTCTGAATTGTCTTTTCCTCTAATATGTTCTATAATGAAATCATATTCTTCTATTTCTAGGCGAATTCTTGTTAGTCTACTTGATGGATTTTTTAAAGAATATAAATATGTTAATGGTTTATGATCACTACGGACTATAAATTTTTTGCCATATAAATTTATCTGCGATTCATTTTTTATTTACTTGACGGTAATCGAAATCATTACCAAATAATCATGAAAAGCCATCGCTTTTCATGATTATTTGGTAATGATTTCTTTGTTACTAGTATAATAGGACTATTATAGCTTGACGCCGAAGGTTCGATCAGACTGTCTTTTTGCAATTTTTTAACTTGTTTAGCTATCTCCACTTTTTGTGAGTGAGGAGTTCGATGATTTTTAATGTATACGGGATTGTGATCAGAAACTCTTAATTTTTGTGTAATTATTTGTACTGATTTTCTCACATTTTATTTTATCACCAACGCAAATGTCAATATATTTTGTACATAATTCAATCAATTCAGATTTGACAATTTCGGAGAAATTTTTTTTTAATTTCTCTAGAATTAGGTTGTTTCTATTAATTTAAACTTTAGACGTATCATGGATCTCATAATCGGATAGATTCTCGTATTTTATTGATATATTATGTAAAAATTTATTTTCGGAATTCGTATTTCAATTCTTATGTATGGAATTGTAATTTTTGGAAATTATACCACCTGCTACATAGACACAGTCTTGTATTGTCTGATGAGGAACTACTAAGTCAGACATTTTACTTTCTAAAAACTTCAGCACGTTCTGGTAGTGTTATAGTGCCATCGGCTAGTCTTTCAAGTAGTGGAATATTTATATTTAGGATAGTTAAAATTCTATGGTCTTACCGAAAGGAAATTCAATTCTTCATTTTGTCCATATCGAATAATAGCATTATTTGTTTTTAAAAAGTCTAAACCCAGCACACCTTGATATGGTTTTGGAAATGTATCTGGAATTACATGGAATTTATGGGGAATTTGAAAATTTTTACTTTCAAATTAATTGTAATTGATCCTAAAGATCTGATTAATCCTTTTCCTATCCCAGATATTCCTCGTGTAAAATTTAGATGAGTTAAGAGCACTAATTTTAATTAGGGAGACATCAGCTCCTGTATCTAATAAAAATGTATTTAAATTATTGTTAGTCGAAATCTCAATGTCTATAAAACTACTTAAATTAAGATTTAAATGGTATATTAATTTAATATTGGCTTCTTGTTTATTTAATTTTGGTACTGACGTCCGCGATTATTATTGAAACCACTATTTCTGTAGTTCTTATTGGTAGGAGCTCGTTGCTTAAAATAGAAAACTGAAGAATTCGAAACAGAAGCCTCAGTACTGGCTTCTATAAATTTGAAAACGACGTGGTTTAAAGAATTAAAATTGCCTGTCTTTATGATGAGTTTTACCTCATCATCATTGGCATTTTTGGAAATCGCTTTGGCAGCATTTTGCCTAATTAATTTTTCTGCAATTTCCTGTGGGTAGCCTTCTCGAATATATGATCCGCCTAATCTCTTAGTAATTTCTTGTATTTCTTCCGCATATACTGTGGCCGATTTGGACTGCTGTTTTATGTTCATTAGTTTTGAACATAGTAGCTCAGACGATTCTCCTTTGATAGATAATTGTAATTTTACTTTAATTGCTTCTATAGTATTTTCGTTTGTAATAACATTCCTTGCATGTCCCCTTAATTTGGTTTTTATAACTTCTATTGCAACTATCTCATGTCCATCCTTGATTTTGTCAATCAGAGCTAAGGCATTTAGAAAACTTTGTAGCTCATTTACGTTACCGTCAAATACAGGCACAATTTTTGTAGTTTTGTCTATAGCTTCATCTTCTGTTCGTTTCATGGTAGAAGTTCTTATATTTTCCGTTTCTTCACTATCACTTTCGTCTGTTTCTGTTATTTGTTCAGTGACCTCTTTGTTCAAATTTAGTGGGACTTTAATGTTAATTTTATATAAATGAAATATTTTTTAAAGTTTATCTCTTTATCTCTTAATTTCATTAACCCTATTTTTGTTTTATGTTGTATCTAAATGGTAATGTCTATGTAATATAACTCTGATAGTGTTGTATGTATTAGTGTTTTAATGTGTTTAGTTAATGTCTCTTCCTTTATTGTTCGTTTCTTGTAAACGTTTAATTGAAGTCCTCTTCAAAAGGTTTTATACTTTCAACTATTTCCTGCCATTGCAAACTTAATAAAATTATATTTGCTGTCCTCTTCTTAAGATTGTATGCAATAGTCGTGTAATGTAGGCAATTACCATTAAAGCTAATATTATTGCGACTATCACCTCAAATATATTTAAGTCCTCATTTTCATGTTTATTTTCCATCTTCAAAGTTTGTTCTATATATTTTTCTAACTGTTTACTATGTTCGTCTATTTCTTTATTGTCATTTCTCCCTGTTTCATAACCAGCAAAAAGCACTGGTATCGCTTTTAAAATGTTCTTCCACCATGCCATTATATTTTATTTCCTAAAAATATTAATTTACAAAAGTTTAAATAAAAGTTTGCTCACGTTTCGCGAGTTCACTGTATATGAATATAATTATCGTTAATTGTATAAATACGAAAAATTATTATTTTAAAGATTATTAAAATACATACATTTATATTAAAGACCTAACATGTGAAACCAGCCTTCTGAACATATGATGTTGACGCATGACGCTGTTGCTTCTGATGTTATTGAAATCGTTGAATTTGATGTTGTGATTGGATGGTTGATTTCATGGTTTGGGAGTTGATATCGTTGCTTGATGTTTTAGTTGGATGGTTTATTGGTGTGTGTTGTTTTGCTATTAGTTGGAGTGCAATGCAATTGACGTTTTCGAAGTCAGCCGTGTGTGATTTTGTTTTTTTTTTTTTTTTTTGTAGGTATAAGCTCACTGTGTGCAAAAAAACGGAAAAGTTCGACTGTATAATTTTCACAAAATTTAATATTCCATCAGTAATTTGTCTTTTGAAACTGGTATTGTTTCTCACTTCTTTTATTATTTCTCTTTTTTTCTTTAGTTTTATTTGTTTCTCTTTCTTTAATTTTTGCACTAAACACGACCTTTTGGAGTAATTAGTCTTGATCCCCAAAACGTATGTTTAGCGTTGTAGTCGCTATCCTAAGAAACAGGGATCTAGTGATTTGTAGAAGTCACTATATTGACTCTCTGATATTTGAAATCTAGGAGGTGAATAAATCGAAGAAATAACGAAGTTTTGATGATATTCTTCAATGCAGATGTTTGTTGCTTAAAGGTAGTCCTCATAAAAATCACACAGTAAATTATGTTTAATTCGAGCCTTTATTAGTATTGCTGAACTACCACATTGTCTGCCACGGGGCAGATTGATTTTAAAAGAGCTATTTGTTGTTAAATGTCTCTCTGAACCCATCATGACATCAATCTGTTGGTTCTTCAAGAAGTACTCGAGTTCATTTTTGTGTTGGCGTAAGCCGTTTCCGTTCTAGAAATATATTTTTAAACAGTTCATGGTTTGTTAAGGAACGCCTGTAACATCACAGATTGCATGCGAACCATTTCTTGCATCATGCTGCTCATAGAGCTCATAAAACTGTTTAATGAATGCACTAATGTCTCGATGCTTGCTTTGAGACGATTGCAGTTACCAGGTGGTGTTTGTTCTTTAGCTTCTGGCTGCAAATTTGGAGTAGAATTGGTTGTCGGAGTCGCTTTCTGTGCTGAAATATGATTGAATTTTAACATATCCGCGTATGAAACATGTTGGGTTGTTGGTTGAGCTAGCTGAAGGTAATGAGCATTTGCTTGGTATTGTGGTTGCCTAGCAGGAGTATTTAATTTCTGAGTTGACTTCCTTACCACAGAAAAAACTGCACAGCCTTTGTAGTTAGCAGTGTGATTTCCACCGCAATTGCTACATTTTTTAACCTTCGTGTCATCCTTTGGTTTGTCGCATTGGGCAGAAAAATGTAGCTCTCCACACACAACGTAAACCGGAGGCAACTTGCAGTAAGCCCTTGTATGGCCGTATTCTTGGCTGCTAGCAGCATTGGAGTGCATTAAACACTACCACAAGTATTTGTATGGTCAACATTTTATGCTGAGGACAGATCATGCCGCACTCAGGTGGTTGCTGCAATTCAAGAACCCTGAAGGACAGCTTGCACGCTGGATTGAGCGACTTCAGAGCTATGACTTTTGTATTGAGCACAGAAAAGGAGGCAAGCATAACAACGCAGACGCCCTTTCTAGGCGGCCATGTGATCTGGGGTGTAAGCATTGCACAAAGGCGGAGAGAAAGGAACTCGTTATTGATGTTCGGCTTACACATATAGAATCTAGTGAAGACTGGCCGACAGCACAAAGAAACGATCCCATATTGGCAAAAATTATAGCAGCTAAAGAGGAGGACAGTAGACCGACGCGAAGCGAGATCTCACCAGAAAGTCCGCTGGCGAAGGCATATTGGGCCCAGTGGAACAGTCTAAGGTTGAAGGATGGCTGCTTATGTTGCACCTGGGAAAGCACAGACGGCAAAACTGTGATAGACTTAATCGTCGTGCCATCCTCCAAGATCAAAGAGGTCATGAAACATTTCCACAACGGTCCTAGCGGAGGTCACCTTGGTGTAACGAAGACGCTGGAAAAGAAAAAAACAACGGTTCTATTGGATCGGCTGTCAACAAGCCGTAGCCGAGTGAATAGCCAATTGCCAGGAGTGCATTGTAGCAAAGGGTCCAGTACGAAGGAGTCGGGGGCAGCTACAGCAGTACAATTCAGGCGCTCCCTTTGAACGTATAGCGATGGACGTAGCAGGTCCCTTCCCTGCTAGCTATGCTGGAAACCGATACGTTTTAGTGGTCATGGACTATTTTAGCAAATGGCCGGAAGTATATGCCATTCCCAATCAAGAAGCCAGAACGATTGTAGACGCTTTTATAAGCAACTGGGTTTGTCGCTATGGTGTTCCCTTAGAACTACACTCCGACCAAGGCCGAAATTTTGAATCCGCTATATTCAAAGAGATGTGCGAAGTATACGGAATAAGAAAAACCAGAACGACACCGTTACATCCGCAATCTGATGGTATGGTCGAAAGATTCAATCGAACCCTGGAGAAATACCTGAGAAAAGTGGTCAGCGCACATCAGAGGGACTGGGATGAGCATATACCCAAATTTTTGTTGGCTATAGATCAGCTGTTCACGATTCCACCTCACGAACGCCAGCGAAAATAGTCTTTGGATCTGAGCTAAATTTGCCTGCAGATTTAGAGTTTGGTGTTAAGCCAACATCGGCAGAAGGAGAAGGCGAAAACTCTAGTCAGGCGCAAAGGGACCTTCAGGAGATTCACGAATTCGTGCGGAGTCGGATAAAATTAACCAGTGATCAAATGAAAGCCAGATATGATCGAGCTGCCAACTCTGAGGGATTTAACGAGGGACAACTGGTTCTACTTTTTAACCCACAACGGAAGAAAGGATTATCACCCAAACTACAAACTCATTGGGATGGACCCTATAAAGTAATAAAACGGCTAAATGACGTAGTTTACAGAATACAGAAGTTTCAGAGCCCAAGATCAAAAATTAAAGTTGTGCACTTGGAGCGGCTAGCCAACTATGGAAAAGGTACATCTGTGCCTGTTCGGGACGAACAGGTTTGAGAAAGGGATAGTGTTACGAACAAAGAATTTATTCATTATAGGCTCTGAACCACAATACTCTCGAACAACAACATTAACGGTTTGTTTTCTTACAATGATGAAAGAAAGAAACAAACAATAAAGAGTAACGCCTTAAACAAACATTCGCATATACACACATACATTAAATAAACACCCACCAGTTAAATACACAGCCACATACATAAATACAAGCGTAAACAAATAAACAGCCACACATACAGGTATAAAGAAATAAACAGCCACACATACAGGTATAAAGAAATAAACAACCACACAAACAGGTATAAAGAAATAAACAACCACACAAACAGAAAACAAGAGCAATAACAATCGAACCTGGCAGATCTGTCTGGAAAAGAACATTCTGGTGCTTTTAAATCACCTATATAAGTGAATCGTGCTGGCGAGTAGTATGGCAGTATTAATTTAAAAGTCAAAGAGTTAAGTTGTCGAATTTTAAGAGTGTTTAACAGTTTGCTGTATTTTTGAACAGTGGTGTTAAATAAATAAAGTGACTTACACTAAAAGTAATAACAGACTGTATTTATTTTGCAATTAAAAGAACCCAACGTAAAGTAAAAACGTAACAATATATAATATACAGATCATGTAACAGAATCATATGATGCCTGACATGTTTGGTACTATGTTTTAACTGTAATATTTGTGGATAATTTTGGGGGGTTATTTCTTTATATACATTTTCTTTTTAATTTTTAAATTGTTCTCAAGCCATAATACTTTTAGATTAAGTAGGCCTACAGGCTTGTAATCTATTGAATGAAATAAATGATTTAATAAATAAATAATCGAGCTAGACTGACTACATTCGTTGAAATTCTTTTACCTGACACAAATAAGCGATTTGTATACACATAATTTAGTCCAATTATAGACATCAAATTCAAGTGAAAGAAGGGTTAAGAGATTGTAAGGATTCCTGGAACACATATGTACATGCAATTTGAGAATTAAATGGGAATTTTTCTAATTGAAAAATCATAATATGTATCTACAAAGATAAGTAGTAATGAATAAACAAGAACCAAAAAAGACAAAAGAGTTAGATAGTATTAAAATTCGTTCTTACTGACTATAGTAGATGGCGTAAATAAAAACATCTCACTTAAGAAAACTCTGCTTATAAGAAACAAGATAAAAAACATGTTTTTCAATATTTTTGGTGTAAAACATATGAGCTGTTTTTTTTTTTTGTTTGAAAGTGGTATAAGTCCACTTTTTAAAAAAAACTGAGTTAACGGTAATTTTAATGAGCTATAGCCTCCTTCTTTACATTGTCATAAAAACAATTTCAAAAGAGTTCTATTTTGACATAAAATAAACAAAAACAGTTTTGCTGTACAATGCTATCGCTCAAATATTTCTTTTGAAAGTGGAATAAGTCCGTTCCTAATAATTATAATTAAAATAATTTTCTTATTGCAATTATTATTTTTTATTGCTACTTTAATGTACCCTGCTGCAGATATTACCAACGCCCGTTTCACACTATAATACTGAGTATTAAGATTTGCATTGGATTTTTTAATGAATAAATCAAATAAGAATTGTTGTGATTGTTAAAAAATATAACGTAACATAACATTTCGTTTTCACATTATCACACTTCAAATAAAATTTAAAATCAAGCAAAGGAACAAGCCGAGTCGAAACATTAAACAACGGCGCACAGTGGCTGAAAATCGTTTTTCGTTGGCCAAAATTCTGTAACTTTTGAACCGATCAAAATATTGACATAATTTTTTTTTAATGGATAGATATTTAGCTCAGCTTGATTTAGTTTTAATTACATTAAAATTGATTGAGGACTTTTTAAGGAATTCGAGGTCAAAGTTGAACATTTTAATTTTTTTAACTTTCAGAGTGAAATATGGGTTTATTCTGTGTGTAACATAGTAAAATATCCCTCTAAGATCCAAAAAAGTACATATATTCTTGATCAGTGATGAAATCTAAGACGATATAGCTATGTCCGTCTGTCCATACGTCCGTCTGTCCATCCGGCCGTCCGTCCATTCGCCTGTCTGTATGAACACGATTCAGTCTAAACGAAAAGAGCTACACCCTTGAAATTTGGTACATATATATCTTGAAGGATAGAGCAGACTAAGTTTGTAAATGGGCCAAATCGGACCAGGGGGAAAAAATTCCCCTAAGAAGAACTAAACCAACCCCTGAAAAACTACACATTTTTACAAGTTTTTTTTTGTAAATTTGTTAAGCAAATGAAACATTTTTATGTCAAAGAAGGTTCAAGGTCTTTACCCTGGAGCCAGAAAATCATAAAAATTTAATTTTGGACCCCGCCCCCTTTTTGTGGGCGTTTATATAGCATATTATATGAAAAATAGTGTCAATAATTAACAAATTGTATTACCTAAGCCTAGATTGCATAAAAAATTAATTTTTAAGCTTTCATGACGAATGGAAAATGTACTCGGATATTCTGCGCTACCTTCACCTTGTTTTGGCTGATCTATAATCAGTCCACGTTTGCGATATTCATCTTGAACATGTTTCTTTTTTGAACTTCTTAAATCTTTGTTGGTCACGTTGGTCAATAAGAAATCCTGAAGACCCGAAATCCGACTGATTTTTAGTATGTGTTCCATAAGTCGTATTCTTGCGTGTAGTGGTGATAATCCAAATTCATATGCATCGGTATTATCTAATGATTTTGCTGGGACTTGGTTTAATTGGGTTGATGTTGCTTGGCATATAATGCAGCTGGATGCAGCCTTCGTGTTAGTCAAAGCCTGACCCACTTTTCCATCTATCATTGTCAGGATTAACTGGTAGCTTACTTCAATTTGCTGCCCATCTAACTGTAATTGTAATGGCTGTAGTGCTGTAATTTGGGCCTTGATATCACTAATTTCTTTATTAATAACATCATTTGTTTCTTTTTTGAATTGAAATTTGATTGGCCTGCAGTATTTCGTAGAAGATGGTGTCTCATTTTTCCAAATATCCATTGTTTGCGTTGTACTAGTCGAAGGCTCTGAATCTTCCAAAATCTTTTTCAATCGCAATGGTACAAATGATACCATGAACATATCTGAGTCAGAAATATTTTCACATACAGCTTGTTTATATTGTTTTTGTCCCGAAGAACCATCACATCCCCATTTACAAAAAAGAATTAACTTTGTGTTTCCGTATTTCTTCAACTCATTTCCTGTTATTGATTGCAGCAAGCGTGCGGCTGTGTGATCAAGTCGAGATTGTAGTTGTACCTCTGCCGAAATTGGTGTGATTGTAATAGTGTCCTTTGATGGCAAACTGTCCATTTTAGCAGCGGTTATGTGATGATATGCTGGATATATATTTGAGCCTTTTTTAATCGCACGCTGTCTGAGTTTAATATATTGCTGTTTTGTTAATTTCAAATCCAGAAATAATGCTAATGCCTCCTCATTTGTGTACTGTATTACATCATTCGGAGTTGGTATACTTTTAAGAATCCGTTTTGTTCTCGGTGGACTAGCTTTAACAACTTTTTCAATGATATCCACTTTTGTAAATTGGTTCTGTGATCGTAATTGATGTAGGAAAGATTCTTTTATATTTGCAGCGACAGTAAGTTGACCTTCTAACCACTTTGCACTTTTTATATAAAATTTTTGTTTACTGTACATAACTTCTTTGTAGCGTTTTTTTAGTGCTTTGACGAAATTATATAATTGCTCTTGCATTTCGGTGCTACACGAATTTAAGTTTAATTTTATTTTAACGTAACTAAGAACATCTTCCTGATTTTTGTTTCTAAAATACACTTCGGCCAGTTCTTTATAACTGAAGCTCTCCATTTTCTTTTGAATATTTTTATTTGCGTTTGTTATGTTTTATCCGTACACTTAAAGGATTAAGTTATTACTGAGTAATCCCTTAACGAATCCGTACTTTTATAAATTTTTAGATACATGTTCTTCACACACTGATCTTTAATTTCATAGCAGGTAGCGCTTAAATTGAACAAAACTGCACTCATGCGTCAATATGGGGTTGTTTTTTAACTTTAGTGGTTTAATGTCGCAATTATTGTTATGAAATTGTTTATGACTTTGGTTGACCCTAACATTTGATAACAGGTAAATTTAGAAAGAGATCATATGCTTCCTGTAGAGCCCATTGTGATAATTTTATTACTTATTTTTTGCTGATCAAAACAAAGCCATTAAACCCTTTCGAAGGTTTTATATTTATTTTTTTAGTTATACGTAGCCTAAACTAAAAAAAATAAACTTTTAGGCAAAAAAGTGAAAATTTAATACACCATTGTATATGAATTTTTTTCGAGTAATTTCATTAAAATGAAAAAAGTGTTCTACAGGCGGCTCGTGGCGGGTGCAAAAGTATATATAGCCTTAAAGAGGACACTTTCACCTTTCTCGTGGTTGTATACGTTTCTTGTTCCCTTTTGTTCCCTAGAAGTTCTATTCCACTAAAGTTTAAATTTGAGGAAAATATAGTAGTTTCATAAATATTTCATAACGCCCCTAATATTAAACGCTAGAGCTGTGTCTACTTACAACAACTAAAGACAATAATCCTACCAACATTATAAAAAACCGCAGACCATTATCGATGATAGCTTGCGAGTAGTAACCATTTAATTTTGATAAAAAACCAAAGAAAAACACCTTTTTCTGAAATTAAAAAAAAAAGTTGAGTTTGACAGCATGCCACGCCCACAATTAGCAATATTTTAACATAAATTTTTAGCTACCTTAATTTGGATATATTAACTACAAAATGACGTAAAAATTTTAAAAATCGGTGACAAAAAAAAATTTACTTTTGGCCAACGAAAAACGATTTTCAGCCACTGTGCGGCGGTTAAGAAGTTTTTTTTATTTATTATTTTATTTGGAAAAAAGGGAAGACCAAACCTCAGAAAAAAAGTAATATGTTGTCACTTTATAAAACTTCAAGAAACATAACAAGAGAGAAATATAACGGTATGATAAGTTTATTAGTCCAAATCAAATTTACAAAAGAGTTAGAAAAGGACAATAAATTACCTTACCTGGACGGATTAATCATTAGAGATGGAAAATTGCTTAAATTAGATTGGTACCAAAAGCCTATATCCTCAGATAGATTAATTAATTTCTACTCTAAACATCCTAGAAAAATAATAATAAATACGGCAACTAATTTCATCCGGCGAGTTTTAAATATCAGCGATAATAATAAATAATGAAGAAAGAAAATTTCTACGTCTTGAATACTTTCCTCCAGTTTGGAAGATTTCCTTAATAACTATGATTTCTAAACAAGGAAAGGACTACACAAAAGTTGAATCATACAGACCTATAAGCCTTTTATCTAATACATATGTCAAAGCTGTTTGAGAGGATGTTAATAACTAAACTGAACCCCATTATAATAAACATAGGATGTATTCCGAACCATCAATTCGGCTTCAGGAAAAAAACTCTCAGGTTCGTCAATGTTTGTTAAGAAGACCTTTAAGAAAAAAAAATACTGCTCTGCGCTTTTATCGAGTTTTCAGTATTGCCGAGCTCTGCAGCCGCTTTCCTTCAGCACCAGAAGTGCCGATATAGATTGAGAAATAAAAGGGAAGATCTCATATCTTTGCTTGATCAATTATTTCTGAAGTTTATTTACCAAAATTATCGACTTATATACTAACTTACTCTAAGGGTTTGCATTAATTTGCTATTCCCACGGAACTTTGCAAATTCTTGACAAATTCTTCAAAGAATTCAATATAGAATTCATATTACAAATTGTTCAACAGTTTACTATAATCATACAGTATTCATATTACTGCTGACACACGAAAAATAATCAAAAAAAAAAAAACACAGTTAAAGTTCACTGGCTTAAAAATGAAATTCTTAAAAGTAAACAAAAAAAAAATGAATTGAGTTTCAAGTTCAATGGCATATGGATTAAGTTTAGAGTAAATAAAATTCTTACCTTGCTTAAGTGTTTATACTTATTATAGATACACTACACCCTCACCCTTAGGTTTGTGTATTATTAAAAATAAAACACAGTGAAAATCAAAAATTAAATATATGTATATAAGTATGATTATGTATTAATATTTATAAAGTGAATTTTAAGTATTTACTCTTTATAATTCTTATTCATAATGTTACATATAGATTTTAAGTTCTTATTTCTTATTTATATTGTTTATGTTAATTCAAATATTTTTTTATCAAATTCTTATGTACTAGTTTTGTTTTTATTTTATCAATTTCTATGAGTAAATTTAAATCTTCTAAGTCTAATACTTTGTATCGGCCTTTGTATGAAAAAAAAATATGAATTCTATTTAAAACTTTAACTAAATCTCCTATTCAAAGATCTATTCTATTTTGCTTTTTTTTTAGATTGCAATGCTCTTTTTCTTTTTACTTAGAGGATTATTTCTCTTGCTCTTTTTATGCAGTCTAATCTTTAGTTCATTTAAATAGTTCTCAGTATTATCAATCTTTCTAGCATCACTTAAAGTGTCGTTTGGCAGTCTAGGAAGTCTACCAAAAATTAGTACAAATGGTGAATAGTCTGTATATACATTTGATGTCGTATTAAAAGCGAAAATATAAAATGGTATCCACTCATGCCAATTATTGTCATCTAAAAAATTTAGAAAATATTCATTTAGAACGTGATGATTTCGTTCTATTGTACCTAAAGTTTCATGATGGTAAAGTGTTGAGAAATTTTGTTTTATTTTTAATAGTACACAAATTTCTCTCATTAATTCATTAGTAAATTCAGTTTCTCTATCTGTTTTGAGCATGTTAAATAAACCTTATTTTAATACAAATTGTTCTATTAAAGATTTCGCGACTGTTTTAGCATCTTTGGATTCAATCGGACAAGCAACAACATATTTTGTCAGTTCGCACTGCATTGCATGTATGTATCTAAATTGTTCGGATGGTCTTAATGGTCTAACTGTGTCCATTACAACAGTATCAAAACCGTGTGATGGTATGGCACGCTGGCCTAATATATAAGATAAAACTGAATTCGCCCGTAAACTTATTTAACTTGCTATATAGTTATTTAACCGATCGAAAATTCATTGTGAAAGAATGAAATTTGTAAGCTCACCTGAGCAAATTGAAGCCGGAGTCCCCCAGGGTAGTATATTAGGGCCCATTTTATACTTGTTGTATATTTAGGAAAATGGTTGAAGAAATGGAGAATAAAGATGAATGAACCAAAATGTACTGATATAACTTTCACACTGCCGATAAAATCGTGCCAGCTTTCCGACGTGAAATATCTCGGCATACATCTCGACCGGCGCCTTACTTGGAAATGCCACATAGGACCAAAGTTAACACAAATTAAGTTAAAAGCTGTCCAACTAAACTGGCTTATTGGCAGAAATTCTACTCTCGCGTTAGATTGCAACCTTTAATTGTACATTCCAACCAATTTGGTGTTAATGCAATTAATTATGGGACACTGCCTCAGTTAGCAATTTAAAAATACAAAGGCACCAGAATAAAATTCTACGAATGCTCACAGTTGCTCCCTGGTATATAAAAAAACTCGAACATTCACAAAGATCTAACGTGCCAACAGTTAATTACGAAATTGCGAAAGATGCAGTAACGTATTTAAAAATGCTTGAAACTCATCATCCGCTGGCCCGTAACTTACAAAATGAACCTGGTTACATTCGACTAATAAGGAGGTATATTGCTTCTTTCGTTATTACATTAGAGGGATGACCAGCAAATGATAACAGCAACCGTGAAAAATAAAATTTTTTTTCTGTATAGATTTAAGTAATTATTGTTATAGTTCAAATATATTGAAGAGGCAATAAATAAATAGATTCTTTTTATTCTTTTAAAGAAGATATTATTAACGAACACAGCCTCAGACACAATTTTTACACCACTAAAACTACTGAAACATGCTAACAAACGAAAAACACCTGCATACGGACACACTTACCTAGCCAACAATAAAAGACGTAAATACTAAGTATTAACCGACCTCACATAAATATATCAGGTACAATAAATTAACCTGTACAACACCATTTAAATAAATAAACTATTTATACTAAAACAGCTAATACTAACTCTACAGCACTATTTTAAACGCGGCTTGAAAATTACGGCGGAACAAATCCAATCAATACCTTGTTGTAATTAGAAAGGATTACTTTCGAAAGAGAGTACTCATATGAAACCGAATGAAAGAAGGAAGAAACATTAAGTAACAGGGGGATTACCACAAGATTTGGTACTTGGACCAATATGGGCAGAATCTACTTTTGCTCAGAACAAACTGCAAGAAAATTAGCTATGCATACAGACTAACGGTAAAACATAGGCACATAGGACTGTATCTGCTGAGGCCGCTTTAGTCATTGCAACGATGATAGTAATCGATATATTGGCAAGAGAAGAAATCTCTCTCTTTTGGAGAATCGTAGCGACCAGCATGGCTGAGTGGCAAATGAGGTGGGCATCGATATACTTATGCGTTGAAACCTAATTTAAAAGTGTGGTATGATAGGCAGCATGGTTACGTTAACTTTTGCCTCACACAATTTTTGAGTTGTTTTTGTTCATATTTATTTATTTTCGGATTTGATATCTCTCCTTTTTGTCCGCGTTATGGTCAGCATGTAGAAGATCCTGAGCATGCGTTTTTTGTTTGTCCGCGTTTTCAATCAAAGCGAGCGAACTTGCAAAGCTTAGTAAGGAGAAATATATGTGTAGATAACACAGTAAAGATTATGTTGTTATCACTAGATTACTGGCAGTATGTTTGTAAATTTGTTAGGATTGTTCTTCGAAGTATTTCCCCCTACTAGGAAATTCTAGTGAAACGAGGTTATTTTATCGTGTTCAAGTCTCACACTACTGTTATTATCAGGGTCTTTCGAAGATTTTTTTTTGTATAAAAAAATACATACATATATGTAATGTGTATAGTTTTTAAGGATAGAAACTAAGGAATATAAACTACAATGTGAATTATTTCCAAAATAAGGCAAAGAGATATAAGTTCTTACAGCGACCGATAGCACGCGACTGATTATTTATATTATAACATAATAAAACTAAAAATTCTTTATAAAAGTTCTATCTAAAAATTCTTACTAAAATTATTTTTTTTTTCTTACAGCAAATCTCTAATAAGCTTATCAAATCGTACATAAATTTGAAATCTGCCTTACAAAACAACGACTTGAAGAATGCCTTTGAAAAGTACCTCAAAAATGTTAAAGTTTTTTACGAAAAGCCAGATGTACGAGAACCCGATTTTATGTTATACGAAGGTTCTGAGGCCATCCTGCATGTATATCGTGTTAAGCCAGCAGTTTTTGACTTGTTCCTGACAATTGTTATTTGCAGCTATTTGATTTCCGTTTACTTTAGCATACAATTCTTTCCGAATATGTATCAACTTATATGCAAAATGTCCTTAAAAACTACGGAGTCATCGCCAATACACAGCAATCATATAGAACGTAATAAATCGAAAAATTTTTAGTTTATGTTAATAGTAAAATTTTATATATACTTTTAAGTAAAATAAAACAGGAACGAAGAGTACACAAGCAAAAATTAAATTTGTGTTATTTTACTGTCCATAGCGCGGATAGCTATTCCTTATCCAAGTATTCAAGCAACATTTGATATATCCGCTCGGTTGAGATGCCTATAGCCACATCACGCACTTTTTTTCTTCGATCGTCCAATATCATTCCATGAATTTAACCATGAATTTCTGGTGTTAAGAACTTTGTTGGCCGACCTGAACGTGTGGCATTATTTGTGCAGGCATGATCACACTGGTACACATTTAAACTACTTATTTATTTCGGTGATAGTTTTATAAATTAAGAAGCCAGCAGACAGGATTCGTAATGGCTGTCAAAAACAAACTAGTAGATGCTGTTAACAAATAACTCCAATGTAGTCCCGTAATACAATACAGTTAACGAGAGCAGTGTTGCATTGCGAGTCAATGAGCTGGTTATACAAATAGTCATGGAATTATCAAATTGCAATTGAAAAAATACACATTTTTTTTTCATATTTTATTTATTGTATCTTCAATGTAACCAGGAGCATTAAGAATGTTACGAGCCAAAGGATTTTGATGATGTTTAGGTCTTTGTAGATATTCAAATTTTGTATATACCAGCGAGCAACTGTAATCATACGTAGAATCTTATTTTGGCGCTTTTAAATTTTCCGACATTGCTAGCTGAGGCAGTGCCCCATAATTGAATCCCATAACACCAAATTGGTTTAAGGATCGACTTTTACAGTAGAAGTTTGCAATCTAAGCTGAGGTTAGAGTTTCTACTAATAAGCAAGTTTAATTGAACTGCTTTTAACTTCATTTGTGTTAACTTGAATTCTATGTGGCTTTTCCAAGTAAGGTGCCGATCAAGATCTACACCGAGGTATTTGATTACACAGCACAACAAAATAAAAAAAATTTCATGTGCTCTTAAAACCACTATATAATTTTGATGTATCATGACTACCTTTGTACAAAAATGGTAAAATTTTTAAATTCTATGGATAGATTTTTTTTTAAAAAATTTTTTTTTAAAATTGCAATTTTTTTGAGACGTTTCTTCAAATAATTAATGATAACTCAAAAACTACTAGTCCGATATTATTAAAATAAATTCAGAAAAATTAAGATTTGCATAGCCTTTAATTCGTCTATATATCGCGTTTCAATCGGATCAATAGTATCGGAGTTATAATAAAAAACTTAAGAAAAAAATATATTTTTTACGTAAAAATGGCAAAAATTTTCGTTTTTAAAAAAATCATAAAAAATCGAAAACGGCAAAAAACTTCCAGATTCATTTTTTTATCGCATAGCGACATATAATAGCAACAAAATGAGATATCGACCATAAAAATCGATTGATTTTTTTCGAATTTATTCACATTTTAGTGAATTCGCTCATTTTCACAAAATTTTAGTTTTTTGCTTGATATACGCATTATAGCGGGTTTTCAAATGTGTGAAAAACATAAATTTTCCAATTTCAAGGGGTGCATGTCGGATTAATGTTAGATTTGATGAGAAACTTCCACCCACAAAATTTTAGTCGAATTCGACAACGTTAACACGTAGCGCATAGGCCCCAAATCTGAAAAAAAGCGTTTAAATCGAAAATAATTGACAAATTCGAAGCCTATGCTATGGAGAGAAACAACGAATCATGAATCTGATTGCTATTTTTGTTTAACTACAAAAACCGGCTTTGGAAAACATTTGCGATGGTCTTACCCTACGAGGTCTGCTAATGGGTTTCAACTTGCAGTTCTACATTCACAGGAAATTATGGATGCACAAGATCAGGGACCAAGCTGTAGTCAAGTGCTTTCATCTTCACAAGGACACTCAACCTCAAGCATGTGTTCTCAATCAGGAAGTTCAGATCCAGAACTTCCTATATCTGAAAATGACGAGTTCATCCCACACAAAAATATCTCACCGAGACCATGGAATCAAGACCAGCTAAATGATGTAATAAGAGAACTTGGATTGTCAAAAGCATCTTCGGAATTACTTGCATCGCGGATGAAGGAATCAAATCTCATAACGGAGGAAACTAAAGTTTCGTATTACCGTACCCGAGAAAAAGGCTTACTTCACTATTTTGCAGAAGAGGACGATTTTGTCTGCTGCACGGATATTCCTGGTTTGATGACTGCCATGGGCTTACATAGATATGATTCAAGCGAATGGCGTTTATTTATTGACTCATCAAAACGCAGCTTGAAGTGTGTCCTTTTGCACAATGGAAATAAATTTCACTCCTTGCCAATCGCACATTCAACCAAGGTAAAAGAAGAATACTCTGTAATTGCATTGGTCATGAAGAAGATAAAGTATAATGAACATAACTGGGTAATTTGTGTTGATATTAAGATGGTAAATTTCCTATTAGGTCAACAAAGTGGCTATACCAAATACCCTTGTTTTTTATGTTTATGGGACAGCAGAGCTAAGTCAGAACACTGGAAGAGAAAACAATGGCCTTATAGGGAAACACTGGACCCAGGTATGAGGAATGTTATAAATGTACCTCTGGTGCCCCGAGATCGCATCATATTACCCCCTCTTCACATTAAACTTGGTCTGATGAAACAATTTGTTAAAGCACTTAACAAAGATGGTGAATGTTTCCAGTATATTTCAAGGAAGTTTAAAAGTTTGAGTATGGAAAAGCTGAGAGCAGGAATATTTGACGGCCCACAAATTCGCAAATTGGTCAAAGATACCGATTTTCTCAGTTCAATGTCAGAAATTGAGAAAAATGCATGGGATTCGTTTGTATGGGTTATTCAACATTTCTTAGGAAATAACAAGGATGATGATTATGTTGCGCACGTTGAAGAGATGTTAACTCACTTCCAGAATCTTGGATGCAACATGAGCATCAAGTTACATTATCTTCACAGTCACTTAGATCGTTTTCCTGAAAATCTAGGAGACTCAAGTGAGGAACAGGGCGAACGATTTCACCAAGATATTCGGACAATGGAGGAAAGATACCAGGGTCGCTGGGATGCACACATGATGGCAGATTTTTGCTGGAGTATTCAGAGCAACACTTCGTTATTCAATAATAGAAAATGTCATAAAAGAAAATTCCAAATTCCTTATTTTATATGTTGTAATAAATTTACAACATATAAAATTTACAACATATAATATGTTGTAATAAATTTAAATAATAAAATATAAAATAAAAGAAAATACATGAATAAAACAATGAAATGCATTTTCGATCTATTCCATCGATTTGACTTAGTTACATTTTTTTGTCAATTGCCTTCGGCAAGTAACTTGAAAACTGTTTAACCGATTTAAAAGATATGTAGCTTATTGTAAATCTCATTGTGTTTGCCCTAAGGACCAGGATCCACTTTTTTGCAAAAGGGGAAATAAATAGCGTTAATTTTGCAAAAACTGAAAATTTGTCAATTATTTTCGATTTAAACGCTTTTTTTTCAGATTTGGGGCCTATGCGCTACGTGTTAACGTTGTCGAATTCGACTAAAATTTTGTGGGTGGAAGTTTCTCATCAAATCTAACATTAATCCGACATGCACCCCTTGAAATTGGAAAATTTATGTTTTTCACGCATTTGAAAACCCGCTATAATGCGTATATCAAGCAAAAAACTAAAATTTTGTGAAAATGAGCGAATTCACTAAAATGTGAATAAATTCGAAAAAAATCAATCGATTTTTATGGTCGATATCTCATTTTGTTGCTATTATATGTCGCTATGCGATAAAAAAATGAATCTGGAAGTTTTTTGCCGTTTTCGATTTTTTATGATTTTTTTAAAACGAAAATTTTTGCCATTTTTACGTAAAAAATATATTTTTTTCTTAAGTTTTTTATTATAACTCCGATACTATTGATCCGATTGAAACGCGATATATAGACGAATTAAAGGCTATACAAATCTTAATTTTTCTGAATTTATTTTAATAATATCGGACTAGTAGTTTTTGAGTTATCATTAATTATTTGAAGAAACGTCTCAAAAAAATTGCAATTTTAAAAAAAAATTTTTAAAAAAAAAAATCTATCCATAGAATTTAAAAATTTTACCATTTTTGTACTAAGGTAGCCATGATACATCAAATGTATATAGTAGTTACTCGAGCATATTTTTGCTGTTGCCCTGTGTTATTTATGCGAATAGGTCCTACGCAGTGTAAAAGTTATATGAGTGTATTTGTGTTCATTCTTATAGAGCTTATAGACATTTTTGGGCAAGTTCAGCTTTAACTTGTATATAAGGCCATCGTGCCATACCTTGTCGAATGTTTGAGAAACGTCGATAAAAAGTGCGGAACAATATTTTTTTTTCAAAGGTCTTTTTAATTACATTTACTAATCTGTGGGTTTGCTGGATCATACTATGTTGTTTTCTGAAGCCAAATTGATGGTGTGGAATACATCCTTTAGCGCTCAGAATTGGATTCAACTTAATTTTTAATATTCTCTCAAACAGCTTTGATATGTTTGATAAAAGGCTTATAGGTCTGTATGATTCAACCTTGGTGTGGTCTTTTCCAGGTTTAGGTATCATAGTAATCAAAAAAATCTTCCACTCTGTAGGAAAGTACTCAAGAGGTAAAATTGCATTAAAAACAAAAAGAATAATTGTTTGGCTATACGGGGTAATTCAAATAACATCTTGTTACTGGTTTTATCAATTCCAGGAGCTTTCTTGGAGTTTAAATCAGTTATTTATTTCCTTTTCAATATCTCGAAGCTCAAACCTTAGGGTAACTGCCGGACTAACATCGATAGGTGGCAGTCGAGGCAATTGGAGTAAACACGTTTTTTAAATGGTCAATAAACCGATTACTTTTTTCGGTGTGATTTCTTGCACATCCTCCACAAGAAGTTCGTAATAGAGGCTTACGTACGACTGGTCTTTTAAGGTTTCTACAAGCACGCCATATTGAATAATCTGATTGCGGAGTAGGGTCTAGATCTTCCAGATAATTTTTCAGAGATGCTAGTCTTCGAGTTACTAGTAGGTTTCTTAGCCGCTTCGTGCCATCTTTAAATCTAGTTTTAAGTTGAGGAGATCTGTGTGTTTGCCACTCTGTACTGAAATGTTTTCTATATTTCAACCAGTTTATGCTTGTGCTGGTGATACGATATTTTGTTGATTCCATATATAGACAATAGTGGGTGAATGATCTGAGGATAATTCTAGTGATGCTTCAGCTTTAACAATTTTGCAATAATAACTCTTTTTCAATCAATCGTTGTAGAGGTTTTATTAAAAGAAGTTTAAATTTGTTTAGAATGTAGCCAGCATTAGGAACGAAATGGATTAACTGAATTGAACGTATTTCTTTTGGATTTTTTTTTTCACTATGAAATTCATCAGCAGCAGCTGAACGCATACTTTCAATATAAAATGCTATTAAGCTAAGAGATGAAATGTAGTCAACAGTTTGATTAAATCTAAAGATCTGTAAAAATCAAATGACAGTTATATTATAATATATCTAATGATCTGTTGAGGTAAGTGTGCCTTATCATATAAATATGAATTGAAAGCTTTATTTTTAAATATAAACATTTAAAATATTTTTTCAGAACTGAGTTCTAAGTATATATTATATAAATACATGTATACATACTATCACATATTTCATTTTGCGAAAACTAAATTAAATGTTAACTTTTGTATGTACACTTAACATATAAAAATATTTTATACGAAATAGTGTATCAAATTTTTAAGTTTTTTTTTTTTATTCATAAAATCTGAGGCAATAAGGAATAAGTGCTTCATTCGACTTAAGCAAAATTTAAGTTACTTTAGTTTAGTTACTGGCACGTTTGTAATCTCCGTACTTCAAAGTACCCATGTGCACGTTTGTAATCTCCGTACTTCAAAGTACCCATGTGCAAAGTTTCAATTATTTGGTACCATTTTTCTGGAAGTTAGTGAAATTACTTTTTGCTTATTTTTTTCAAAGTCTAATCGCATTTAGAAAAATGCTCAAGAAACTGCAAGCTATTTTTCAAAATCGTAAAAACTTCTTTCACAACTTATTAACTGCAACGCCTGCGTACTTTTGGGAAAAATAAAATGCTTTTCCAAATCATACTTTCGACTTCCATATGTAAAGTTTAAAAATAAGATATTAAAAAAAAATTAATTTTAAAGTTTAAAATTAATTTTAAAGTTTAAAATTGCTCTCCTATAAAACTTAAAAATCAGACTCAAGCATTTCTTCCTTGTTGCCACAGAAATTATAAACAATTTTTAAACAAATTTCTGAAATTATTAAACAAAAATTACCATTTGGTGGGAAAAGGTACTCTTTCAGTTAAAGCTTAGAACTATTTCAATTTTGCAACACTGGCTACTTTTCATCGGTTAGCAGTTCCGTTAAATATATAACTAAGAAAGGAAAGAATTTTTATTAATTCACATATATGGCCGTATATGGAACCGTAGAAGAAATTAACACTTAGTAATTAAAACTATGTTCGCTATATTAGCAACTATATAAAAATACAACTAAAAATTAAATGTCGCCTTGCTAGTTACATAATAGGTAGAGTAATAGGTAGAGTCTTATTGCCATGGTCGCTTTAATAATTAATTAAAATTAAAGAGTGCTCCTATAGTGACTTGATTTTTACGCATATTGCCTTAATACATACGGTATGTTTTATAACAGCGGTCGGCAAACTAAAGCCCGCTGGCTGCATGCGGACCCCTTTAGTTTTGTTATTTTTATCCCTACATCATTGGCATTCCTTGTCATTGGTATTTTATTTACCTATTCTCGAATTCCTGTGACAACATAAAAGCTTTTTTGCTTTTATAATTATGATATTCTTACCATAACAAAAAAAAAAAAACATTAAAATAAAGTTCTTGTATATATCAAAACCAACTGAAATTTTTTATCTGGCAAGAATATAATATTTTATTGTTTTATATGTATACAATTATTGAAATGGAGCCAGAAAGGTAAGATTCAGCAAATTTGTTATTTTTTATGAATTAATCATATAAAATAAAAAAAAAACAGAGAGGACCACTCCGGAGCAATTGCGTTTCTAAATTTTGTGAAAGAACATCCTCGAATGCTAACGGGTAAAAATTGTCCAACATTAAAAAAGATTGTAGATTACTTGTGGAATGAAGTTCATAATGGTCTTAATTTCATGCGTGGACCTACACGCGAATATCTTAAATGGCGTAAGTCTAATTTAGTTTTCTATTACAACTAACGACTATTGATACATAATACCTACATACATATGTAGAGTTTGCAATTGTGGAAAAACCAACTGCGATGCCGAGCCAGAAAATATAGGGCGCATATGTTGGCTACAGTGGGTGGCCATAATTGGACTTTCGGAATTTGAAGAAATTGCGATGTCAATATTGGGTTCTGAAGCAATAATCGGTATTAATACTGTAAAGACTATAGGGTTTGAGGTAAGCATATGGGTATTGATTTGAATGTATACATTAAACGTGAGCATAAAACGTCTTGTTAGACTAACTTCATAATGTTCAATAATGAATTGATCTCTTTTTTTCTTGCACTTGATTTCATGTGTATACAAATATTGTTGTGCTCTTAAATAAAAACATACAATAGCATTTGCTCTTCTTCGAACCAATGCAATATTTGTTGTTGTTTGAATTTAAATTTCAGTAGTGAATATTTTGTTTCAATAGTGTCTCTTGATATGAAATATTGTTATAGCAGGCAACATGTATGTAAATGTATGATGTTAAAAGCAAGGGTTTGTACTTTGTATTTTACTATTTTATAGAAAACTGTAGTAGATTGATTTTTTTTTAACTTTTATTGGTGAATAAAAAATCTAATTTAATTTTTTCTCTCTAGTGAACAATATGAAATGCTCAGCATATTTATTGCACTTGATAAAACTGTCCGGTCAAATCAGGTGCACTGATTGCTCTCTGTATTTACTGTTTAGTAATATTCGACTACACATCCAATCTATATTTGCGTTTCAAAAAAATGCAATACTGTACACATTTTAACATCTTGCGCTCACGTTTAGTATACATACACAAATTTATGTACATACATACCAGAGACCTGCATGAGTTGATTCACTTTCGCTGTCCACTCACATTTAAATTGCTTTTGTATAATGATATTGCTTACAGTGTTAACTCTCTAACAATTGACTGTTACTAACACACCCTTGTTTTATATGTGCTGTTAGCGAAAGAGTGTAAAAATTCCTTGCTGTTGTTTGATTGTTTGGCAGAACACTCAAACCACTCACAAAAGCACGTTGTCAAAGTATTGACTAGCGTTCGAAAAAGAATGTTATAATTTTCATGTAGGGCTGCAATTCTGTTAATGAAAATCTTGAAACATCTATGTATGTACATATTTAAAGAAAGTGGAAATTGGGTTCAATTTTTATGAAAAATAATTATTATTATAAAATTATTATACCTAATACTTGACAAAATTAATGGACAGTATAATAAAATAACAATTTCAAGTGTTTTTTAAAATACTGTCATATACAGAAATACTTAAAAAAAAATATATTTATTTGTGAAAGAGTTTTATGACAAATTCATTGTTAATGAAAAAAGTTTAATGTCTGTATGTTGAAAGTACAGGTAAACAGTTTTTAGCATATTTATAAAAAAAAATGTCTTTCCATTTGGATGCAAGACATTTCTGTGAAGTAACAACCCAACTGGATTTGCTACATTCGTTGAAATTCTTTTACCTGCCACAAATCCAATTGAAAGAAGGGTTAACAGATTGCAAGTATTCCTGGAATTCATGTACATGCAGTCGTATTATATTTTTTTCAAAAATATTTAATGAATTAAATGAGAAAATTATAGTAAGGCAAACAAATTGTGAGTTTTTCGACAATAAAGTAATTATTTTTTCTAGGTATTTGAAAAAACAAAATAGGTACTGACAAATAGTATTGTTAATGGATAAAGAAAAATCAAAATAGACAAAAGTGTTAATAAAATTTTGTTCATTAACTGAATTATCCACTGGATCTTACCATAAATTTGTGTTCTATAATGAAATAATAATTTAAGATAATCATAAATTACTGCCTTGTAAGGCAGTAACTATTCAAAAAATTAAAATCGAGTTTTTGGTTGATTTTTGTGAATGCAATTAAAACGCATGTCTTGACCAAGTTTCACACTTCTACGCTTTTATTAAAAAAAACAAAGAAACGTATGGTATAGTTTAGTTTTCATTTTACAAAGTTTTTTGCTTCTTCTGTAAAATAATATTTTTTTTTTTATTTTTGACATGAAAACTTCTTTAGGCACGTTGAGCACTTTTTGGTTGAAGAAAAATTATTAAACTCGCATCATCGTTACCTAACATTTTTTCTATATATTGCTCTGTATGTTGGCAGTCCCAAGGACTGCCCTGTACTTTTTTTTAGTTAACGATATGCATGTATCAAAAAAAAATATATTCTTGAATGAAAAGGTTTGGGAAAAATTAATTTTCAATAAGAGTTTAAAATATGTTTATTATTTATAACGAAAAAGATTTTAAATTCCAAATATTTTTTTTTTTCATCTTTTCCAGGTAGAGGGGTTTACCTACACACATTTTTTTGTAAACTTGCGTAAATTGTTTACAATATACATATAATTATGAAAATAATTCAAAAGTTTCTCTAAAATTATTTGTTTCAGCAGGTATTTATAAACTTGGTAAAAATAGCTTTTATTGGTACATAGTGCAGTATATACAGGTAGTAAATTTTTTTTAAAAATAATTAGTTAGTTTTCTTACTCGCAGCTAGTAATATTTATTTCAGTATTATTTGACACTTGAAAACAGCTGTATTATACTATTGAGACAGCTTTAAAAAACTATTAAAAATGAATTTGGAAATAATAAAAAATGTTGAAAATGGAGTTTACCATCTAATAAAAATAAAAAGTAACAAAAGAAGAACATGTTACCAACTTCGCTTAAGAATTATTGCGTGACACGGTGGAACTCACATCTACGTAACAATTAATTATGTCTAATTAACAATTGGTAGTATTAGTACTATTTGTAAAGAAAATACCTCAGACATTAAAGTAATAAAAGCTTTGAAGATAAACATGTTAAAAGAAATGGAAAACAAGTACGTTGCCAATTTAAGTATTATTTACTACACGGCTTGTTTCCTGTATCCCCCATCCAATTCTTGCCTAAATGAGACCAAGTTGAATGAAGTGAAAAAATTTTGTGTTTCCGAAATTATGAAGTCTGTTTCAACTTCTCCAAGTCCAACTCATTCTACAACATTTGAAGAACCACCACAAGATTTTCAATTGTTTTTCTCCAATTTAATTCAAACAATAAATCCAGCCGCTACGGAAAGTATATCGGATGAAGTGAATCGTTACAGTCATTCGAAAGTGAATATTGATATCAACTTTGATGTTTGCTATGGTGGCAAACCCATAGTTCAGAATACCGTCATTTACACAAACTTGCAAAACAAATTCTAAGTATTCCTGCTAGTTGTACGGCTTCCGAGCGCGCGTTTTCAGGTAACATAATAACAAAAAAGCGTAACCGCGTTGGGCCGAAAACTGTAAATAATTTACTTTTCCTGAATTCAGTTTATAAATATGACTAATATATAATTTTATTTACTTTTTTATTTAATTTTATTATTTTTATAATAAAAAAAAATAACAGTTCTGTTTTTGGCGTTGATACGTGCGGACGCGATTTTTTTTAAGTGCGCATAAACAAAAAACAAAACATACATTGTGTGAACAATTTAAAACAAAAAACAAACCTGTTTTAATACAACAACAAAGTTGTTTGTAAATTATTTTTCTTTTTCCTTTTCTTTATTTTTTACAACGGCATATTGAATTGCTACTTTTAAAATAAAATAAAAACAATAAAGGCTAATGAGCCTGTTTAATTTTAGCAACAAAAATGTTGACCATGCTGAATTAAATAAAAACAAAATAACTGAAAATAATTTGTGTATTATTGCTACGCCAGTTATACGTGCCCAGTCTTGTTCTTCACTTTTACTAAGCGATGACAATAAAATAACTACAAACAAATCGCCTTCTGAACAGAGTGTTGCCAAAGATAATATGGATAGTGTAGAAAAACCCAAGACGCAAGTGGGAATGGACAGATACATAACTGTATTGAAAAGAGGTCGAAGCCCTAAATCTTCGCAGATTGCACCAATGGCTAAAGTACAAAAAGACAAGGACTCTAACGGAATAAATTCCCATAATCGTTTTGCTATTTTAGATAGCGAAACAAAAACGGCACCCAAGTCGTTTAAACCACCACCAATTTTTTTAAGGGAAAAAAATTCAAATGAATTAATTAATAAGTTAATCTCAGTTATCGGGGAAAATTCATTCTATGTAATTCCTATCACGCGTGGTAACATTGATGAAACTAAAATTCAATTTATAGACGAAAGTAGTTATCGTAAAGCAGTAAAGGAGTTTGAATGCTGCTAAAATAACTTTTATAACTATCAGCTGAAGGTAGTCATCACAGGTGTAGACTCATATGTTAATCCAGTGGAAATAAAAGCTGGACTCCAAAAAGCAGGATTTAAGGTTAAAAGCGTTGACAATCTCAGAAATCGAGAGCGTGTCCCTCAACCTCTATTTCGCGTTGAACTGGAACCTGGGGATATTAGATTGAAGAAGAACGAAACGCATCCCATTTATAATCTAAAATATCTGTTACACCGCAGGATAAGTGTAGAGGAACCACATAAACGGTCAGGACCCGTTCAGTGTTTAAATTGCCAAGAATACGGCCATACAAGGGCTTACTGCAAGTTGCCTCCGGTTTGCGTTGTGTGTGGAGAGCTCTATTGTTCCGCCCAATGCGACAAACCAAAGGATGACTCGAAGGTTAAAAAATGTAGCAATTGCGGTGGAAATCACACTGCTAACTACAGAGGCTGTCCAGTTTTTTCTGTGGTAAGGAAATGCTCATTACCCTCAGTTAGCTCAACCCACAACCAAACATGTTTCATACGCGGATATGTTAAAATCTAATCATGTTTTAGCACACAAAGCGACACCTACAACCAATTCTACCCCAAATATGCATCCAGAAGCTAAAAAACAAACATCATCTGGTAACTACAATCGTCTCGAAGCAAGTATAAAGACATTAGTGCATTCGTTAAACAGTTTTATGAGCAGCATGATGCAAGAAATGGTTCGCATGCAATCTATGATGTTGCAGGCGGTACTTAACAAACCATGAACTGTTTAAAAATATGTTTCTGTAACGCAAACGGCTTACGCCAACACAAAAATGAACTCGAGTACTTCTTGAAGAACCAACAAATTGATTTCATGATGGTTTCAGAGACTGATTTAACAACAAATAGCTTTTTTAAAATCAATGGCTATATATTATATGACACTAAAGACCCCCGTGGCAGAGTATGTGGTGGTTCAGCAATACTAATAAGGGCTCGAATTAAACATTATTTACTGTGTGATTTTTGTGAGGACTACCTTCAAGCAACAAACATCTGTATTGAAGAATATCATCAAAACTTTGGTATTTCTTCGATTTATTCACCTCCTAGATTTCAAATATCAGAGAGTCACTATATCGAATTTTACAAATCACTAGGTCCCTGCTTCATAGCATCAGGCAACTACAACGCTAAACATACGTTATGGGGATTACGCCTAATAACTCCAAAAGGTCGTGTTTTATTTGACACTATTTCAAAAATGCGTCTGAATGTGATATACCTGATGTTATTGATTTTGGCGTGACTAAAGGTATTTCGAGAGAAATGATTAAGGTTGAAGCGTCACTCGAATTACCCTCAGATCATTTACCCACTATTGTCTATATATGGAATCAGCAAAATATCGTGTCGCCAACAACTTGCACAAGCATTAATTGGTTGAAATATAGAAAGTATCTCAGTACTCATCGTTCAGAAAACATACCGCTAAGAACAACAGAAGATGTGGACCAGAGTCTAGATACAATCAAATTTATTTTGTAGATGTCGAGCGGCTCTTGGATGAAAAAAGAAAAATTATAAGAGAGTGGCAAGCACACAGATCTCCTCAACTTAAATCTAGACTTAAAGATTGCACGAAACGACTAAGACAGATGCTAGAATCTCCAAGAGTAGCATCTCTGAAAAATTACTTGGAAGACCTCGACGCAACTGCACAATCAGATTATACATTATGGCGTGCATGTAGGAACCTTAAAAGACCGGTCGTATGTAAGCCTCCCTTGCGAACTTCTTGTGGAGACTGGGTAAGGAATGATACCGAAAAAGGCAATTTGTTTGTTGGACATTTGAAGATGGTTTTCACCCAAAATGTATGTACTGATATAGCTGAGTTGCCATCAGTAGAGACTAGTGCCGTAGTACCCCTAAGATTTGAATTTAACGATATTGAAAGGGCAATAGCAGATTTAAACACCAAAAAAGCCCCTGGCGTGGATAAAACAAGTAACAAGATGTTAGTTGAGTTGCCCCGTATAGGTCGCAGAATTATCCTGTTTGTTTTTAATGCCATCTTACGTCTTGAGTACTTTCCCACAGAGTGGAAGGTCTCTTTGATAACTATGATTCCTAAACCAGGAAAAGACCACACAAAAGTAGAATCATACAGACCTATAAGCCTTTTATCAAACGTCTCAAAGTTATTTGAGAGAATATTAATAACTAAGCTGAATCCAATTCTTAGCGCGAAAGGATGCATTCCGAACCATCCGACTTCAGAAAACAACATAGTACGATCCAACAAACACACAGATTAGTAAATGTAAATAAAACGACCTTTGAAGAAAAAAAATACTGTTCTGCGCTCTTTATCGACGTTTCTCAAGCATTCGATAAGGTTTGGCACGAAGGCCAAATATTTAAGCTAAAGCTGAACTTGCCCGAAAACTTGTATAAGCTCTTAAAAGATTATTTAACGAATCGCAAGTTTTTACTAAAAGAAGGTGACATTTTAAGCTCGCCACAACTCATTGAAGCCGGAGTTCCCCAAGGTAGTATTTTGGGACCAATTTTATATTTACCGTACACATTGGATATGCCAATTACCACCCACACATTAACTTTTGCAGATGACACAGCTTTTTTCAGTATTCATGAAAGTGCCCAAGAAGCATCACAACTTTTACAAGACCACATACTCAATTTGGAAAAATGGCTAGAAAAATGGAGAATAAAAGTGAATGAACAAAAATGCACTCACATAACTTTCACACTGCGTAGGGACTCATGCCCTCCTATTCGCATAAATAACCAAATGATACCACAGCTTTCAGACGTTAAATACCTGGGTATACATCTTGACCGTCGCCTTACTTGGAAAAGCCACATTGACTTCAAGTTAACACAAATGAAACTAAAAGCAGTACAACTAAATTGGCTTATTGGCAGAAACTCCACCCTGAGCTTAGATTGTAAACTTCTACTGTACAAGTCGATCCTCAAACCAATTTGGTGTTATGGGATTCAGTTATGGGGCACTGCCTCAGCTAGCAATGTAGAAAAAATTCAAAGGCGCCAAAATAAGATTTTACGTATTATTACATCTGCTCCCTGGTATATAAAAAATTCGAACATCCACAAAGACCTAAACATGCCATCAGTTAAAGCAGAAATAGCGAAACATGCAGTCACATATCTAAAGAGGCTTGAATCTCATCCAAACCCTTTGGCGCGTAACATGCTGAATGAACCTGGTTATATTCGACTAAAAAGAAGAGATACTGCTTTTCTTGGCCGTACATTAGAGGGATGACCCGCAAATGATTGCAAAATCCGTGAAACAAACATTATTTTTGTCTAGCACTGGCTGGACTTAAAAAGAATATTTTATTTGAGACTTAAGATACGAGTAATTATTGTTAGTTAAAAAATATTGAAGATACAATAAAAAAATTATGAAAAAAAAAAAAATTATAATAAGTGTATATAAATAAATTATTAATTAGTTAAAAGCCTTGCTACTCCTACTCGTAATCATTAATAAATAACAATATAATAATTTTTCTCATATTAGAATAAAAATCTTCTGTAAAACTATACACATTTGTCAGCAGCTTCTTTTACGAACCACTCAAACTATTTCATTGCTTTTTCAATCATGGGAATAAACAGAAATTGCAAGCAGTGACAAGAATATGTTAACAACAGTCTCATTGATATGAATCATGCATTAAAAGCATTCATTTTTTTAATGTTAAGTGCTAGCTCAATACTCATTTTAGAAAATGTAAAATGTTGCCGTTTGAATGGTAATCATGCAGGTCTCTGATACATACTCCCAGTTAAATAATTATATGTGCAAAATTTCTTTTCTTTGGACCTTATGTTATACTAATGGCAGAGTTGTTGTTTTTGGCATACACATTCTCTAATAATTACTTTATCTTTTGTTATTGTTTGTTAAGTTTATCTTCGGACCGCATTCGGAATACCGTTATTTTTAATCAGGCATGTCGAAAATCCCGTGTAAAATATTTATATGTGCAAAATGAATTATTTGCCTTCCAACTGGTGCAAAATCAACGTATTAGCATATAAAGCGGTGAAGTCGCTCCGTAAGTTAGTATAGTGGATAAGCAAATGTAAAATATGAAAAACAAATCATATTTTTGGAATTTTAAGAAAATGCCACGTGAAACTGAATTAATAGATGAAGAAAGTGGATTAATCAAGGGAACGAGTCAAACCGGCATAAAAGTTGGCCAAATTGCTGTTTCTGTAAAAAGAAACCGTAACACGAAAAAAATTTTCTAAAAAATGCAGATGACTACGGTATTAATACAAGTAGCGGTCGGATATGCACTCTTGATGACAGGAGAAAACGGCGCATACAGCAGTTAGCAACTAATAGCCACATGAGTTGTCGGTAAATAAAAGTGGAACTTGGTCTAAATGTGACTAAACAACGTGTTCATCAAATAATAAGGCAATATTTAGACCATTAATATGAGTATTGAGTGCCTAAACTATGTCTAAAACAACGCTATAAAAATGCACATATGGTATTTTACGAAAAGTATAAATTTTGAGAAAATAAATTTGAATCTGTGATATTCAGTGACACAAAAAGTTTAATTTTTACGGACCAGATGGTCTCCACAAAAATTAAATGGACGTAAGACGCCCACGGGAAGCATGCCACAATCGAATTCATGGTTCAGGATCACTCAATGTATAGGCGGTATTTTTTATCAAGAGTGAAGCCCAAAATAGATTTTGTGCTAGGAAAATTGAATGGAGAAATCTACATAGATTTGTTACAAAGAGAACACCTTGATTTTGCTGGTGATTTAGAACGCGATAACTGGACTTTCCAGCAGGATAATGCACCGATCCACATGGTGAAGAAGATAAAGGCGTTTTTGAATTTTCGACAAATTGATTTGCTCGAGTGTTCTGATTTAAGCCCAGACCTCTATCCCATTGAGAATCTATGGTGAATACCTTCTGCCAAAATTCATACATCTTGAAGCTATATGCCAGCTGGAAACAGGTTAAAATAGGACATATTGGGTGAATGGGTTAATATTTATATGTCTATCCTGAAAAAGCCGTGGTGTCAAATTGTTCAGGATACATAAGAGTAACACAATCTCTTATTAACATATATAAAACTTTTATTTTGTAACTAAAATAATATGCAAATCTATTAAATAAAATGTTTGCACATATAAATATTTTCTATGGAGATTTAAAGCTTTAATTTTTTTCCATGTTAAAGAAAATAGATTAATATAATTTTGCTATTTTATTTTTATTTATTTTAACTATAAGTTAGAAAAAAATATCTGTTCCCAATTTCCATTGCTTCTTTTTATTCAAATTAAAGTTGAAGCCTTGCACATTTAATTATTTGTCTAAGGTATGTATAAACAATTTGCGAGTATGTAACGCCAGAAGTCGGTTTTTAGAGTGATGGTACAAATAGAAGTGATGATGATCCTACAAATAGCAATAGTCTTACTGATGATAGTGGTGTATTACAAGTTTTGGAAAAGGAAAACCAATCGCAAACTCCAAAAGGTATTAAATTGTTTTGCCAAAAATATTATGGAATTCAACAGATTACAGTAACTAATACATAATACAAATGGACAATATTGACTTTTTGTTTACAGCCAAAAAGTTGTCTCAAACTGCCGATTCTTTTGAATACTATACTACAAAAAACGACGCTTTGAGTCTATGTATGACAAAGTTTTGCAGATTATAGATTCTCGAAGGAGCAACGAGAATCAATTAATCGAGGCGATTTCTCATATTACCGCAGCAGCAGAAAAATTACATCATCAATTGATAAGTCAGCGGGCTACATAAAGGAAATAAACTCAAATTTACCAAAAAGTTCATAGTGTAAAGTAAACAGTATTTATGAATATGATCTTATTTTGTAAAACACAAAGCTAGCTGAAAAAAATGTACGTATATGCAAAATTGTAATTTTGTACCTTGACATTGCATTTTGCAAAATGAAGTTCATTATTATTTGATCTCAATTATTGATATTTCATTTAATTTGTTGAACAAAAGTATCAAACATAAAATGTATTACAAAGATGAAACATAACGAGTCCTGATTCTTTCGCCATCACTATAATATTCAGTTCTTACTTAAGATATAAGGTTTGTACCGCTTTCATTATTGTCTTCAACATCATTATATTATATTTCAGTTGGTATTTTACTTTTTATCATCATTTTATGTAATATCATACACGAATGAATTATTTCGACTGCTTTCTCGTGTTGATAATATAGGCAGGGTTCAAAATTTTTTTTTTTTTAATAAAAGTCTTTATTTACAAGTTTAAAATATAAAAGGTACAGAGGTATGAGATTTTACTATAAGTACTACAACAATAAGAGTCTTATAATTAAATTTACAAAACTAATAACAATAAATATACAGCCTTAAGGAAAATAGCTCACAAAAACCTTTTTGATCTCTTTGGAAGTTATAAAGAAATTTGTTTGGATAATCAGAGTTTCAGAGATCAAAGTTTGACAGTCTGCATTTTTCATTAAATGTCAGTGTCAGTTCTCTAGTGAAATCGTTTATCATCTTGTGTCCAAAGTTACTGTGAAGTAAATTTGTCGGATACCTACAAGGAAGATTATGAATTATTTTCAAATTTTTGTTTTGTATAATCTGAAGCTTTTTGGTATGAGTTTTCGCAGTTTTATGAAACCATACTTGACAGCTGTAACTCATAATTGGTCGAATGCACATTTTATATAACAATATTTTCTTTTTCATATTCAATTTAGATCTTCTGTTGAGTATGGGAAACAATGCACGACCACACTTTATAGCTTTTTCACAAATTTGGTTGACATGTTGCTTAAATGTTAGTTTTTTATCCATTATAATGCCCAAATACTTGATTTCTGACTTTATAGGTATAACATTCCCACGGCACAACATAGATTGAGAAGGTATGCGTTTTGGCGACTTATTATATGGAAAAATAATGGCCTGTGTTTTATCATCATTGACCTTTATTTTCCATTTATTAAAATATTTTTGGCTTGAATTTAAGCTCTCTTGCATATTTCTAACTAATGAATTAGATATCTTACCGCTGCAAATGAAAGCACTATCGTCTGCATAAAACGCTGCTTCCTGATTCCTGCGTAGAGTGATATCTGACGTGTATAACGAATAAAGCGTAGGTGACAAAACGGAACCTTGCGGTAGACGTGCGAGTATATGTTTTTCATCTGATGAGATGCGCTCCACGAAAACTACAAATGAACGTTGGTCTAAAAAGCTTTGTATGATTTTTTGTAAATATAAACTAAAAGAGTTAAGTTTATACAATAGGCCATTATGCCATACTGTATCGAAAGCCTTTTCAATGTCAAGAAATATAATACCTGTACTTTTACGATTTCTTTTATTATTCTCAATAATATTAACCACTCGTTTGATTTGATGTACCGTAGAGTGTTCTCTTCGGAATCCAAACTGCTGCTGATGTATAATGTTATTCTGTTCTGAGAACTCTACGATTCTTTTGTGGATTATTTTTTCAAAGACTTTATCCAACAAGCTCAAAATGCTTATTGGCCTATAGCTGGAAGGCAATTTTGGATCTTTTCCAGTTTTGAAAATAGGTATAACCCTGGCCTTTTTAAATATCATGGGGAAATGACCATTTCTCAAGCAGTAATTAAATAGTTTGCTCAAAGTTTCAAAAAAGTAATCGGGCATATTTTTTAAAATAATGCTGTAAATTCCGTCTAAACCTGGGGCTTTGTTATTTTTTAAAGAAAAAACAAATGTCTTTACCTCTACTGCATCTGTGAATTCAAAACTGTCACTGTCAGCGAGATTTACATTGTAAAGTTCCTGCACATAATTTAGAACCACATTATCTAAAGGTGATGAATTGTTGTTGGTGATATTATTGTTGCATCTAAAAACTTCCACAATGGCATTAGCTTTTGCTTCACCGGTACTTAAAACTTCCCCATTTATATTTAGATCGGGGATTGCAGAATTTCTACCTTTTAAAGCTTTTGTTAGTTTCCAAAACTTTTTAGAGCCGGAAGGCAGTTTGGAAATGAATTTAGCCCACGCTTCATTTCTATCCCTTTTCAAATGAAAATCAATTAAGTGATTCAACTGTTTTAAAATGCTGATTAGTTGAGTTCTGTAACTAGGATCTCTACATCTTTTAAGTTTACGGTTATACTTGTTCCTCTGAGTAATCAGCATTTTAGACGTATTTGAAATTTCCCTCTGCCAAGGATTTTTCTGGCCAATTGGAATCTTGGAAAAAGCTTCTTTAACTATACTAACTAATTTATTTAATGACGAATCTAGGTTTATATTGTTAAGCTCTATTTGTCCGATATTATGATTCTTAATTTCATTCTCGACCCAGTATTTAATTGCTGGCCAATCAGCCTGCTTATACAACGGAACTGTAACAAAGTGATTTTGTGGTGTTCCAAAAATGTAACAAGATATTGGGGTGTGATCAGACTGTAAAATATTTGGATGTGACTGTAACTGCGAAAATGAAATGTTAGAGTTAGTAAGTGAAATATCAACCGTGGATGGTTGGACTGGAATTATATTTTGGCCGAATCTAGTATGTGTATCCGGATGATATACATAATAACTTGAACTTAAGTGATGTCTGTACAGTTCTTTGCCAGCTGAATTGTTTGAAATGCAATTCCAACTCATATGTTGTGCATTCAAATCACCAAAAATAAAATAGTCACTAAACGAATTGGTAAGAAGTTCTAAGTCAGTTTTAAAATTAGAAGTGTAGACTGGATTATATGCAGAGATAAAACTTACGGGACGTCCACTTATTTTAACTTCCACAGAGATATTTTCTATGGTTATTGTTTTAATCTTTGGTAACAACTTATGATCTATGTAATTTTTAACCGCTATAAGCACACCCGCACCATGTGTTTGACGGTCTTCTCTGTATATTTTGTAGCCTCCAAATTTTAACCTATGATACGGCTTCAGGAACGTTTCGTTAAGAAGTAGAATATCAATATTTTTCTCATTGAGAACTTTTTCGAGCTGTGCAGCTGCTGACTCAGTTGTTATGCCTTGAGCATTCCAGTGAGCATCATGCCAAGCACTCTTAATTTGTCAAATTTATTTCGACATTTTTCTAGTGCATCCACAGCACTAAAGAAGATTTCTAACAATCTCTCGTTAGATAAGTCATCATCGTTGTTGCTGTCGCGGGGTCTGTTGAAATTAGGTCTAGACTTAGAAGTTAATTGTAGGCGCATTTCTAAATAATCTTTACGGCAAGGGCATTTAGGATCGTCGGACCTGTGATTCGAGTTTCTTAAGTTCTTTTGGCTACAGTTGTGGCATTTATAAACAACATTACTCCCTTGAGTGTTTTTGGCCAATACACACTCAGTCTGGTCGTGATTGCCAGCACAAACTGCGCAGACGATAACTCTATTGCAGTTTTTAGCTCCATGTCCGTACATAGAGCACTTCGTACATTGCGTAGGCCCTTTATTCCCTTTAAGAGGTCTTCTCCAGTAAACAGTAATATTGCAAAAGTACTTTATTTTCATAATATCATTTTTTGACACTTCTTGTTTGTTAAACTCAATCAAGTATATAGCGTCATCAGCTGTAGTCCTTTTGGTTACGATTTCTTTGACACTTACTGGGTTTATGTTGTACATTTTAACTAATTCCTCCTTTAAAAGCTTTGCGTCTGTTCTTGGCAGACCAAATAACACTAACTTAAAGTGCTTTACGTCTTTAACTTCGTGTGTATAAAAACTGTACTTCAGTTCACTCAGCTTTTTTAACGCAGCTTCGTACAGGACCATTGTATTGCATGTAACCTTAGTTCCAATTGTCATTCTCTTGAAGAAGTACTCCTCACCAAGTATTTCCCAAACTTTTGAGAAACTGTGACACGAGTCTACCACTATTGGTGGAACCCTTTCTTTGACTGCTTTTGCCTCTTCTTCTTCTTCATTTGCTAGCAAATGAAACCTGTTACTAGGGCCAGGATCAATCCTTATCGTCTTAAATTTAGGACTATTCCCAAAGTAATCTCGCTTCTGGCTAACCATATTGGAAGCGATTTAAAGGAAAAATTAAATTTTCAAGAAAAATCACACACGAGCAAAAAATAACACGTTGTTTACAACTCAAGGCAATGTTGTCAGATGGGTTCAAATTTTTCATTTATGAACATTCAAAAATCAACATTCATGATATTTTTCATAAAGGAGAAATCTAAAATTTTATATTTATGTATGTTTTATACACATAAACGAACAAAAAATATTATTCCTATTTTCATACATGTATGCGTGTACCTGTTTGTTTTTGTAACATACATACATGATAAGTGATAAATTAGCTTCTTGTCATTAATGTTCTTTGTCATAAATGTATATGTACATTTATGAACGTTAAAAATTTATCATAAATGAACATGAAAGAATTTTCTGCCTACGATCGCACATATATGTACATATCAACTTGTTTTAACATATTTAGGTACTTACATGTAGAAGGGAAAAATAAAGAAAATCCGTAATGTTCATCTGCATATGTGTATTCTAAACGTTATTTTTCGTGTTAGAGCCAACTTACACCATGACATTTTTCATGAAACTGGTTGCATGAAATTTTAGTTTGTTGGCAAGAGGTGTAGAGAAGCAAGCGGGGTTAACAAAATGGCATGGCTTGAATTTAGAGGGGATTTTTGACACTTGCTTTGTGCAATTTTCGTTCAGAGTTGATTTCAAAAAATGAAATTGTTTGGTTTAATTATGTATACATTTCGGTGTGATTGTAATAATTTCTTGTAAAATTTCGTTATTTGCTTGTTTCATTTTTATTTATTTTTTATTTCAGTACGAGTGCATATATTTTTTTCAAATAACGCATGAATAATAAAAATTACGAATATGAAATCAAAAGAAAATGTCAAAAACAAATTCAAGCCGATTGCATGAAAAAATTCATCGTAAAAATATGCCATGAAATTCGCTGCAATTTTAAAAGAGACATGAAAAAAATGGCATGAAAAAATGGCATCGTATAAATTCGGTCTTAGTTAAAAACACATACTTACATACATACATACATACATACATCTACATACATACATACATACATACATACATACATACATACATACATACATACATACATACATACATACATACATACATACATACATACATACATACATACATACATACATACATACATACATACATACATACATACATACATACATACATACATACATACATACATACATACATACATACATACATACATACATACATACATACATACATACATACATACATACATACATACATACATACATACATGCATACATACATACAACATACAAGTTAAACAATAATGTGTTTATGGTCGAGTACTTGACTACGACTAAATTTGACATAGCATTATTCTTTATTTTAATAAAAATATTTTACTTACTTGCTAAAAGTTATTTGACAATTCTTAATAAAATTTCGCAAACAGAATTCCTTATAAATTTTTATTTTATATTATTAATAATTAAAGTAAGTATTATTATTAAAACTGGAGACATGGCGTCAGCATAAATATTTCGTAAGTAAAGTAGACAAAAGGCAAGTATAGAAATACATTAATTAGGTTCTTATTTTTAAAAAAATAAAATAAACTGCAATAAATTACAAAGCGAGTGACGAGTGCAATGAAAAATATGCAATAAGAGGCAAATCAAGGAAAAGTAGAGGTATTCACAAGATAAATGTTTTTTGTGTTAACTCTTCCTCCCATAAAACGATCGTCTCGATTGTTAAATCAAAAGTAGGGGATTTGTGTAATTCTTGATACTGAATTTCCTTTTTTCTTGTTCTCTCTATGAGGAATATTTTGTATCGGCAAACTAATATTCAAATTTGTATTTCCAGAGCAGTCACCCTTGCATCTCTTCTTCAGACAGACAAAAACAATGACAACTATTGTAATAATTATCAAGGACCAACTTATGGAATCACTCCATTGATTTTGATCATTCACGAGTGCAATTGCCTTTGTATTATTGACGTGCATTTCTTTAACGAATTCCAAAGTGAGAGCTTCTTCGACAAGAGAGTCATCCATTCTTGGCTGTACCACTGCTGATAGCGGGTTTGAAAAATGTATTACCGATTGACTGAAAGTCTTTCCATTTACAAACACCGTCTCATTATTAAACTTTATGAGGTAGGTACCATTCAGATCGTAAAATTCGTGACCTATTGAAATTGTGCCATTGAATTGATTCAGTAAGAGCGAACCGGGTAGTATCCCTTGCACCATGGGTAAATGATAACCATTCATACTGGTACAATTGGAAGGTTTCCTTCGTATTAGGTTGGGTAGACATTGAGATTTGCTAATGTCTTCGATTTCGTCGTCTCTGCATAGCGTTAATTTGTTATAGTTTCTACAATCTTTTTATATACCATAGAATTTTCCTTTACATATCAAAATTTTTCTAAATTCGATCATACTACTAATTTGATTTTGTTGTTGTTGGGATATTTATAATATAGAGAAGACAGTTATGGTTAGTAGCTAATTTGATTTCGCTAAATTCGAAAGATTCTTCAATATTCAAATACTTAATGTCTTCGGAATCAAAGAGCCTCGGTCTGTTCAATCGACCTCCTTGGTGAACTCTGATTACTATGTTGCATTGCCTTTGTGGAGTTTATTTCAAATATTTGCTGTGGTGGTCGTGATAACGCATCTGCCACAACATATGTACTTCCTGGCTTATAGTGGAGCTCGTAGTTGTACTCCTCTAAGATCGCTTTCCACCTTCCAAGTTTACTGTTGGAATTTGTGTTATTCAAAGCGTGTGTCAGAGGTTGGAGATCAGTGAATATTTTGATAGTTGTTGCTCCATTTACATAATTTCGAAGACTTTTCCGAGCCAAAACAATCGCCAGCATTTCCTTCTCATTTGTGGCGTATTGCTCTTCGGATTTGCTAAGTGTTCGTTAGATGAAAGTAATGGGTCTTCCATCTTGTTCTAAGACTGCTCCAACTGCATACTTAGAGGCATCAGTTGTGAGTCGAAATTGCTTTCGGAGATCAGGGTAAGCCAGCAATACGTCTTCCAATGTGAGGGTCATTTTAATTTTATTAAACGCTTCTTGCGCTTCATCATCTAGTTCAATTTTTATTTTGCTCGAGATGGACTTCGGCATTCGTCCCTCCTCCCCTCTTAAAAGCGCCGTTAGGGGTTTTGCCAGTTTGGCGTAATCCCTAATAAAACGGCGATAAAAGCCAGACATTCCGAAAAAGGACCTTAAGACCTTAAGAGTTTGTGGTGTTGGAAAGCTGTTGATTGCTTCCACTTTCTTAGGATTAGCACGTATTCCTATAGTTGATATTATGATCCCGAGAAATTCCACTTCCGTTTTCATGAAGTCGTATTTATCTAGTTGTATTTTCATATTAGCTGTTTGTAAAGGGTGCGTTTTTTAAAAAAAGGGAAGTCTAGTAAATTCATACTTCCCTATGTTAATCGAGAACGCAGTTTTTTCTATGGCTTTTTCTCTAAGTGGGATCTGGTGGAACCCACTTTTCAGATCTAGGCCTGATAAATACGCATTTGTTCCTAGCTGTGAAATTACTTCATTAATTTCTGGTATAGGGTACCGATCTGGAACAGTAAACTCGTTAAGTTCTTTGTAATCGATCACCACCCTATATTTCTTTTTCCCTGATGCGTCTTGTTTTTTTGTACAACCCATACTGGTGACTTTATGGCGATTTCGCCATATAAGTCACTTATAATACCTTGCTCTAATAGCTCCTCAATTTGTTGTTCTACTTCGTCCTTTAGATGCATGGGGTAAGGGTAGCATCTGGAATAAATGGGTTTATCTGTTGTAGTCCTTATTTCGCCTTTCACTGAAGTTACGAATGTAAGTGACTCGTTTGGTCCCGAAAATAAGTTAGGGTATTTCGCTACCAAAGACTTTAGTTTAAATTCTTGTTCTATTGGTAAGTGACTTGTTCTTATTTGAATGTTATTTACCGATTGCGAGATCTTTTGTTTTAGTTTTACTTTTATACTTCCGTTAAAGCTAAAGCTTCTCAGTGTATCGTTACCTAGTATCGCGTGAAATGATTTCAAGCTTGGCAACAAAAAGAATTTGAGTTTTTTAGTCCGAAAAGATTAATGACAGAGTTAGCAGAGAATTTTATTTCGTTAGGTTTGCAATGTGTTACGAGAGAGTTGTATATAATTTTTAATGCATCCTGAGTCAATTAGTATCTTAAGAATTTTGTTGTCGCTTGTCCTTGCTTTAAAATAAGGCAAGGATGAATCTCCTATTCTTAAAAATGAACATCGACGAAGTCACAAGTTTCAATGGAATTTTCCTCATCAATGTATTGAACGTATTGTTGAAAATCTTGTAGGTCTTCTTCTGTGCTGTAGCTCTCGATCTGCTTATTATAATCTTCGGTATTATAATCGATGTCGCAGTTATTGGGTTCTATCGATTCCTGGTTACTGGTTATGTGAAAATTTCTTTGGAGCTTTTGAGGCTGCTGGGTAGAGTGCTGCCCTAGTCTTTTTCCAATATAGTAGTTCTGTCCTGGTCTATATATATAATTTACGTTTCGTGTTTGTATAGACCGATCCACGTCCATTGGTTCTGGTGGTGGCAAAGGTTTGGGTTCGAATAGGCGCGGCGGAGGATAATTGTTATGTCCAAAATTACGGCTTAATTGACCCTGAAATTGATTTTGGTACTGTCTGTTAAAAATTTGTTGTGGTCTATTACTATAATGTTGTTGTTGCGGGAAAGTTTCCTGTTGTTTCGGGATGTATGTTTTCTCGGGGAACATTGGTGGCATACGTGGTGGAAGAAAATTGGTTTGTCTATTAATGTTTCGGGTTTTAGGTTTTTGGATATTATTTAAAGAGCTATAAGAATTGCTTGAATTTTTATTGTAAGCATGTTCTGTACGATAACTCTGGTTTTGCAGCTTTAGGCAGAGGTGGAGTGTTTGTGGTAGTGTTGTTGGTTCTCGAATGCACAACAGTTTTGAGAGGTCACCTCTTAGACCACGAACGAACGTGTCTAAGCTTTGTCCCTATAGGTTTTTATAAGGACGTCCATTGCTTCTTTCCTTATTGTCATACATGAGATATTGTTTATTATAAGAGACAGATGTGTATAAACTTTTTGGTAGAAGTCCTGAGGTAAATCGTTTCCCGGTACGAGCATTGTCATTTGATACTCCAACGTACCAAGGTCACGCTTGTCGGTGTAATGTAAGGCGAGGCACTTCGAAATGACTCCCAATTTAATGGGGTATTATAAGACTCTAACGCAGCATTTAGGGGAGCCCCTTGTAGATTCGTAAAGTCCTAAAACGCTCTCTACACTTTTTTCCAAGAACTGTTCTCTATTTTATTACCTGAAAACTCCCTAAGACATCTTACGATGTCGGGAACTTTGTCAAAGTCCGTTAAGTCCTCTCTGAAGCTTTTGTCTACTCCCTGATCGTTTCCTGCGATGTCTGCATTGGGGTTTAATATGTTTTGCACTAAAGATCTACATTGGTCTCTACAAATTTGAGTCACTAAATTGATGACATTAGCTTCATTCAAGGGAGGATTAGGATGGTTATTATTGGAAGGATTGTTTATTATCGCGGGACGGATTCAATTTTCTGGATTGGACATTCTGTATAAAATATTAGAAAACTAGAAAAATTATTTTACTTTCGCAGAATGATGAATCCTGTAGTAGTTGTGGGCTATTTCTTACTTGTCAAAATTCACTGTTACTTTCTTAGAATTAGTATCATTTGTATTCAGAAAAATTCGTATATATTTTTTCCTTTTTTATTTAAAGTATATTCAAAAACATTCATATTACTTATTTTCTGAACATTTTTTTTTCATTTACTTAAAATTTGCTTCTTAAAATTAAGTTTACAAAAAGGTTTATTTTAAAAATTGTTTCTTTTTTATTTAATTCTTTATTATAAATATAAAATTATAAATAATTTCTTACTAACAAAAAGTATACTAGTGTTAATTTCATAATGTTGGATGTTTTCTTTATTATTGTTGCTGGTGTGCATCTTTTCCTTTTTCTGGCTTGTAGAGATGAAAAAAATATGGATGATCGTCACTTTTTTTTAATACGGGTGGTCGTCACTTTTTGTTAATACGGAGTCTTTTTATTATATTTTTATTTAGCTTTAATATTTTATAACTTTAGTTTTTAGTACAATTTTGAAATTATTATTTTTATTGTATTCTTTTTTTTTATTACTTATAACTTTTAATAATTCTTTGCACCTTATTAAACACTTTTTATTTTTGTTTAAGTTTCTTTATATTTTTATTTTTAAACCTATTAAGATTAGTTTTTTTCTTTTATTTTTTATTGTCATCTCGAGTTATAACTTTGCTTTATTACTAGCTGACCCGGTCCGCGTTGCTAGCCCTAAGCAAACATTAGTGTTGTATTCATCGATGCTAACTTAACTCTTTTCGCGCTATTTTTAGCTCTATTTGACTACCTCTAACGCAAAAATTTTCCCTTCAGCACTTTTTCGGAAGAAAGAGCTGACATAGCTCTTGAAGTTGGACTTGTGTTAAGCCAAAATTATGGCTTATGTACACGGAGGTTCTGAACAGTGCGTTTGACACTTTATGCTTTGTTGAATATATTTTCCTTTTTACCCTTTATTATCTCAAAACAAAAATTTTTGGCATTTTTGAATTTTCGAACCAATTTACAATCCTTCATCGGCTCATTTGCAACAACTTTGCTAAAGATCATAGCATGATCAATTGCACAGTTTACGATTTAATTCGTTTTGAGTAATTTTCTGTCGGAAATTAAACCCACGAACTTAGGAACCTCCGTCGGCTCATGCGCAACAATTTTGCTAAAGATCATACCAACATCAAATACACAGCTTACGATTTAATTAATTTTGAGTAATTTTCAGTGGCGCCACCTGTCAGAAATTAATCGCACCAATTTACAATCCTTCATCGGCTCATTCGCAAAAACCTTGCTAAAGATCATATCATGATCAATTGTATAGTTTACGATTTAATTCGTTTTGAGTAATTTTCTGTGGCGCCACCTGTCGGAAATTAACCCCACCAACTTAGGAACCTCCATCGACTCATGCGCAACAACTTTGCTAAAGATCATACCATCATCAAATGCACAGCTTACGATTTAATTAATTTTGAGTAATTTTCCGTGGCGCCACCTGTCGGAAGTTAATCGAACCAACTTAGAAACCTTCGCCGGCTCATGGGCAACAACTTTGCTTAAGATCATAACATGATCAGATGCATAGTTTACGATTCTATAAAGGACATACAGACAAACATTCATTTTTATATGCATATATAAAAGATAGATAATGTTTAAACTTTATGTTGTATTTTTTTGATATTATTGTTTTGTTTATAGTTAATTTTTGTTTCACATTTTTTATTTTTAAATTTTTGAATGTTTTTTCTATTTTGTTAGTTTCTGATTTTTTTAAAGTTAACACTGCTTGAGGGTTTTGTTCAATTAACACTACTTGAGGGTTTTTAATTTTTTTATTTTTATTAGTTTTAACACTACTTGAGGATTTTAACTTATTTTACACTACTTGAGGGTTTTTAAGTTTTTAACTTTATTAGATTTAACACTACTTGAGGGTTTTTAAGTTTTTTAGTTTTTATTAGTTTTAACACTACTTGAGGATTTTAGCTTTAATAAAAAAATTTTCGTTGGGAGCCAGTTAAACAATAATGTGTTTATGTTCGAGTACTTGACTACGACTTTATATTACTTACTTGCTAAAAGTTATTTGACAATTCTTAATAAATTTTCGCAAACAGAATTCCTTATAAATTTGTATTTTATATTATTAATAATTAAAGTAAGTATTATTAAAACTGTAGACATGGCGTCAGCATAAATATTTCGTAAGTAAAGTAGACAAAAGGCAAGTATAGAAATATGATAATACAAAACCACAAATACATTAATTAGGTTTTTATTATTAAAAGGAAATAAAATAAACTGCAACAAATTACAAAGCAAATGACGAGTGCACCGAAAAATATGCAATCGTAGGCAAATCAAGTAAAAGTAGAGGTATTCACAAGATAAATGTTTTTTGTGTTACATTACATACATACATATTAACTCAAATTACAATTTTTAAATATATTCCAAAAGAAATAAACATTTTGTTACTGCATACGTCGACAGTTGCACGTTATAAAATACATACATACATATTTGCGTGCATTTCTATACGTGAATACTTGGGCATATTTTTTTACGATCATTTCATTTATGAAAAATTACCAAAATTGTGTATACTCAAATATGAACACTCAAATGTGAAAAACAAAATATGTTGTCATTTATTCACTTTTGAACAGAAAGAATATAGGACTCTAGTCCTTGAAAGGCATTTAAATCTTGCTTTTAACACTTCAAATGCCCTTTCTATGGAATTTCTTGCCTTTTTATATAGGCGATTATATTGAAGTTCCTTTGAATTTGATGGTCTACTTATTGGGACCATATAGTTCCAATGGGTATTCGTTATCTCCAATAAGCCACGTATCATCTACATTATCTGTCATCAAATTCATTCGTGCAGGAGCACTGGTCCAAATAGCAGAGTCATGGCAAATATCTATATGTAAAGATTTTGTGGATAACACAAATAATGTTTAGCTTACAGCTTCTATATTAACGATGTAGTTCGCTTTCCTATTCATATAAAACTTAAGGGGTTTGATGGTATCATATTGTGATGGTGCAACAATATTAATGTGGGTGCAGTCATTTTAGAATTTCAAATTAATTTAGCATTTTAAATAAAGCTTAAGTTTCTGAATACTTACCCAGGGATGGGTACTTTTATATAAATTAATTACATAAACCATGTCTGAAGCACTTTCTCGCTTTTTACATTGTGCATGTTTTGTCGTTGCAATTCTTACTTAGATGGGGAGAGGGTAGAGAACAATTAAAAGGGGCGGGGCCCACATATTCATATACTCTTCAAATTCTTTTTATTTTGTAGTTATTATTATGAAGTTTAAAATGTAATCAAATGTGTCCATCCACACAAATTACTGCAATAAAAACTGCACCATATAAATAAAAGTTTAAAGAAGAAGAGAGATAAATTTCAGCGACATAAGTTGCATAATATAATTGGGCTTCTTCGCAGCTAAATCGAACAAAATATTGTAAGGACGCTGACAAAGTGGCGGACACAGCTAGTTTATTATTTTCACATAAATTAAGTACTATAAAGAAATAAATTACGAAAATGATTTTTTATAAATATTCTTGGGTGGTGAGGATTGGTTAGGAATTGGGAATTCACCTTCTCTTCTACATAAAAGCTTCAAAATTCATATTTTTTGGAAATTACCAAAAAAAAAATCACATTTTCACGCTTCGGGAGTGGGATTGGAGGGATACATCCCTCTGCCCATGAAAACTATAAAATTTTATTTTCATCATATTAAAGCGTATGTAATTCATTACTTTTAATAATTACATTATTATTATAAAGGGGGCGGGGTGAAAATGTTATTTTATAATCTCCTGGACCCAAGTTTAGGTTTTTGAACATCCACTGACCTTAAAAGTTTTTTTGCAATTTTTTATTTATTGTATCTTCAATATATTTGAATTATCAATAATTACTCATATCTTAAGTCGAAAAATAATAAATAAACTTGTTAAGTCCAACCAGTACTAGACAAAACAAATGTATTACGGTTACTGTTATTTTCGGGTCGGCCCTCCTTCTTAGTCGAATGTAACCAGGTTCATTTAGTATGTTACGGGCCAGCGGATTCGGATGGCAAGTTTCTTTATTTCTGCTGTAACTGATGGCACGTTTAGATCTTTATGTATGTTCGAGTTTTTTATATACCAAATAGCAGATGTAATCATACGAAGAATCTTATTTTGGCGCCTTTGTCTTTTTTCTACATTGTTAGCTATAGCAGTGCCCCATAATCGAATGCCATATCACCAAATTGGTTTTAGAATTGACGTTTACAATAGAAGTTTGCAATCTAAGCTGAGAGTAGAGTTTCTGCCAATAAGCCAGTTTAGCTGGACGGCTTTTAGCTTCATTTGTGTTAACTTTGATTCTATGTGGCGTTTTCAAGTAAGGCGCCAGTCAAGATCTATGCCGAAATATTTCATGTCTGAAACCTGTGGTATTGTTTGTGAAAGTTATATGAGTACATTTTTGACCATTCACTTTTATTCTCCATTTCTTCAACCATTTTTCTAAATTGAATATGTGGTCTTGTAAATATCGTGATGCTACTCGGGTCTTCCGTGAATGCTTAAAAAAGCTCTGTCGCCAGCAAATGTAGATGTGTGGACTCGGTTACTAGTTGGCATGTCTGAAGTATACAATAAGTATAAAAAGGGCCCCAATATACCACCTTGGAGAACTCCTGCTTCGATTGGTTGGGGTGATCTCAAAAAATCTCCTTCTTTCACAATAAATTTTCTTTCGGTTTAATAACTAACTAGCAGCTTATATAGGTTTACGGGCAAATTCAGTTTTAGCTTATATATTAGGCGTTCATGTCGTACCTTATCGAATGCTTGAGAAACGTCGATAAAAATCGCAGAGCAGTATTTTCTCACTTTAAATGTCTTCTTAACCAACATTGACTAACCTTTTAGTTTGTTCGAATCATGGTTATCAAGGACACCTTCCACTCTGTGAGAAAGTACTCAAAACGTAAAAAGGCATTAAAAAAAAAGAAAGATTTTGCGAGCTATACGGGGCAACTCAAATAACATCTTGTTGCTGGTTTTATCAATGCCAGGGGCTTTTTTGATGTTTAAATCCGTTATTGCCCTTTAAATATCGCTAAATTCAAATCGTATCGGTACTACAGAACTAGCCTCGACAATTGGCAACTCAACTATATCATTCGATATATTTGGGGTAAAACACTTTTAAATTTTTTTTTCATAATTTATTTATTGTATCTTTAATAATTTTGAATTAACAATAATTACTCGTATCTGAAGTCTAAAATAAAATATTCTTTTTAAGTCCAGTCAGTGCTAGACAAAAATAATGTTTGTTTCACGGATTTTGCAATCATTTGCGGGTCATCCCTCTAATGTACGGCCAAGAAAAGCAGTATCTCTTCTTTTTAGTCGAATATAACTAGGTTCATTCAGCATGTTACGCGCCAAAGGGTTTGGATGAGATTCAAGCCTCTTTAGATATATGACTGCATGTTTCGCTATTTCTGCTTTAACTGATGGCATGTTTAGGTCTTTGTGGATGTTCGAATTTTTTATATACCAGGGAGCAGATGTAATAATACGTAAAATCTTATTTTGGCGCCTTTGAATTTTTTCTACATTGCTAGCTGAGGCAGTGCCCCATAACTGAATCCCATAACACCAAATTGGTTTGAGGATCGACTTGTACAGTAGAAGTTTACAATCTAAGCTCAGGGTGGAGTTTCTGCCAATAAGCCAATTTAGTTGTACTGCCTTTAGTTTCATTTGTGTTAACTTGAAGTCAATGTGGCTTTTCCAAGTAAGGCGACGGTCAAGATGTATACCCAGGTATTTAACGTCTGAAAGCTGTGGTATCATTTGGTTATTTATGCGAATAGGAGGGCATGAGTCCCTACGCAGTGTGAAAGTTATGTGAGTGCATTTTTGTTCATTCACTTTTATTCCCCATTTTTCTAGCCATTTTTCCAAATTGAGTATGTGGTCTTGTAAAAGTTGTGATGCTTCTTGGGCACTTTCATGAATACTGAAAAAAGCTGTGTGATCTGCAAAAGTTGATGTGTGGACTAGGGTGCTAATTGGCATATCCAATGTGTACGGTAAATATAAAATTGGTCCCAAAATACTACCTTGGGGAACTCCGGCTTCAATGAGCTGTGGCGAACTTAAAAAGTCACCTTCTTTTAGTAAAAACTTGCGATTCGTTAAATAATCTTTTAAGAGCTTATACAAGTTTTCGGGTTCAGTTTCAGCTTTAGCTTAAAATTAGGCCTTCGTGCCAAACCTTATCGAATGCTTGAGAAACGTCGATAAAGAGCGCAGAACAGTATTTTTTTTCTTCAAAGTCGTTTTAATTACATTTACTAATCTGTGTGTTTATTGGATCGCACTATGTTGTTTTCTGAAGCCGAATTGATGGTTCGGAATGCATCCTTTCGCGCTAAGAATTGGATTCAGCTTAGTTATTAATATTCTCTCAAATAAATTAGACACGTTTGATAAAAGGCTTATAAGTCTGTATGATTCTACTTTTGTGTGGTCTTTTCCTGGTTTAGGAATCATAGTTATCACTCTGTGGGAAAGTACTCAAGACGTAAAAGATGGCATTAAAAACAAACAGGATAATTCTGCGACGGGGCAACTCAACTAACATCTTGTTACTGGTTTTATCAACGCCAGGGGCTTTTTTGGTGTTTAAATCTGCTATTGCCCTTTCAATATCGCTAAATTCAAATCTTAGGGGTACTACGGCACTAGTCTCTACTGATGGCAACTCAGCTATATCACTACATACATTTGGGGTGAAAACCTTCTTCAAATGTCCAACAAACAAATTGCTTTTCGGTATCATTCCTTACCCAGCCTCCACAAGAAGTTCGCAAGGGAGGCTTACATACGACCGGTCTTTTAAGGTTCCTACATGCACGCCATAATGAATAATCTGATTGTGCAGTTGCGTCGAGGTCTTCCAAGTAATTTTTCAGAGATGCTACTCTTCGAGATTCTAGCAGGTGTCTTAGCCGTATCGTGCAATCTTTAAGTCTAGATTTGAGTTGAGGAAATCTGTGTGCTTGCCACTCTCTTCTAATTTTTCTTTTTTCAGCCAAGAGCCGCTCGACATCTACAAAATAAATTTGATTGTATCTAGCTGGTTGTCTGGTTTCTGTCACATGTTGGGCAGCTGATTTAAGGTTTTGATCAAAATAAATTAGACTCTGGTCCACATCTTCTGGTGTTCTTAGCGGTATGTTTTCCGAACAATGAGTACTGAGATACTTTCTATATTTCAACCAATTAATGCTTGTGCAAGTTGTTGGCGACACGATATTTTGCTGATTCCATATATACCCAATAGTGGGTGAATGATCTGAGGATAATACGAGTGACGCTTCAACCTTAATCATTTCTCTCGAAATACCTTTAGTCACGCCAAAATCAATAACATCAGGAATTTTATGTCGATCAGGCCAATAGGTGGTTTGTCCACATGATATCACATTCAGACGCATTTTTGAAATAGTGTCAAATAAAACACGACCTTTTGGAGTTATTAGGCGTGATCCCCAAGTCGCCTGATGCTATGAAACAGGGACCTAGTGATTTGTAAAATTCGATATATTGACTCTCTGATATTTAAAATCTAGGAGGTGAATAAATCGAAGAAATAACAAAATTTTGATGATATTCTTCAATACAGATGTTTGTTGCTTGAAGGTAGTCCTCACAAAAATCACACAGTAAATGATGTTTAATTCGAGCCCTTATTAATATTGCTGAACCACCACATGCTCTGCCACGGGGGTCTTTACTGTCATATAATATATAGCCATTGATTTGAAAAAAGCTATTTGTTGTTAAATGAGTCTCTGAAACCATCATGACATCAATTTGTTGGTTCTTCAAGAAGTACTCGACTTCATTTTTGTGTTGGCGTAAGCCGTTTGCGTTCCAGAAACATATTTTTAAACAGTTCATGGTTTGTTAAGTACCGCCTTCAACATCATAGATTGCATGAGAACCATTTCTTGCATCATGCTGCTCATAGAGCTCATAAAACTGTTTAACGAATGCACTAATGTCTCGATACTTGCTTCGAGACGATTGTAGTTACCAGATGGTGCTTGTTCTTTAGCTTCTGGATGCATATTTGGGGTAGAATTGGTTGTAGGTGTCGCTTTGTGTGCTAAAACATGATTGGATTTTAACATATCCGCGTATGTAACATGTTTGGTTGTGGGTTGAGCTAACTGAAGGTAATAAGCATTTGCTTGGTATTGTGGCTGCCTAGCAGGAGTATTTAATTTCTGAGTTGACTTCCTTACCACAGAAAAAACTGGACAACCTCTGTAGTTAGCAGTGTGATTTCCACCGCAATTGCTACATTTTGTAACCTTCGAGTCATCCTTTGGTTTGTCGCATTGGGCGGAACAATGATGCTCTCCACACACAACGCAAACCAGAGGCAACTTGCAGTAAGCCCTTGTATGGCCGTATTTTTGGCAATTTAAACACTGAACGGGTCCTGACCGTTTATGTGGTTCCTCTACACTTATCCTGCGGTGTAACAGATATTTTAGATTATAAATGGGATGAGTTTCGTTCTTCTTCAATCTAATATCCCCAGGTTCCAGTTCAACGCGAAATAGAGGTTGAGGGACACGCTCTCGATTTCTGAGATTGTCAACGCTTTTAACCTTAAATCCTGCTTTTTGGAGTCCAGCTTTTATTTCCACTGGATTAACATATGAGTCTACACCTTTGATGACTACCTGTAGGCTACTCTTCAGTTGATAGGTATAAAAGTTCTTTTTGCAGCATTCAAACTCCTTTACTGCTTTACGATAACTACTTTCGTCCCTTTACAAATGACCAGCAAATAAATTGCCTTTTTCGGTATCACTCCTTGCCCATTCTCCACATGAAGTTCGCAAGGGAGGCAACACCGCACTCTGTGATGCAAAAGCGCCTGTCAAATTCGTTCGAAAAAGACAAATATCTTGCGATAGTAAAAGAGCAAACGCAAAGAGAGAAAAACGTGTAAGTACTTAAAAACAGTTTAATATACAATTAAATAAAATACTATTTTCAGGGAAAACAAAGCAACGGCAGTTTAAAATTTTAGTAGATTTTATGGTGCAACATACCGATTTGGCTAAGGGACAGTTGCACTCAGTAAATGCTAAACAAGACGGAAAAATATTGTGGACAAAATTATCGGACGACCTTAACGCTAATGGTCTTCCTGTAAGGGATATAGCTGGTTGGAAAAAAGTATAATATTGTGCTATCAATTATATAAAATGTTGGACTAATAATGAAAAATTTTATAGGTTTGGGCGGATTTAAAAAATCACACGAAGGTGAAGAAGCGTAAAAATAAAGTAAACCTTTCCAGCACAGGGCCACCCCTTCACAATTTTGCCACTTACTCCCATTTTTAATTCAAAAACAATCAAACCAACGAAATTACAAATAAACAAACACCCTTTTTGATATACGTTTTTCTATTGTTGTTAATATCACCGTTATTCTCTGTTTTCAACAACAACATCAACAATAACGGAACAAATATTCAAGTTTCAATAAAAACAAATATTTCTGTTACACCATGTTCAACTTTCCAATCCTCCGATTCCTGCTTCAAACTTTACATCTGCTGGGACTACTCCGACTACCCAAACATATGATTTAATTTGTGACAAAACTGTTCCTCAGCAATTAGTCGTTGTCCCACCAAAGAATCATATTTTTATTTCACGTGTTGCCTCTTCTACAACAGCTAATGATATTGATTACTATGTCAAATCAAAACTAAATAACAATGCTGATATTCTAGTGAAGAAATTTTCATTATGAACTTATTTGCACTAGTTTAAAATTAACCTCAAGTAAAAATGTACGTCCCAAAAGAGTAGGCGTATTTGTATAAGTTACCACAACAGGTATTGTTCTATTAACATTATGGTACGTAACCATAGTATTGAACTCTAGACTAGAGTTTTGTCACCACTATAAGAAATATACGGAGTAATACACTTACTAAAAGTTTATCCTTTTATTTTCTCCCATGTCACACATGGCTTCAATATTAATACACTAGAACAGAACGTTTATACAAACTTACAGCAGATTCATTAAAGACACTGAAAATAGTTTGAATTTGATTATTAATATTATTATCATTTTTGTCGTTTATAGAATTAGATACATAATTTATTTTTTTATTGCGCGAATTAATTTTCAAACATTTTTGATGGTAAACCCAATATGAACTGATTTAGTACGAATGCGTTTAAATTATCGTTAAATTTGCAGTTTAAGGCCAGTTTTTTTACTCTGCAAACCAGAATGAAATCGATTCGACTTCTTCCTTACATGAGTTATGAAAAATTTTTCGTTGTTGATACACAATGACAGTCGGAGTATATTAGGATTTTAATATGTCGCATAACACTTTATAAGTTTTAGTAATCGGCGACTGCGGACTGCACAAACTATACAGCACACTATAAGCTTCGCTGCCTATTAATTTTAACAGAATAGCTTTTTTTAATTATCATCCGTACACTGAATTTCGCAAAAATGTATAGTCGCTCCTTCCATAGCACCCAGTTATCTACACTTGGCACAAGTGTAGATGCGTATGCATTAAGGTCATATTGCCATTGGTATTGTCGTTAACTCTAATTTCATTGTCCGGCTTATCTATGCTCTATTATAGGTTAGGTTTGACTTTCTAGGCACGTGTTTCTACTGTCAGTAGAATTACAATAATGTTTTTTTTAGCGATTTATATTATGCACAAAATTTACAAATTATTGCATTAATTTCTTTTTTTAACCGACTTCAAAAAAGAAGGAGGTTATCTATTCGTCTGAATGTTGCTTTTTTATGTATGTAAGCGCAGAACTCAGCCATTTCTGAACCGATTTAAAATTTTTTTCTTTATTTGAAAGGTTATGCTTTCAGGTTGGTCCCGTTTTAAAAACAGTTCTTTATATTAAAAATTAAAGGGTGTACCCATACAACATACATGTTTTTTACGTGTATTAAGAACCGTAAAGGGCACCAAATTAAAATTTTAAAAAATTGCGTGTCGCTATAGCTCCCAACGGCCGAAATTAATAAAAAATAAATTTAAAATTTAAAGGGTGTCCCCTTAGGTGCCGTAATTTGACCTATATGTGCCTATCTTTTGAACCGTTATAGACAAAACCTTGAAAATTTTACAGAATGTCGATTACTATGACCGTTATAATAAAATGTATAAATATTCAAAATTTCAAGGTAAAGGGTGCTCCAATAGTTCATTTAATTTGATGTATATGGCCATTCTTTTGAACAGTTGTACACAGACCGCTGAAATTTACAAAGAGCCTGCATTGCTAAGTCAGCTATAACAAAAAGTATAAAATATGAATTTGGAAATAAAAGGGTGTCCGAATAGTTAATGTAATTCTATGTATGTGGCTAAACTCTTGAACTGTTATAGATAGACAGCTGAAATTTTCAAGGAATATGTATTTCAAAGTCCACTATAGCAAATATACAATTTGAATTTAGAAATTAAAGGATGTCCCCATAAATTATGAAATTTGATCTATATGGCCCTATCTATTGAACCGTTAAACACAAACACTTGAAAATTAGGCAGAATTTCCAATACTTTCTCTGTTATAATAAAAAGTATAAATATTTGGAATTATAATGTAGAGGGTGTCCCAATAGTTCATGTAATTTGATATGTATGGCCAAACTTTTGAACCGTTATAGACAGACAGTTCAAATTTAAAATAAATCTTTGTGACCAAGTCCTCTGCGATGGGTGGTCACCTTGAGTCTTCAGACACGGTACAGGGGCTTAAACATCAAGTTGATGTGAACTAAGAACCACCCACCCATAGCTCGCGGCGTCTGTACTCCAGGTCAGGGGCGGTTGTGGGCAAATTATGACTTCTCCTTCTGGTCGACTTGGTCGGTCAATACCGCTGTGGTAGCGTCTGTTCCCTAGGTTAAGAGCGGCTACTGGAGACTTTATTCGTCCGTCTTTTTGTCGGTCCGTGGGGGTTGTTTTTATTAAATCCAAGATGTGTCTGACTCATAGTGAGCGGCATCTTGGTCTGCGTCTGTCTCCAGTAGAGCGGCAGTCCTTCACTACACCTCTGGTGGAGGTATAAGGAAAGAGACGACTCGGACCGGACAGGACGAACGAAAAAGGCTAGCTGGCTACAAACGTTCTCTTAGGTACTTAAGGTCACTGGAATCTCGCGAGCCAGCATCCTTAACTACTCGGGAGAAGAGTTTGAAGCGGAAGCACACCTACCACGTTCGGAAGTATGAGGCTATGCTTAATACAACCGTCGTGGAGGTCAAGCCTAACAGGACGGATAGTAACCAGGATAAGCATGCGAAGAAGGTAATAACCGTGCCCCATGCTACTCCTGGACCGAACACGATTGTCACCTCCGCGATCCTGGATGAACGCCCTTCTACTTCTAGTGGGGCCTTATCTGGATCAAGGAAGGGCGATGACCAATGCGGTAAAGCGAAGTCTGCTAGCAAAGGCTCCAAGATGCTGGCTGCACAAACCTCTAAAGGTCAAGCACCAGTCTCGAAGGGCCCCGCAAACATACCTAGCGGTAAACGGCAAAGGTCGGGTGATACGCAGGTACCTGACGGTAAGCGGTTGAAGCCTTCAACTAGCTTAACGTCAGAGTTACAAGTAGCCATAATTGATGGTAACCACCCCGATGGTAAGATTACCAATGAAAGATGGCTGCTCTTAGAAGAAAAGATCCTACGCAGATTGATCGACGAACTCGCTCATAATGAGAACGACTCGTTCACTGCGTTTGACGGCGCTAAATGGTCAAAGGGCGTCATCATTGGATGCGGTATTGAAAAGGCCTTAGGCTTCCTCAAAGACTGCATCCGTGATGTTGGCGAACTATGGCCATGTGCCAAAATCTAAATCGTCCCCTTGGACCAGGTTCCGTTTCAGGCGACAGTTAAGGTATGGGTTCCTCCTCCTACTTTGGAGGATGAGGCCATCCTTACACTGATCAAGCGTCAGAATAAGGGCCTTGGCACCGAGAGTTGGACGATTGAAAGAGGACGCGCAAGGGACAAAGGGGAAGGAAAAGATCAAAATCGATTCAGAATCCCTCCGTCTCCTACGTCCCTCTAAAGGCTTAATCAGCTTCGACTGATTCTGCCCGCAGAGAAACGCGATGGCAATTCCGAGCGGCATGAAGGTGGTACAGATTACTCTGCATCACTCCGAGGCAGCATCGGAGTGATGGAGAGGGAAGATATCCACGTGGCCTTAATCCAAGAACCGTTCGCGGCGTCCGGTCAGGAAAATATATGATCTTCTCTCCAATCCAAGAAGGTAAGATAAGAAGCTGCATTTTAGTTAGGAGGGATGTTAATATATTTCTTTTATCTAATATCAGTGCGTGTGATCTAACGGTAGCAGCGTTCGAACGCAAGGGTCTCCCGACGGTGATCCTGGCATTAGCGTATCTACCATACGATGAAGATGATCCGCCTCCACGTGCCGTACGCAACCTGATTCATCGGTGCGATACAAGGGGCCACGATCTCATCCTAGGATGTGATGCGAATGCCCATCATACTCTGTGGGGGATCACGGACATTAACACTCGAGGTGAGAACCTATTAGATTACCTTCTATCTACTAATCTTAAGATATGCAATAGAAGTAATAGACCAACGTTTTTCAATAGGATCAGGGAACAGGTCATTCATTTAACATTGGTAAGCGATAGGGACTCAGTTAAGATAATTGATTGGGGGGTTCGGCTTGACTGTTCTTTCTCTGATCACAATAGAATTGTTTTTAGGGTGCAACTTACCTTCGATGTAAGTAAACCCTTCAGGAATCCTAGGAACACGGATTGGGGGAAGTTCAGAACGCTCGTTGAACTTATGCCACCTCCCACTGAGGGAATGTTGGCAAGCACACGAGAGCTGGATGACTCCACATCCTTTCTATCTAGGGCACTAATTGAAGCTTTTCACTCATCATGCACTGAACGGCATCCATCTAAGAGACTTCACCAGCCGCAATAAAAACCCAACCTCAAGAATACAAAGAAGTGCATAACTTTAAAATAGGTAGTGAAAACATATTTCCTGTAGACATTACTAAACTATTACGTACTGATCATATGAATTCTGAAGAAAAGAATGCACTATTTAAGATCTGTAGAAGTTACGATGAGATATTTTTCCGCGATAATCAAAAACTGAGTTTCACAAACAAAATTAAACATCAAATAAACACAATGGATAATACGCCTATTTACATAAAATAATATAGATACCCGTACGTGCACAAAGAAGAGGATAGGAAACAAATCAATAAGATGTTGGAACAAGGTATTATAAGGCGCAGCTTTTCCCTTTGGAGCTCTCCGATTTAGATAGTGTCTAAGAAAAGAGACGCCAGTAACATCCAAAAATGGCGGTTAGTAGTGGACTTCAGGAAACTTAATGACAAAACAATCAGCGACCGTTACCCAATTACAAACATTTCTGAGATTTTGGACAAACTAGGCAAAAGTTTGAATTTTAGCACGTTGGACCTTGCAAGCGGCTTCCACCAAATAGAAATGCATCCGAAAGATATAGAAAAAACAGCTTTCACACTGGAAAGTGGTCACTTTGAATTTGTAAGAATGCCATTTGGGCTGAAGAATGCTCCGACAACCTTTCAGCGTGTAATGGATAGCGTCTTGGGAGACTTAATCTGTACTGCCTGTCTGGTATATCTGGATGATATTATTGTGTATTCAACGTCATTGCAGAACATATCTTGAACTTGGGTAAAGTTTTGGAACGACTACCAATGTCAAATTTAAAAATACAAGTCGACAAATCTGAGTTTTTACACAAATCTTGTGCATTTCTAGGCTATATAATATCTGCAGACGGCATAAAGCGGTTAAAAATTTTTCTATACCAAAGACTCGTAAGGAAATAAAAAGCTTTTTGGGACTCTTGGGTTACTATAGAAAATTCATTAATGATTTCGCAAGCCTGACAAAACTGTTAACGGAATGTTTAAAGAAAGATAAAAAGATTGAATTGAATGTTAGATACATACAAACATTTGTAAAGTGTAAAAATATATTGCCAAAAGAACCCTTGCTGTAATATCCCGATTTCAGCAAACCTTTTAATTTGACAACCGACGCTAGCAATGTTGCTATAGGACCTATCCTGTCACAGGGTCCTCTTGGTAGTGACAAACCTATATGCTATGCAAGCCGAACTCTAACAGACACCGAATTGAACTATTCAACGATAGAGAAAGAATTAGTGGCCATTGTGTGGGCAACCAAGTACTTTAGGCCGTACCTCTTCGGAAACAAATTTAAAATCATTACGGATCATCGACCTCTGACATGGGTGATGAACCTAAAAGAACCTAACTCCAAGCTTGTTCGATGAAGATTGAGGTTGGAAGAATTTGACTACGAGATTTTGCATAAGTAAGGAAAAGCAAATAATAATGTTGATGCATTAAGCAGAGTACAAATAAACAATAAAAATAACGTACAGAACAAAGAAACACAGTTGAATATGAATTTAAGAGATAGTGTGTCAAATCACGCAACTTCGGGAACAACAGTGCATTCGGCATACGAAAATTTGAACGACGGCATCTTTATTTCAGAGAAAACTCTTAATGATTTCAATATTCAAATTGTCCTGATAAAAACGAATGCTGCACCTCCAATGACAGTAGAGACAGTATTTAAAAATAAACAAAGACGGACAATTCGAAGACAAGAATATGACGAAGACACTGTAATGGAAATATTTTAAAATTCATTCCCCCAAACAAACTATCCCCAAACAAACTAACATACTACTGATGAAATATTCCAAATACTTAATCTGTATATTCAAAACATTATTCAAATAACAAAATATTTAAAATTATTCGCTGTATGGAACTCTTGGTTGACATAAGAGTGATGAACAAGATAAAATCATTCGTGATTACCACATTGCAAATAATCATAGTGGAATTCAAGAAACATTTTTACACTTAAGACGTAACTACTATTTTCCTTTTATGAAAAATCAAATAACAAGAACAATTCATAATTGCGATGTTTGCCAAATACTAAAATATGACAGACACCCACATAAAATAAAATACGAAAAACCAGAAACCCCTTTAAAACCCCTTGATATAATACACGTAGCTGGTTATTCTATCAATAAACGAAACATATTCACCCTTATCGTGGTTGGCGTAGGCGTTTTTAGACGAATGGCTATTTGCTGGCGTATTTACAATTCAATGGTATCGTGGAAGTTTTACGCCTATGCCAATTTTGTAAAAGAGTCGTATTGTAACAGAATACCTAATTTTATTTTATTATGAAGAACCCTGTTATTAAAATGTCATCAATTCACAGCTGATTACAAAATAAGAAAAATAAGAAAAAAATTTAAAATACCTACATGCATATATTCTTTCACGCGGGTAACGATAAAAACTTTCAATTTTTTCAACAAATAGGTATGCTGAGTATTGGTTTGTATTCATCTTCAGAAGATGAAGAAGACGTTGTTATTTCAGAGGCATGCTTAAAAAAGCATTTAAGGCAGCAGTGCAATATATTTTCTTTGCCTGACAAAAAGTAAGTTGTGTTGTATTTATTTATTAGTTGGTTAAAACTTAAACATTTTTTTAGATTTGTTAGTTATTTTAGGCTTAATAAAACGGCCTTTAAATATGTTCTTCGAACAATTTCATCAAGATAAAAAGAACCCACAAAGAAATCAGCAGTTTCAAAAGAAGTAAAACTCACCGCAACTTTAAGGATACTTGCTGAAGGCAGTTACCAGAAAGGGGTTGGAAATGATATAAGTGTTAAACTTTGCCAGTCCTCTGTAAGCGATGCGCTTCATGAATGCATTGATGCAATGTACAGTGAACTTTGTCCCCATTGGATCTCATTTGTAACAAATTTTTTTTTTTTCGCAATTTTTATTTATTGTATCTTCAATATAATTGAACTATCAATACATATCTTAAGTCTAAAAATATACTTGTTAAGTCCAACCAGTGCTGGACAAAAAAATGTATGTTTCACGGTTACTGTAATTTGTGGGTTATCCCTCTGATGTACGGATGAGAGAAGCACTGTCCCTCCTTCTTAGTCGAATGTAACCAGGTTCAGTTAGTATGTTACGGGCCAGTGGATTCGGATGAATTTCAAGCTTCTTTAAATACCTTATGGCAAGTTTCGCTATTTCTGCTTTAACTGATGGCACGTTTAGATCTTTATGGATGTTCGAATTTTTTATATACCGGGAGCAGATGTAATAATGCGTAGAATCTTATTTTGGCGCCTTTGAATTTTTTCTACGTTGGTAGCTGAGGCAGTGCCCCATAATTGAATGCCATAACACTATATTGGTTTTAGAATTGACTTGTATAATAAAAGTTTGCAGTCTAAAGCTAGAGTAGAATTTCTGCAATTAGCCAGTTTAGTTGGACTGCTTTCAACTTCATTTGTGTTAACTTTGTTTCTATGTGCCGTTTCCATGTAAGGCGCCGGTCAAGATGTATGCCGAGATATTTGACGTCTGAAAGCTGAGGTATCGTTTGGTTATTTATCCGAATAGGGGGGCAAGATTTTCTGCGCAGTGTGAAAGTTATGTGAGTACATTTTTGTTCATTCACTTTTATTCTCCATTTCTTCAACCATTTTTCTAAATTGGATATGTGGTCTTGTAAATATCGTGATGCTACTTCGGGTCTTTCGTGAATGCTCAAAAAAGCTGTGTCGTCAGCAAATGTCGATGTGTGAACTCGGTTACTAGTTGGCATGTCTGAAGTATACAATAAGTATAAAAAGGGCCCCAATATACTACCTTGGGGAACTCCGGCTTCGATTGGCTGGGGTGAGCTCAAAAAATCTCCTTTTTTCACAATAAATTTTCGTTCGGATAAATAACTATCTAGCAGCTTATATAGGTTTATGGGCAAATTCAGTTTTAGCTTATATATTAGGCCTTCATGCCATACCTTATCGAATGCTTGAGAAACGTCGATAAAAAGCGCAGAGCAGTAATTTCTCTCTTCAAATGTCTTCTGAACAACATTGACTAACCTGTGAGTTTGTTCGATCGTACTATGTTTTTTCCTGAAGCCGAATTGATGGTTTGGAATACATCCTTTGTCGCTTAGAATAGGGTTAAGCTTAGTTATTAACATCCTCTCAAACAGCTTTGACATATTTGACAAAAGGCTTATAGGTCTGTATGATTCAATTTTTGTGTGGTCTTTTCCTGGTTTAGGAATCATGGTAACCAAGGACACCTTCCAATCTGTGGGAAAGTACTCAAAACGTAAAATGGCATTAAAAATAAAAAGAACGATTCTGCGAGCTACACGGGGCAACTCAATTAACATCTTGTTTCTGGTTTTATCAACGCCAGGGGTTTTTTTGGTGTTCAAATCCGTTATTGCCTTTTCAAGATCACCAAATTCAAATCTTATCGGTACTGCAGCACTAGCCTCGAGAACTGGCAACTCAACTATATCAGTCGATATATTTGGGGTAAAAACCATTCTCAAATGTGCAGCATATAAATTTCCTTTTTCGGTATCACTTCTTGCCCAGCCTCCAGCTGAAGTTCGCAAGGGAGGCTTACGTAAGACTGGCCTTTTAAGGTTTCTACAAGCACGCCATAACGAATAATCTGATTGAGGAGTTGCGTCTAGGTCTCCCAAATAGTTTTTCAGGGATACTACTCCTCGAGATTCCAGCATGTCTCTTAGCCGGTTCGTGCATTCTTTAAGTCTGCTTTTGAGTTGAGGATATCTCTGTGATTGCCATTCTCTACGAATTTTTCTTTTTTCAGCCAAGAGCCGTTCGATATTTGCAGAATAAATTTGATTGTATCTAGCTAATTGTCGGGTTATTGTTGAATGTTGGGCAGCTGATTTGAGGTTTTGGTCAAAATCAATAAGACTCCGCTCTACGTCTTCAGGTGTTCTTAGCGGGATGTTTTCCGAACAATGAGTACTAAGATACTTTCTATATTTCAACCAATTAATGCTTGTGGTAGTCATTGGTGATATGATGTTTTGTTTGTCCCATATATAGACGATAGTGGGTGAATGATCTGAGGATAATTAAAGTGACGCTTCAGCTTTAATCGTTTCTCTTGGAATACCCTTAATCACGCCAAAATCAATAACATCCGGTATTTTTTGTCGATCAGTAGACCAATAGGTGGGTTGTCCACTCGATATCACATTCAGACGCATTTTTGAAATTGTGTCAAACAAAACACGACCTTTTGGAGTTATTAGGCGTGATCCCCAAAACGTATGTTTAGCGTTGTAGTCGCCTGATGCTATGAAACAGGGACCTAGTGATTTGAAGAAATCGCTGTATTGACTCTCTGATATTTGAAACCTAGGAGGTGAATAAATTGAGGAAATAACTAAGTTTTGATGAAATTCTTCAATACAGATGTTTGTTGCTTGTAGGTAATCTTCACAAAAATCACACAGTAAATAATGTTTGATTCGAGCCTTTATTAGTATTGCTAAACCACCACATGCTCTGCCACGGGGTCTTTGGTGTGATATAAGATATAGCCATTTATTTTAAAAAAGCTATTTGTTGTTAAGTGAGTCTCTGCAACCAGCATGACATCAATTTGTTCCTTCTTAAGGAAGTACTCGAGTTCATTTTTGTGTTGGCGCAAGCCGTTTGCGTTCCAGAAACATATTTTTAAACAGTTCATGGTTTGTTAAGTAACGCCTGCAACATAGTAGATTGCATGCGTACCATTTCTTGCATCATGCTGCTCATAGAGCTCATAAAACTGTTTATCGAATGCACTAATGTCTCGATGCTTGCTTCGAGACGATTAAAATTACCAGATGGTGTTTGTTCTTTAGGGTGCGATTGCAAATTAGGAGTAGAATTAGTTGTCGGTGTCGCTTTATGTACTGCAGTATGATTGGTTTTTACCATATCCGCGTATGAAACATGTTGGGTTGTTGGTTGGGCTAACTGAGGGTAATGAGCGTTTGCTCGATATTGTGGGTGCTTAGCAGGAGTATTTGATTTTTGAGTGGTTTTCCTTACCATGGAAAAAACTGGACAGCCTCTATAGTTAGCAGTGTGGTTTCCACCGCAGTTGCTACATTTTTTAACTTTCGAGTAATCCCTTGCTTTGTCGCATTGGGCGGAACAATGAAGCTCTCCACACACAACGCAAACCGGAGGCAATTTGCAGTAAGCCCTAGTATGACCATATTCTTGGCAATTTAGACACTGTACGGGTCCTGATCGCTTATGCGGTTCCTCTACGCTTATTTTGCGGTGCAACAGATATCTTAAATTATAGATAGGGTGCGTTTCGTTCTTTTTCAATCGCATATCTCCAGGTTCCAGTTCAACGCGAAATAGAGGTTGAGGGACACGTTCTCGATTTCTGAGGTTGTCTACACTTTTAAATCCCGCTTTTTGGAGGCCATCTCTAATTTCGACTGGATCAACGTATGAGTCTACACCTTTTATAACTACCTGTAGACCTTTACTACTCTTCAGCTGATATGTATAAAAGTTCTTTTTGCAGCTTTCAAACTCGTTTACTACTTTACGATAACATTTTTCATCAATAAATTGTATTTTTGTTTCATCAATGTTGCCACGCTTGATTGGAATTACATAAAATGTGTTCTCACCAATAATTGAAATTAACTTCTTTATTAAGTCGCTGGAGTTTTTCTCCCTTAAATAAATTGGAGGTAGTTTGAACGACCTGGGTGCCGTTTTTTTTTCACTTGTTTCGCTATCTAAAATAGCAAAACGATTATGGGAATTTATTCCGTTAGAGTCCTTGTCTTTTTGTACTTTAGCCATTGGTGCAAGCTGCGAAGATTTAGGGCTTCGACCTCTTTTCAATACAGTTATGTATCTGTCCATTGCTACTTGCGTCTTAGGTTTTTCTACACTATCCATATTAGTTTTGGTAATACTAAGTTTAGAAGGGGACTTGTTTGTAGTTATTTTATTCTCATCGCATAACAACAGCGAGGAACAAGATTGTGTACGTAGAACTGGCGTAGCATTTATACACAAATTGTCACTAGTTTTTTTGTTTTTATTTGTTTCAACATTGTCAACATTTTTGTTTCTTAAATTAAAGAGGCTCATTAACCTTTATTGTTTTTGTTTTATTTTTAAAGTAGCAATTCAATATACCGTTGTATAAAAAAAAGACGAAAGAAAAAGAAAAAAATATTTTACAAACAACTTTGTTGTTGTATTAAAACAGGTTTGTTTTTTTTTTGTTTTTGTTTTAAATTATTCACACAATGTATGTTTTGTTTTTTGTTAATGCGAGCTTGAAAAAAAAATCGCGACCGCACTTATCAACGCACAAACTAAAACTAAATTTGTAACAAATGGGGAAGAAAAAAATGAAATCAAAAAACATTTCTTTAGGAAAACTGGATTTCCTGGTGTTATAGGGTGTATTGACGGGACTCATGTAGCAATAATACCCCCACCAGTTGAACGACGATTTAAATATCTAAACAGAAAGGGATTTTATAGTTTGAACGTAATGGTGGTATGTATAAAAAACAAACACATTTCCTAAAGCTTGTGCAATTTATTTTTCTTTTTATTAATTTTAAAAAGGTATGTGACCACAAGCTTGTAGTAAGATGTATTCAATCCCATTCTCCGGGGTCGTGCCATGATT
>OX451220.1:17348456-17677903 GCA_949628195.1 Phasia obesa | reverse complement strand
CGGACAAAAACGCTTTTACCGGGCTCGAATGTCACATTACGATTTTCTTTATAATTTTTAATGTTTATCAATTGAATTTACTAATTGTGTTTTTTACCATCGGTGGACAAAGCATGCTAAAACGTGTTTTAATTTCTCTTCCCAATAATAATTTTGCAGGAGATTCTCCAGTGCTGCAATGCTTTCTTGCTTTGTAGTCAAACAGGAAAGTATTTATGACGTTATCGAGATTTTCACCTCCACGCATATTCGCTAATATTGACTTTTTAAAAGTTTTTACAAAATTTTCAGCTTGCCCATTGGTCGCTGGATGACCTGGTGGTGTTAAAATATGTTTTATATTATTTGTTCTTAAAAAGATTTTAAATTCTTCGGCAGTAAATTGTCTACGGTTATCGCTTACTAGAGTGTCTATAAGACCAAACCTTGCAAAAATATCTCGTGATTTATTAATGGTGAAACTAGTAGTTATATATTTGGTTTTAAAAACTTCAACCCACTTCGAAAACGAATCTATTATTATTAGAAAATGAAAATCTTTAATTGGTCCAGCAAAGTCTACGTGAAGTCTAGACCAAGGAGAATCCGTAAGTGTCCATGGTATTAACGGACTTTTTTCGGGACTCGGTTGACTGACTTTACACGCAACGCAGTTTGAAATTAATTTCTCGATTTCATAGTCCATCTTAGGCCACCAAATATATGAACGGGCTAATGATTTGGTCTTGACGATCCCAAAATGAGAACAGTGCAATTGCTTTAAAACCTTTTCCCTCAATTTGGCCGGAATTATCACCCTAAAACCCCATAGAATACAATCATTTTCCACAGAAAGCTCATTTTTGCGTAAAACAAATGGAGCATTTCTTCTCCTTTTAGAAAGTCTATTTTACCACTTTGAATCGACTCTTTTAATCTTGCTAATAAGGGATCACGCCGAGTTTCTCTAGAAATATCTTTGAAGTTTAAATTTAGCTTATTATCACTGCAAATGTAGTTAATGAAACCCAAATCTTCATTATTACTTAATACTGTTCTCTGCGGAAATCGAGACAAATGGTCGGCCAAATTTTCCGTACTTTTCACATACCTCATAGTATAGTTGAAACCGGATAAAATGAATGCCCATCGTTGCATTCGAGCAGCAGCCATAACAGGTAACCCTTTATTTTCTCCGAAAATTGCTAACAGTGGTTTTTGATCGGATTCCAAAATAAAATGAATCCCTATTAAATATAGCTTTAGTTTAGTTACACTAAATACAATCGCTAACGTTTCCTTTTGTATGGTGCTGTAATTTCTTTCCGCTTTTGTCAGAGCTCTCGAAATAAAAGCTATAGGCTTTTTTGATCCGTCTCGCCAAATATGAGATAATAACCCTGCAACGGCACTATTGGACGCATCTGTTGACAACACTATAGGTAGCTTCGGGTTAAAATGAACCAGAATTTTATCAGAAGTAATTTCACTTTTTAAAGATTCAAAAGCATTGTGACAATTTTGTGACCAGCTGAACTGCAGTCCCTTCTGAGAAGCTCATAAAGAGGTTCCATTTTATTCGCAAAATTGGGGATAAATTTTGAATAGGAGTTAAGCATACCAATAGAAGCTCTAATTTCTGAAATATTTTTGGGAACAGGTGCTTCTCTCACTGACGAAATGCGATCTTTGTTAAGACTCAACCTATTTCGATCGATATCAAATCCTAAATAGGATACCTTGTCTTTGAAAAATTCACACTTGTTCGCATTAAGCCGTAATCCCGCTGTGTCTAACTTAGAAAGCACCACTTCTATAGTGCGAACATGATCACTAAAGTTTTGACCTGTAATCCAAATAATTGATTACATTTGGAATTCCACGCAAAATATTCTCTATCGTTTTTTGAAAAATAGCTGACGCCGGTTTGATTCCAAATGGCAACCTAGTCATTTTGAAAACTCCTAAAGGTGTGCTCCAAGCACATAACATTTGCGAATCTATCCAGTACTAAATGATTATAGGCATTAGAAAGATCTAGCTTTGTAAATAATTCTCCTCTCAGTGAAGCAAACAATTCCTCAATTAATGGCAGCCTATACTTAAAATCTTCTAAATATTTATTAATGGTAGATTTATAATCACCACATAAACGAATTTGTCCATTAGGCTTTAATATAGGCACTAAGGGCGTACCCCACTCCGAGTTGTCAACTGGTACCAACACGCCTTGTGCGACTAGCTCGCGTAATTGAAACTCAATTTTGGCACGCCATGCTAGTGGCACAGGCCTTGGTTTAAAAAAAATAGGTTTTACATTTTCAACTAGCCTAAGCTTCACAGGACACACTGTATACCGACCTAAACCTTCCTTGAAAACGTTTGGAAAACGTCTTTGTATGCTTTGTACGCATTCGTTTATACTACTAACTGCATTGATGTTTGAGAGACCCACTCCAAACAAAACCATAAAATCACGGCCTAAAAGTGAGGAACCACGAGTGTTCGTTACGACAAAACGTATTTTTTAATTTGGTTATTATAATTAACCAGCGCAAAAAACTCACCCAGAACCTTAATTGTGTCACCGCCATAGGCACAAAATTTATCTCTACAATATTTCAAATACTCTTCTTCAAAAAATGTGAAAAATGTTTCTTTTGACATTAAAGAACACGCAGCACCAGTATCAAGAACAAAACTCATTTCTTTTTCATTTACTTTTACTTTACAGAAAAATGTTTATCCGAAATACTGTAAATAGAAAAGCATGCTTGCCTTTACCTGACAGTTTTTTTAAATAGTTAACCTCACTTTCCATGTTCTCTTTTGCATGTACTTTTGCTTCTGTCGTCAACGCCTTTTTATATGCCACTTCCACAATCCTTTTATAGTTTCAATTTTAAAGTCAAACGCTCATCTTCTTCGCATAGTCTTTCATAAATTTTACCATCAAAACCCGTGACAAATTTATTTAGTAAAAATTGCTGCAGCTGTGTTCCAAAGTTGCACTCCATTGCCAGCTTTTTTTATTCTTGCATACCACGCAGCAACGGTTTCAGCCTCTTTCTTTTTAGCATCAAAAAAATTATTACCGGAGGTGAGTAATGCTGTTTTACCATCTCGCATAACTCACTATACGTTTTTTTAATTGGCAATTCGGGAAAACATAACTCCCTTAATAAGCCATATGCATCAAGACCTACCGCTTTAACTAATGTTGACACTTTTATTCGGCCTTCTTCAATAGCCGACTCCACAAAATGGGAATCTAAGACTTCTTGCCAACTACTCCACTTGTCGACACTTGGACGAAATTCTCTTATGCCGGTTGACATGGAATTAGCAAATATATTTTCATTATGAGCCATTGTCACGCTACTTTCATCTACTGGCATTTTGTACTTTATTTTTATTTAAAATTTAATTGCTTTTATACTGTGTCAGTATATAATATCAACAATCACCAAAAAAAAAAACCAGCAGTTCCTCCCAACTGTACTAAAATTGTTTCTTTATATTATAAAGATTCAACAACACCAATATAGTTTTTGGAAATTTATTTTACAAATTTCAATGCAATATACAAATTGTATAAAAAAATGCACACGAAAAATAACAGCACTTTTTGTATTTGTTTGCTGTAGCAATACTTGTTGTTGTTTTTTTATTTTTATTCTCGTCGCCACTATGATGTTTTCAGTTTGGTGGTTAAACAAGAAGTGATTTATTTTCAATTTTGTTTAAGACACATTCTTTTGCTTACAACTAATTGACATTTCTTAACTATGTTATATACTATGTTAAATACTTTCATATTGAAATGCAGGTGTATGTAGCAATAGTACCTTACAAATAGATGGCACTATTCCACAATAAGCGACTTAAAACACCACTTAAAAGAGCAATACCAGAGTGGAGAAAGAAATACGTGGTTACTAGGTAGGTATGTATGTACATATGCATAAATGTACATGTATTTTTTAATGTGATATTTTCTATAAAGTAATTTTTTGACACCTTTTCGGTCAACTGTAAATGGTTCTCCAGAAAGTAACTTCAATAATATTCACGCAAAAACTCGAAATATTGTGGAGAGAGCTATAGGCTCTAACAAACACAAAAGAGAAAATTTTCGCGGGATTTTTTATACACTAATTTTGTTGGTATATTTTAAAAACAAATTTTAAACAGACTGAAAGTATGTATGTATTTATTTTATTTAATCACTCACTGAACTTTTTGTTATTTTTTAAACACTTGTTTATTTATCACTATTTTTTTTTTATTTTTCAAATAAATATCAAGAACATACCTTTTTTCCTCTGGGTTATAAATATTGATAATAAAAAAGGGATTGATTTAAAAATAAACGCACTAGAAATTAGGAAGCCAATAAGGTTTTCTGAAAATAAAATAATTTTCGAAATAAATTATTTTACTTTACGGGTGGATTCAATTATCCAGTTCGAAGGACCAAATTGTTTTTCTCGTAAAATATTTATTTCGAAAATTAGCAAAAAAAGAAAAGAATTAGAAAAATTTAGTGGCTGTCTAGAAAATGTGCATTCCACTCGTGCTGGTGTCTAAAAATTAAATTTTCCCAATTTTTCTTTAATATTATCACCTAATTTGTAATTTAATTAATTCTTTCTTAGAGAGAATAAAAACGAACTTAAGCTTGATTATAAATTTCATTGTATGTACTACATAATACAGTTCGACTAATAATAACTAAAATTTTCAAAATTAAAAATCGCAAAGCACCGCGCAATCTTGTTTACTCAGCAAAGTTTGGTTTGATACTAGATTAGTGTTAACTAAAAACGAATGTTGTAAAACAAATTGTAGAGGATTGGTGCATATATTAAATGAAAACAACCACTCACGTCCTATATTCAATATAGACTGCCTTTATTATCAAATAATGTTAAACATAAAGTATTTCAATGACAACTGTCATAATGGAAAGCAACATATGTTCGTTCCAGTATTACAGATATTAGTGGTATTCTCAATATAAAATAATGCTTAACTATATTTAAAATTAAAAATCATTTTCGATGATTACTGGTAGCAAGACAACTCCATTATACTCCAGAATTTGTTGGAAAAATTATTTCTGTTTGCGCTGCATTGCACAATATATGTATTCGTTATAATATTGAGTGGCCTGAAGAACACATTGACAAGATATGAATGTATGTACCTGAATATAGCGAAGAGGATGATTCAAATGCTTCAAGCTTAAGGTTAAGAATAATGATTGAGTTTAGAAACTAGTTTATTTAATTTTTTTATAAATTATATTGTTATTATTATTATAAATAAAGGACTACAAGTCATTTTTTAAGCAATCAATTTATATTTTCTTTTTTTTAATTTCAAGTTCAGCTACTTTTAGTTTTAAAAGTCCATTGCGGTGTTTTACTTTTCTTTCTAACTCCTCTTTATATAATTTTAGTTTCTCTTCTTTAATTTTGTAAAGTTTTCTAGTATATGTTTCTATTTCGGTCAAACTTTTTTTTTAAACCTGAACTAATTTCTTTTTGATATTCTACTTGTTTTTCTAACAATTTTAGTTTACTTTCTGTATTTTTACGAACTTTTTTTGAAGCACCAGGATCCACGTTCTCATCGTTTGAAAGTATTTTAGACGAACAGCAAGGTTCTTCAGGCAGACTTAAATCTTTAGTGGTTCCCGAAATATTTTTTTTTTTTTTTTGTCTTTTTGCAGGCGTACTAGTTTCAATATTTTCGTCAATTACGAAGCAGAAAGTCTATGATCAGCGGAATTGCAACGAGCACGCTTAAGTCCGAAAGGTTCTTTATGCTGCACAATAGAGTGCAATTCCAATAAACTTACTGCAGCCTCTTCAGTTAGTGTCAAAACAAACTGCTTGAAAGCACCTCCACCTGTTGCATGACTTTCGGCCTTGTTGAGTGACAGTTTTTTTTAATTTGAATTTAAAATCTTCCCATACCTTTAACCAACCATCGCCTGTACGAAACGGAGGGCCTATACTATTCTGCAGCTTCATTCCATTCTTCTTTTATATTAATTTTATTTAATCCTTTATTGTATCCTCTAGTCAAATAAAATAAAATTGTGCGGGAGTGGTAATTTTTATACTAAAATAAATAAAAAAACACTAAAATTTAAATAAAAAACTTTAAATATGGTTTTTATTCATCTTACGTTTTATTTGACTCCATAATTTTGACAGGCAAATACGCCCTTTGCGATACCGGTTTAGTAATAGATTTGCAAAGAGTGTTGTATACGCTGGCGTTTTTGCCAACCTCGATACCATTTTGTAAAAACGCCTGAAAAACTCCACAAAATTGCCAACCGCGATAAGGGTGATTAACAATAATCGACAAATTTTCAAAATATGCTACAGCATACACATTGCCTTCTAGACATAGTATTTGCGTACTGAAGAGTATGAAGAATTATTTGAGCATCCATGAAATCCCGAGGCAAATTGTGTGCGATCAAGACAGAGAATTTACTGCTAATATTTTTCAAGAATTTTGTAAACAATATAACATATCATTACATATAACATACTTTCACCGCACAATGACAGAAATATATAGAATTGTCCAACAAAAATTTAAAAAAGCAAACATTGAAACAGACCATGATGACATATTGTCTGAAATCTTAACTACGTATAACAATGCAATTCACTCAGCAACTAAACTCAATCCCATCTAGAAAAACTAAGAACCTTCCAAATATAATATTTTAAACTCAATGTTATTAAATAAACAATAAATTAAAATGGCACTTGAGGATTTTAAGAAAGATAATATACCTTCACACAAAACCTTCAGTATACCAATTAACGCCTTTGGAAAAGAGAAACATTAACCTCTTATCCTTAGAAGCACTAGAACAACTAATGGGTGATTTTTTTGAGGTTAGGGTTTTCATGCATTAGTATTTGACAGATCACGTGAGATTTCAGACATGGTGCCAAAGAGAAAGATGCTCAGTATGCTTTGGCATTTCATCATGAATAGACTTACTAACGAGCAACGCTTGCAAATCATTGAATTTTATTACCAAAATCAGTGTTCGGTTCGAAATGTGTTTCGCGCTTTACGTCCGATTTATGGTCTACATAATCGACCAAGTGAGCAAACAATTAATGCGATTGTGACCAAGTTTCGCACTCAGTTTACTTTATTGGACATTAAACCAACCACACGAATGCGTACAGTGCGTACAGAAGAGAATATTGCGTCTGTTTCTGAGAGTGTTGCTGAAGACCGTGAAATGTCGATTCGTCGCCGTTCGCAGCAATTGGGTTTGTGTTATTCGACCACATGGAAGGTTTTACGCAAAGATCTTGGTGTAAAACCGTATAAAATACAGCTCTGAAGCCGAACGATCTGCCACAACGTCGAATTTTCAGTGAATGGGCCCTAGGAAAGTTGGCAGAAAATCCGCTTTTTTATCGACAAATTTTGTTCAGCGATGAGGCTCATTTCTGGTTGAATGGCTACGTAAATAAGCAAAATTGCCGCATTTGGAGTGAAGAGCAACCAGAAGCCGTTCAAGAACTGCCCATGCATCCCGAAAAATGCACTGTTTGGTGTGGTTTGTACGCTGGTGGAATCATTGGACCGTATTTTTTCAAAGATGCTGTTGGACGCAACGTTACGGTGAATGGCGATCGCTATCGTTCGATGCTAACAAACTTTTTGTTGCCAAAAATGGAACAACTGATTCTATGGCCATTTTGAGGGAAAACTTCGGAGAACAATTCATCTCAAGAAATGGACCGGTAAGTTGGCCACCAAGATCATGCGATTTGACGCCTTTAGACTATTTTTTGTGGGGCTACGTCAAGTCTAAAGTCTACAGAAATAAGCCAGCAACTATTCCAGCTTTGGAAGACAACATTTCCGAAGAAATTCGGGCTATTCCGGCCGAAATGCTCGAAAAAGTTGCCCAAAATTGGACTTTCCGAATGGACCACCTAAGACGCAGCCGCGGTCAACATTTAAATGAAATTATCTTCAAAAAGTAAATGTCATGGACCAATCTAACATTTCAAATAAAGAACCGATGAGATTTTGCAAACTTTATGCGTTTTTTTTAAAAAAAAAGTTCTCAAGCTCTTAAAAAATCACTCGTTACATCTTAAAAACACTCAACAAATTGAAATGTTGAAATACACTACAAATGTTGTTGGAATCTCGACAAGTTCCCTAATTCTTATTGTTATCGCTATCCTCATAATTTTAAAGTGTTTACATAGAGAAAAAGTTTCAGTTAAAATTCAGGAAATTAATAAACCCATTCCTGACTCTCATACCAATGTTCCACTTTGGTCTTTGCCTACATACATACATACATACATGCATACATACATACATATAAACATAAAAACTTATAAAAATACTTATATGCATACATACAAACATACATAAAAATATACAGTTATATAAATATACATACATATAAACATAAATGCATATAAACATAAAAACTCATAAAAATACATACAAACATATATATGAACATGTACTTACCCATAAAACTGTCAATAAGAATAATAAGTGCAGCCAATCATTGCTGATCCATCAGTTTTATTTCAACTTAATTGTATTTTGTTTATTTTAATTATTAAGAAGCTACCAAATGTGCATAACCAACTAAAATTATCATAATCAGGAAACGACATACTTGTATACACAACTATGCTGAAGTTTTATTTTACTTTTTTTTATTTTAAACATTTCTTTATTTTAAGTTTGTATAAAAACCAAAAAGAAATAATAAAGAAGACAGATTTAATTAAGACTTAGAACAAAGTGTTTCAAAAAGAAACATAACTTACGCGTCTGTCAAAAAAGTAAGATCAGTGCAATTGTATGAGACAAGTTACAAGCACATCGCATAGAATGCTTAAGACGCATAGAACGCATGAAGTAGGTTTACTTTCTACTTTTCTACGCTTCGCAAGCGCCATGAAAAAATGTCAGCTGTTTTCATAGCCAAGGATGGTAAATTATATTATATTTACAATGCTATCGATAAATTTGTTTGTGTCATTGATTACTTTTTTATGTATTTTTGTATTAAAAAGGTTTTTTCCTTAAAAAAAAACATTTTGTAATACAAATATTTTAAAGTATAAAATTCATTAAAATAAATTTTTAAAACAAGTCTTTCATCAAAAAAATTTTCATTTTTGTTGTCGATTACTTTTACGTACTTAGTCTCATCTCTGCTATGTTTATTTAATTATATCAATTTATTAAACAACTGTAATTCAGAAGCTAATTAATGGTTTTTGCACAAAATATTATGTGCATAAACTTAGTGAAAAAATTATTTTAAAATTATAATTTCACTCTCTATTTTAGCAAAAATTGTGTTTGTGTTGTGTTTAAAACATGGCGCATAAAAAGCGTTGCATGTAAATTGAAGTTTGAAAAGTATAGAACGCGTATAAAGTATGAAAATCATACAAAGCGGGTACGCGTAGAACGCGTGGTATGGACTTTCAGCTTTAACATTAAAATGAAACAACAAGAGAACAAGAGTGTTGCGTGTGATCTACGTTTAAATGAAATTCCATATAAACCAGACGAAAATTTATATTTAATACTAGCTGACCCGGTCCGCGTTGCTGGCCCTAAGCAAATATTAGTGTTGTATTACCACACGATTTAAATTGAGCTTTTAACAAAATTTACGGCCTTTAGGATTCGAAATAGACTTAGGTAGTGGTTTTAGCACTGGAGCGCGATTAGTTTTTAAAATATTTGCATATGAAACGTTTTGAGCGGATGGCTGGGGTAATTGCGGTTAATTAGCATTTAAGCTAGATATTGTGCCTGCTTGGGAGGAGTAACAATATTTTTGGAAGTCTTCTTTACCATAACATAAACAGGGCAACCTATGTAGTTAGCAGTGTGATTGCCACCACAGTTGCTACATTTCTTGACTTTTGAGTCGTTCCTAGATTTGTCACATTGGGCTGTACCATGAAGCTCGCCGCACACCACGCAAACTGGTGGTAGCTTACAATATGCCCAAATTCCTGGCAGTTCAAACATTGGGCAGGTCTTGATCGTTTGTGTGGTTCTTCTACAGTGATTTTGCGGTATAATAGGTATTTAAGACTATAAATGAGATGCGCTTCATTCTTTTTTAATCTGATGTCCCCCGGTTCCAATTAAACTCGAAATAGTGGTTGAGGGAGGCGCTGCCGATTTCTGAGATTAGCTACGCTTTTTACCTTAAAACCATTTTTTTTTTCAAGGCCAGCTTTTATTTCCTCTGGATCAACACATGAGTCAAACCTTTACCACTTTTAAGTTGGTATGTGTAAAAGCTCTTTTTTTGGCTCTCTAGTTCGGTTACTATCTTACGAAAATGTTGTTCATGATTAACCTGCATTTTTGTCTCACTGATGTAGCCACGTTTAATAGAAATAACATAAAAAGTGTTTTCGCCGATTAAACGAATCAAATTATTTATTAAATTGTTCGAATTTTGTTCTTTCAAATAAATTGGAGGTGGTTTGAACTTGTTTAAAATTGTGGACTCGTTTGTTTCACTGTCCAAGATTGCAAAACGGTTTTAGGAACTTAGTCCCGTAGCGTCCCTATCTTTAGGTATTTTTGACATTGGTGCTACGATAGAAGATTTTGGGCTTCGTCCCCGTTTCAATACTGTATGTATCTATCGATACCTACTTGGGCCTTGGGTTTTTGGGAATTATTTGAGACTGTTTTTGTCCCCGATGGTGAATTTGCAGTTTTGCTATTCTGCGCAATTGAGATGTTGGTTTCGCTTACCATACCGTGTTTACTAGTCGCCGATGACTTAATTTCATTTATGTTATTGTCACTACTTAACAACTGAGGTGAGCAAGAACGAGTGCGACAGATTGTATTATTTAAATACAAATTGCTATTAATTTTGTTGTTTTTATTATTTTCGCTGCTTACGTCTGCGTACACTGTCACATATGCATTTCTGCTGTTTATGCTTGTTTTTTTCTCATTATTATTTAAACTTGAGGTACTCATGAGAGAGTCCTCACACAATTGCTTTGTTTACTGTATATTAAATACAATTTAACCGTATTAAATTAAAAAAAATAAAAACAACTATAGATTGTTTGTAGTACTAGAGTAGTATAGTTCGCGAACGAACTAGTTCAATTGAACTATTCGCTCTTTTGAACTAGATGAAACGCTTTTTGTACTAAGCTCAGTTACTGAGCGCTTTTTGTAGTTTATTGTTCAAATTTTTGTTTTATGACATTGAGCTTTTGCTTATGTCTATCATACTGACCAAGTCAAATTCATTTTGAGTTGATACATGTATGTATGTATATAAACTCTGAAGTTTTTTATAATAATCGTATGTGCGGTTTCTGTATTAAATTTGTATGAAAAACACAAAATTTTTTGAGTGATTCCTATACAAGTTTATTAGGCTCAATATTTTCAGTTTATAAAAATTTAAACTAGGTTTCATTTTAAATATATTATTCAACACTTATTAAACTAAGTTATGGTTTTTTACAACTACAGCGAAATAGATAATCCATAATTTATATAAATATATAAATATATACATGAATTAACACTAAAAATCTTATGAACTAAATACAATTGAGCGAATCAGATCAACTGAGCGAATCAATTTCTTTTAGCTCACTAAGTGAGCTATTGAACTAAATGAACAAACTAGTTAATTTTAATGAGCTGAGCTGAAAAGAGCGCTCACTTTAAAGAGCTAATAATAAACCCAACTCTAGAACAAACTGAATTTATTCTGAATTTATGTCGTGATTTTTATGAAATTATTCGCTTAATGGATCTTCACAAAGCCAGCTTAAAGAGTGGCATCTCTCGGTCCATTCCTGTACGCATCAATTCACCTAAGGATTTTTCTCGATTGGCTTTGCATTCTTACAGCTTAGTTTTAAGCCATAAAGATGTATTTGTTGATACTGTTAAGAATGTCTCTAATTTCTTTATTCCTTTAACAGTGTTTGAGTCTGCAATAGTTTTTGCAGGCAAGATTGAATAAAACACAATTAATTTTATTTACAAAACAATTTGCTTCCAAAAATGAAGCATTTTTATTAAAGGTTTAAAGTCGAATGACAAAACTAATTTCTTAATAATAAAAAGAACCACAAAAGAATTTGATGCACACAAGCAAGCATACATACAATGCTACACACAAAATTAAGTTGATTTATATGTACATATACACAATCATACATATGTACATTTATTTTAAGCATTAAATCTCTTTGCTAGAACTACTTGTATAAGAGAAACGATTGTGGAGAGAGTAAGTATGTATGTATGTTTGCTTGCAATATGTATGTACGCGTGCGTGTGTGATTTACAGTAAATTATTTTAAAGCAAAAGAATGTTACAATAAATGAAATTTCAAGGTTAAGCAAAATATTAAAGTTCAAGGCTAAACCAAATATTTATTATAAAAAAAATTTAATGCAGATCCCAGGGACGTATCTGCGGTTACCATCCTCCCCCCGTTGAAGGGTTAGGGCCTTCACCAGATATTTCTATTTGAAGAACAGCAAGTTTAGTAGCTGAACGTTTTATAACATAATTATTTCTGCGAACAACATTTTAAAGAATATCGATTTCCATCCTTTAAAAGAACCAATGAAACACAAGTTATGCCTTTATATATTCCATGCCATTTTATGCGCTCTTGCAGCAAATATAGATACGAATTGCAATTAACAGGAGGCCGATTTTTCAAACATCTAGCGATAATAGCGCTTACCAATTTATGACCACGAATAGGCCAATACTGCTGTCGAAATGAAGCTAACAATAGTTGAGGCCCAATACATAATAGCTTCTCATCACAGATGACATTAAAGAATGATGCTTGGGCGAAATAATATGATGTTGAAAATTGTGTTTAAGAGTTGAATGCTGAAGACGACCGCCTGCACGAATTATTCCGAAGAAATCAATTAAAGCCTTGTGCTTAGCTGAAAAGTTAAATAACTGCATACGTGTTTATAATTAAAATATGCGACCCATTTTTTATGTCACTTGGAGTCGATGTTGCCCTTTGGATTCTCAATGTACGATAAAAATATTTGATGTATGCATACTCTAGTTTCATTTTAGTAAAAGTATTGTGATACTTACATTGTATAGACAAGTCTGATATGAAAACCATTACTAATATATTTTGACGTTGCTCAGGTAATTCGGATAACAATGCTGTTTTTGCAGACCACATTGATAATCCAAGACATAAAAAACTGGAAAGGTTACTCCATAATGTAGAATAAAGTAGCTCTTTTGGCGATCCAACTATTGAATTTATGTCGGCTGGGTTCAAATTTGTTAGAATATAATGCCACGTCAGTTTGCTTGTCATGGTTTGATTACGAGACATTATTTTTTTCATGAAAACGATAAAATGTGAAGGTTGCTCTTGAAGCCACGAAAGCGCGAACATTGAATCAGACCAGCAGTGCACTCCAAAATTATATAAAAGCGTTTTAACAACTACATCCATAAGCTCTGCTAAGAGGTAAGCAGCAAGTTTGAGGTTTAAAACAGTTAAACTTTTATGTATAGAAACTCTCGATTTAGAGTAAGGCAATGATGATTTCACGTAATTCTGAAGGAAACTATCTGGATAAACAAGTTGTGCGCACCTGTACAATTTACAGATGCAAGCACTCAGAACAACTTTAAAGCAGCGATAACGAAGAAGCGTACTAAAAATATTGGGCTGTATAGTTAAATTAGCATGCAATAAATCATTGAAAGACAAGACGATTGTTGTTCTCCCTGAGCAGTTAAACACAACTCTGATTTTGTTTGATGTACTGTCCAGATTTTGTGCATAATAATGTGCCAGAAAATATATCTTCTGAGCCGCCTGCGGGCAAACTAAAAACATATGATTTAAAGCTATGTACTCACTAATAAATTCTGCATACTGGGCTTTGCCCTCTGGATGCCTTTTCAATTTCTTCTCCAAGTCTTTAAATCGCTGTAAGACACGCTCATATGAGTCCCCAGGCAAATGCGTGTCTCCTTCTTCTATTGCAGGTAGCGGAACAGAAAAGGAGCCATAACTAAAATAGACAATATTTTTTAAAAGGTGATTTTCACAAAATGTTTTATGATCAGATAGCGTATTTTTGCCGAAATTATCTTCGATTTCCCAAAAGCTTTTTGCTATTGAGCACAACTGATCCTCCTGTTCAATTTTGATAGTGGCAGGCGAAAACCACGAATAACGAAAACGAACCCCACCGCCAACAAACACCCAACTTAACAATGTGTTTTGTAGCACAGGTAAGTTTTGAGCCAATTTAATTTGTCCGATTGACATTAAATCGAAAAACTGCTCACTACATTTGTCGAACAACGAATCTGCCATTTGTATATTTTTAGTTATAATCCAATCTGATGTGTCGGTTTTAATGTTGGGCTGATAATCGGTTATTCTAGGAACCACCATAGTCTTCAGGGTTGTTGAGTATTCTCCATTATTTAATTTAATTTATTTATCAGTAGAATTACCCATTGTAACATTTTCATTTCCTATTCCAGAAATAGTGACAAAAGTCTGATTGCATTTCCAATTTAAATGCTTTACGAAAAGTTTGAATTGCGACTTTGCATCTATAGCGCGACAAGGTACTAAATTACCGAGTTTATTTTTAACAATTGTTGCCGCTAGCAAATCGCCTGTAGTAGAAGCTGACGATTTATCCGCATCTACTTCACGTGAACTAGATTCTAACGATGCTATAACAGCCTGATCTGCATGAGCACAATCATTATATGGTGTGTCAAAGGGCACTGACAACAACCACCAGAAGGCCAACTTTTAAGCATTTGTCCCTTTTTAAAACAATTTAAGCACAACATTATCTTTTTTGCTTCATTAAAACGAAGAGTGGGCGACAAATTTAAAAACCACGAGCAATAGGTAGTAAAATGTCTTTTAGATTCACAAAGGGACCACAATTTGTTTGTAGGTGCGACCGAAACATGAACATGTCGACTACGTTGATTACATTTTTGTAAAATGTGTTGCTTCTTGATCTTACTTACCGAAGAATTTTCTGCTTGAAAATTTAAAAGCTTGTTTTTAAAACGAATATTTAGCGAGAAGGCTTCCTCGTAAAGGGCTTCCTCGTAATTTGCTTCATCTAGATTTAGTGAAGCGATGGTATTTAGGGCTGCACCTTCTAAGCTTCCACACAAATAGTGGAACTTTTCAAATTTATTTAAAGCACTGTTGTCATGTATGACAGTCGAAAACGATGAACATTCCGAGTAGGTTAGGTTAAACGGGCCGCCCGCAAAAACGCGAGTTCACTCGGAGGCCAATTAGGCCCATTGTGATGCCCCAACGATCATCAACCCCCACCATTCCCTAAAGAACTCAATACCGGTGGTTCTTGTAAACGACCCGGAGCTTTTCACAAAGCCTAATAGGCTACTCAGTGTCACATCCCTGAGAGAGTCCAGGTCCTGAAAGAATCTTTGACCCAGAAATTTGAGCCTACGCTCTTGAAGAGCCGGGCAGTCCCAGAGAAGGTGTTGAACTGATTCCTCCTCTTCCTCATCCATACAGCTTCTACAGCACCCCCCACGAGAGATTCCCATACGCTCCGACATACGTCCAATCATACAGTGTCCCGTTATAACAGCTACCAGAAGTGCTACCGAGCTTTTCTCGAGGGTCAGTTGTGCCTTTGTCCTTTTTTATCAATTGAGGGCCAAAGACTTCTAGATAATCTGCAAATGGTTAATATAGAGCACCTGCGAGCCGTTTCCTTTAGCGACCATTCTCCTAGTATGTTAGATATTTCGGCCAAGGGGATATTGATTTCCCCTTGGGCAACCGTCACATCCAGATTCGAACCGTTCCTCGCACATTGATCGGCCATCTCGTTTCCACGAATGCCCTCATGCCCTGGAACACACACTATCCTTATACGATGTCGTTCAAGTAGGGCTAAAGATTGTATGCAAGCTAACACACATTTAGATTTCACTACTTTTGAATTAAGGGCCTTAATGGCGGCTAGACTATCTACGAAAATATCGATAGCCGACGCCTCCATCGCAAGTTCCCCAATTTCCTTGCCGCTACCAATATAGCATATATTTCAGCCTGGAACATGGTGCAGGTATCGGGAAGCCTAAGTGAAATTGAAAGATCAAGATCCTCAGAGAAGATCCCCAATATGGTCCCCGTGTCTATCTTGGAGCCATCCGTAAATATTGAAACCGCATTGTTTCGAATTACAGTGTTCTCCTTCCATTCATCCCAGCTAGGAATTTTCACGACAAACGATTTGTCGAGGTCCATAACAGGGGTTAAGTAATCAGTCTGCTCCCTCAAGATATTGCCACCCACCTATCGTAGGATGGTGCCACATCCAACACGACAATGCCTTAGTTCGACTCCCTGAGTCTTAAGGCCGACCTGGCAGCGACGTGTTTGATATATACATCTAGATGGGTCAGATCCAACATTGTCCCCAAACTAGCCTGTGGAGTTGACCTCATCACACCAGAAATGGAAAGACTCGCTAACCTTTGGACCTTATCCAGAAGAGAGAGGTGAACTTTAGTGTCCACCACTCTCCACCAGACGAGTGCTCCATAGGTGAGGATGGGCCTAATCACTGCCATGTACATCCAGTGTACCATGTAGGGTTTTAGGCCCCATCTCCTGCCAAAGGTCCTTTTGCATGCGTAAAATGCACATAGGGCCTTATTCATCCTGCTCTCAGCATTATGTTTCCACGAGAGCTTTGAGTCTAGGATAACACCGAGGTACTTCGCTTCTTTTGATAATTCTAGAGTAATGCTACCCATTTATGGGAGTCTAAATTCCGGAATTTTATATCTTCTGGTGAAGAGAACAAGTTCGGTCTTTCCAGGGTTTAGGCCCAGACCGTTGTCTTTCGCCCAAGCGAGTAGTTGGCCTAATGTCGATTCCATAAGGTCACTTATCGTGGATAATAATTTGCCCCTGATAAGGATTACAAAGTCATCTGCATACGCGACCACCTTAACGCCTCCGTTGCCTAGTCTGAAGAGGATTTTATTTACAACAAGGTTCCAAAGGAGTGGGGACATTACGAGTAGGAACCACAAAATTTAGGCAACTGGATTTCGGACACTTTTGTTCTGCTTGAAGTTATTTGAGATGGCGATTCATCAAGCGAATTTTCACGCAATTTTGATGCTTGTTGCATGGAACGAATGGCTGTGAGTTGGCGCACTAACTTAGCCTTCACCTCGAAATACAGAGAAACAAAGATCATACGACTTGGGTTTAACGATGCGGTGAATTCATTTTCTTCTATGATTCCTTGGGCCTTATCGTACTCTTTGTTGATCTCTTCAATATAGTCCAACCGAACTAACAGCTCTGCTTCATCAAAATCATCGATTTTGGATGCATTTAAAAAATCCAGCTGCTTCAATAAAATGGCAACCTTCCAATAAAAAGGAGCCAAATCCATTTTATTTTGCGATCTTCCACAGCTGGGAGCCATCTTGTTGGTTGACATCTTGTTGGAAAATTATTAATATCCAAATTAATATTATATTTAATATCCAAATGATATTCCACAATAAAGTGATCACGAATAGATGACGTCGGGGTCACCAATGTTTGAGTCTGCAATAGTTTTTGCAGGCAAGGTTGAATAAAACACAATTATGTAGTTTTATTTACAAAACAATTTGCTTCCAAAAATGAAGCATTTTTATTAAAAGTTTAAAGTCGAATGACAAAACTAATGCACACAAGCAAGCATACATACAATGCTACACACAAAATTAAGTTGATTTATATGTACATATACACAATAATACATATGTACATTTATTTTAAGCATTAAATCTCTTTGCTAGAACTACTTGTATAAGAGAAACGATTGTGGAGAGAGTAAGTATGTATGTATATTTGCTTGCAATGTGTATGTACGCATGCGGGTGTGATTTACAGTAAATTATTTTAAAGCAAAAGAATGTTACAATAAATGAAATTTCAAGGTTAAGCAAAATATTAAAGTTCAAGGCTAAACCAAATATTTATTGTTGAAAATATTTAATGCAGATTCCAGGGACGTATCCGCGGTTAACAAACAGCATTAGGTTTTACCAAGCTGACACCTCGAACAATTGGCATTTTAGGAGCTATATCATCAATAGCTGGTTTAATAGCATTGGTAAAGCCAACAGCAAAGTTGACACCTGCTGAGATAAAGATTACTTATTTATTGTTTTTTAATGTTATACGAAAATTCTTTTAGTTTTTAGGCAAGAGTTAATATATATGTACATATATTTGTAATAAAATACTTCAAAAAATAATTCCAAACTGTATTTAAATAACTAATGTTCAGGGGCGGTGATTACCGCATTCGATATCGATTAAAATCTCTCGTAATTTTTTATTTTGGTATCATGGCACTCGATATCGAAAAAATAGTATCGTAATTTCTTTTAATCGAAACGAAACATTTTTAAGCCGTGTTTTCTTGTTCACTTGTTGACATATTATTAATCTATTACAAATTGATATAAATAACGATTCGATACATGTCGAATGGTATAATTAGCTTACTCGACTCATATCGAATTTGTTATTCGATACGAAATAATTTGTTATAAGTTAAGCAAATTTTATAACTTCTCATCGATGGCTGTTTAGTTATTGTCAACGTATCTCTGCAAAAATACCAGTATGTTGAAACTCAAACGATAATGTCAGAAGTACTTCCCGTGACGAGAGGAGTTCCGCAGGGGTCAATTGTTGGCCCTCTATTATTTTGTATGTATTTCAATGACCTCCCTAATGTCCTAACGGGATGTCAGATTATAATGTATGCGGATGATGTTCAAATCTATGATGGTTGATAACTGTATTAACTCTTTGAATCAACAATTAGATCATGTAAATTGTTGGGCTGATGCAAATGGTTTAGGAATTAATCCTAAAAAATCAAAATGTATTGTTGTTCAGAAGAGATTATCATATACCAATGTCACACTAAATATTTTCGTCAATAATCAAGCTATTGAAATAGTTAAATCAGCTAAAAATCTTCATGGTCCGATCACGTTAACTATGCTTGACGTCGCACATTCGCTATGTTAAGATCTATCTGGCCAACTCAGTACTGTACACCTTTTAAAATAAGAGTTCTCCTTGCCACAACTTACTTAATTCCTATTTTACTGACATATCAAAATGAAATTTAGTATGTGCCTTTGGTATATGGAGATGAGCTGTATAGTTTTTGGGCATGTTCGGGAGAGGGCAAGGGGTAGTTTTCTAACCCCCAAATTTTGTGAACTCTCTACTGGTGATACCGTATGACATATTAAAACGAAATTTAGTATGTGCTTTTGGTATATGGAGATGAAGAGTTGTGTAAATTTTGGGCATAATCGGGAAGGGGTAGTTTACTTACTCCCAAATTTTGTAAACGCTCTATAGGTCATACCGTATGACATATCAAAATGAAATTCAGTATGTGCCTTTGGTTTATGGAGATGAAGACCTGTGTGTATGCCACTATTTTTGTGGAGTTTGTACAGGTCATACCGTTTGACATATCAAAATGAAATTCAGTATGTGCCTTTGTTTTATAGAGATGAAGAGCTGTGTGTATGCCCCTATTTTTGTGGAGTTTGTACAGGTCATACCGTATAACATATTAAAACGAAATTTAATTTAAAATGTGCCTTTGCTATATGGAGATGAAGAGTTGTGTAAATTTTGGACATAATCGGGAAGGGAGAAGGGGTAGTTTACTTACTCCCAAATTTTGTAAACGCTCTATAGGTCATACCGTATGACATATCAAACTTAAATTCAGTATGTGCCTTTGGTTTATGGAGATGAAGAGCTGTATAAATTTTGGGCATAATCGGGAAGGGGCAAGGGGTAGTTTACTTAACACCCCAAACCAAAAATAATCAATTTTTCGATTCGAATATACTTTGAACTTTTATTATTTATGTAATATATCCATAAAAATATCTGTTTCCATGGGCTATGGTAAAGTTGAGTGTAGGCCACTCCAGTTTTATTTTATATTAGTTTCATTATTTTTATTTTTTCTATTAACGTTATATTTTATAATCACTGTTTTTATAATCAGTTCCACACTGCAAAATAAGACTTATATTGTGTATGGAATAATAAATTACAAATAAAATAAAACAAATAATAAAAATAACAAGTGAACCCAAAGCAGCACCCAAGTCGTTCAAACCACCTCCAATATATTTAAGGGAGACTTAATAAAAAAGTTAATTTCAGCTAGTGGGGAAAACTCATTTTTTGTAATTCCTATCAAGCGAGGTAACATTGATGAAAGCAGTTATCGGAAAGCAGCAAACGAATTTGAAAGCTGTATAAAGAACTTTTATACCTATCAGCTGAAGAGTAGCAAAGGTCTACAGGTAGTAATTAAAGGTGTAGAAACATATGTTGATCAAGCTGAAATCAGAGATGGCCTCCAAAAAGCAGGATTTAATGTAAAAAGAGTAGATAATCTCAGATCTCGAGAACTTGTCCCCCAACCACTATTTCGCGTTGAACTTGAACCTGTTGATATCAGATTGAAAAAGAACGAAACGCACCCTATTTATAATTTAAAATATATAATACACCGCAAAATAAGCGTAGAGGAACCGCGATCAGGACCCGTCCAGTGTTTAAAATGCCAAGAATATGGTCATACAAGGGCTTACTGCAAGTTGCCTCCGGTTTGCGTTGTGTGCGGCTACATTGGGGGCGTCCGGCGGGCGATCGCGGAATTTGCCTTCTGTATTGCATTTTAACCGTCGTTCTTCAATATATTGAAAGCATTTTTGTAAAATATTTTAAATGATAGACGTCAGAAAGCTATTTTCAACCTTTCATCAAATATTTTCTAACTGGATGAAATATGAACAATTATACAGTTTATTTTATTTTAAAAATATATCTTTTCTTTTTGTTTCAGGAAAAAGTAACGAACTTCTTTGCGTACAAAGAACTGATCCAAACAAGCAACGCCGCAGAAGGCTTTCATAGCCAGCTTAATATGAAACTTCCAAAACATGGCAATTTTTATAGATTTCTTGATTGTTTATGCGATTTAAATACGGCTAAGTCAGTTTCAAATAGCAGTGGAGAAGACAGCACTGACACAAAAGTAGAAGACCAAAAATTTAAAAACATTCCATTTGTGAACTAAACTTTATTTTTTTTTTTGTAAATAAAAGAAATCAAATAAATTTGAATTATATAGAAAAAATTTAAATGTGCAATAACGCCATAATGGCCTTATTTTATTCCTTACATGGAAATAAAGCCGTATGGCCTTATATCTGTTTCCACTGAGAAATAAGGCCATATGGCTTTATTACCCATGGGTTTATAACACTGCAACAACTACAGAGGCTGTCCAGTTTTTTCTATGGTAATGAAGTCAACTAAAAAATTAAATACTCCTGCTAAGCAGCCACAATATCGAGCAAATGTTTATTACCTTCAGTTGGCTCAACCAACAACCCAACATGTTTCATACGCGGGTATGTTAAAATCCAATCATATTTCAGTACACAAAGCGACACCGACAACTAATTCTACTCCAAATTTACACCCAAAAACTAAAGAACAAAAACCATCTGGTAAATGTAATCGTCTCGAAGCAAGCATCGAGACATTAGTGCATTCCTTAAACAGTTTCATGAGCTCTGTGGGCAGCCTGATGCAAGAAATGGTACGCATGCAATCTATGATGTTGCAGGCGGTACTTAACAAACCATGAACTGTTTAAAAATATGTTTCTGGAACGCAAACGGCTTACGCCAACACAAAAACGAACTCGAATATTTCCTGAAGATCCAACAAATTGATGTCATCCTAATTTCTGAGACACACTTAACAACAAATAGCTTTTTTAAAATCAATGGCTATATTTTATATGATACTAAACACCCCCGTGGCAGAGCATGTGGTGGTTCACCAATACTAATAAAGGCTCGAATTAAACATAATTTGCTGTGTGATTTTTGTGACGAATACCTTCAAGCAACAAACATCTGCATTGAAGAATTTCATCAAAACTTTCTTCGATTTATTCACCTCCTAGGTTTCGAATATCAGAGAGTCAATATAGCGACTTCTACGAATCACTAGGTCTCCTTTTCATAGCATCAGGTGACTACAACGCTAAATATACGTTTTGGGGATCAAGACTAATTACTCCAAAAGGTCGTGTTTTATTTGACATTATTTCAAAAATGCGTCAAAAATGCGATCTCTAGTGGGCAACCTACTTATTGGCCTACTGATCCGCAGAAGATACCTGATGTTATTGATTTTGATCGTGACTAAGGGTATTTCAAGAGAAATGATAAAATTTGAAATCTTGGAGCCATCCGTAAATATTGAAACCGCATTGTTTCGAATTACAGTGTTCTCCTTCCATTCATCCCAGCTAGGAATTTTCACGACAAACGATTTGTCGAGGTCCATAACAGGGGTTAAGTAATCAGTCTGCTCCCTCAAGATATTGCCACCCACCTATCGTAGGATGGTGCCACATCCAACACGACAATGCCTTAGTTCGACTCCCTGAGTCTTAAGGCCGACCTGGCAGCGACGTGTTTGATATATACATCTAGATGGGTCAGATCCAACATTGTCCCCAAACTAGCCTGTGGAGTTGACCTCATCACACCAGAAATGGAAAGACTCGCTAACCTTTGGACCTTATCCAGAAGAGAGAGGTGAACTTTAGTGTCCACCACTCTCCACCAGACGAGTGCTCCATAGGTGAGGATGGGCCTAATCACTGCCATGTACATCCAGTGTACCATGTAGGGTTTTAGGCCCCATCTCCTGCCAAAGGTCCTTTTGCATGCGTAAAATGCACATAGGGCCTTATTCATCCTGCTCTCAGCATTATGTTTCCACGAGAGCTTTGAGTCTAGGATAACACCGAGGTACTTCGCTTCTTTTGATAATTCTAGAGTAATGCTACCCATTTATGGGAGTCTAAATTCCGGAATTTTATATCTTCTGGTGAAGAGAACAAGTTCGGTCTTTCCAGGGTTTAGGACCAGACCGTTGTCTTTCGCCCAAGCGAGTAGTTGGCCTAATGTCGATTCCATAAGGTCACTTATCGTGGATAAAAATTTGCCCCTGATAAGGATTACAACGTCATCTGCATACGCGACCACCTTAACGCCTCCGTTGCCTAGTCTGAAGAGGATTTTATTTACAACAAGGTTCCAAAGGAGTGGGGACATTACGAGTAGGAACCACAAAATTTAGGCAACTGGATTTCGGACACTTTTGTTCTGCTTGAAGTTATTTGAGATGGCGATTCATCAAGCGAATTTTCACGCAATTTTGATGCTTGTTGCATGGAACGAATGGCTGTGAGTTGGCGCACTAACTTAGCCTTCACCTCGAAATACAGAGAAACAAAGATCATACGACTTGGGTTTAACGATGCGGTGAATTCATTTTCTTCTATGATTCCTTGGGCCTTATTGTACTCTTTGTTGATCTCTTCAATATAGTCCAACCGAACTAACAGCTCTGCTTCATCAAAATCATCGATTTTGGATGCATTTAAAAAATCCAGCTGCTTCAATAAAATGGCAACCTTCCAATAAAAAGGAGCCAAATCCATTTTATTTTGCGATCTTCCACAGCTGGGAGCCATCTTGTTGGTTGACATCTTGTTGGAAAATTATTAATATCCAAATTAATATTATATTTAATATCCAAATGATATTCCACAATAAAGTGATCACGAATAGATGACGTCGGGGTCACCAATGTTTGAGTCTGCAATAGTTTTTGCAGGCAATGTTGAATAAAACACAATTATGTAGTTTTATTTACAAAACAATTTGCTTCCAAAAATGAAGCATTTTTATTAAAAATTTAAAGTCGAATGACAAAACTAATGCACACAAGCAAGCATACATACAATGCTACACACAAAATTAAGTTGATTTATATGTACATATACACAATAATACATATGTACATTTATTTTAAGCATTAAATCTCTTTGCTAGAACTACTTGTATAAGAGAAACGATTGTGGAGAGAGTAAGTATGTATGTATATTTGCTTGCAATGTGTATGTACGCATGCGGGTGTGATTTACAGTAAATTATTTTAAAGCAAAAGAATGTTACAATAAATGAAATTTCAAGGTTAAGCAAAATATTAAAGTTCAAGGCTAAACCAAATATTTATTGTTGAAAATATTTAATGCAGATTCCAGGGACGTATCCGCGGTTAACAAACAGCATTAGGTTTTACCAAGCTGACACCTCGAACAATTGGCATTTTAGGAGCTATATCATCAATAGCTGGTTTAATAGCATTGGTAAAGCCAACAGCAAAGTTGACACCTGCTGAGATAAAGATTACTTATTTATTGTTTTTTAATGTTATACGAAAATTCTTTTAGTTTTTAGGCAAGAGTTAATATATATGTACATATATTTGTAATAAAATACTCCAAAAAATAATTCCAAACTGTATTTAAATAACTAATGTTCAGGGGCGGTGATTACCGCATTCGATATCGATTAAAATCTCTCGTAATTTTTTATTTTGGTATCATGGCACTCGATATCGAAAAAATAGTATCGTAATTTCTTTTAATCGAAACGAAACATTTTTAAGCCGTGTTTTCTTGTTCACTTGTTGACATATTATTAATCTATTACAAATTGATATAAATAACGATTCGATACATGTCGAATGGTATAATTAGCTTACTCGACTCATATCGAATTTGTTATTCGATACGAAATAATTTGTTATAAGTTAAGCAAATTTTATAACTTCTCATCGATGGCTGTTTAGTTATTGTCAACGTATCTCTGCAAAAATACCAGTATGTTGAAACTCAAACGATAATGTCAGAAGTACTTCCCGTGACGAGAGGAGTTCCGCAGGGGTCAATTGTTGGCCCTCTATTATTTTGTATGTATTTCAATGACCTCCCTAATGTCCTAACGGGATGTCAGATTATAATGTATGCGGATGATGTTCAAATCTATGATGGTTGATAACTGTATTAACTCTTTGAATCAACAATTAGATCATGTAAATTGTTGGGCTGATGCAAATGGTTTAGGAATTAATCCTAAAAAATCAAAATGTATTGTTGTTCAGAAGAGATTATCATATACCAATGTCACACTAAATATTTTCGTCAATAATCAAGCTATTGAAATAGTTAAATCAGCTAAAAATCTTCATGGTCCGATCACGTTAACTATGCTTGACGTCGCACATTCGCTATGTTAAGATCTATCTGGCCAACTCAGTACTGTACATCTTTTAAAATAAGAGTTCTCCTTGCCACAACTTACTTAATTCCTATTTTACTGACATATCAAAATGAAATTTAGTATGTGCCTTTGGTATATGGAGATGAGCTGTATAGTTTTTGGGCATGTTCGGGAGAGGGCAAGGGGTAGTTTTCTAACCCCCAAATTTTGTGAACTCTCTACTGGTGATACCGTATGACATATTAAAACGAAATTTAGTATGTGCTTTTGGTATATGGAGATGAAGAGTTGTGTAAATTTTGGGCATAATCGGGAAGGGGTAGTTTACTTACTCCCAAATTTTGTAAACGCTCTATAGGTCATACCGTATGACATATCAAAATGAAATTCAGTATGTGCCTTTGGTTTATGGAGATGAAGACCTGTGTGTATGCCACTATTTTTGTGGAGTTTGTACAGGTCATACCGTTTGACATATCAAAATGAAATTCAGTATGTGCCTTTGTTTTATAGAGATGAAGAGCTGTGTGTATGCCCCTATTTTTGTGGAGTTTGTACAGGTCATACCGTATAACATATTAAAACGAAATTTAATTTAAAATGTGCCTTTGCTATATGGAGATGAAGAGTTGTGTAAATTTTGGACATAATCGGGAAGGGAAAAGGGGTAGTTTACTTACTCCCAAATTTTGTAAACGCTCTATAGGTCATACCGTATGACATATCAAACTTAAATTCAGTATGTGCCTTTGGTTTATGGAGATGAAGAGCTGTATAAATTTTGGGCATAATCGGGAAGGGGCAAGGGGTAGTTTACTTAACACCCCAAACCAAAAATAATCAATTTTTCGATTCGAATATACTTTGAACTTTTATTATTTATGTAATATATCCATAAAAATATCTGTTTCCATGGGCTATGGTAAAGTTGAGTGTAGGCCACTCCAGTTTTATTTTATATTAGTTTCATTATTTTATTTTTTTATTAACGTTATATTTTATGATCACTGTTTTTATAATCAGTTCCACACTGCAAAATAAGACTTATATTGTGTATGGAATAATAAATTACAAATAAAATAAAACAAATAATAAAAATAACAAGTGAACCCAAAGCAGCACCCAAGTCGTTCAAACCACCTCCAATATATTTAAGGGAGACTTAATAAAAAAGTTAATTTCAGCTAGTGGGGAAAACTCATTTTTTGTAATTCCTATCAAGCGAGGTAACATTGATGAAAGCAGTTATCGGAAAGCAGCAAACGAATTTGAAAGCTGTATAAAGAACTTTTATACCTATCAGCTGAAGAGTAGCAAAGGTCTACAGGTAGTAATTAAAGGTGTAGAAACATATGTTGATCAAGCTGAAATCAGAGATGGCCTCCAAAAAGCAGGATTTAATGTAAAAAGAGTAGATAATCTCAGATCTCGAGAACTTGTCCCCCAACCACTATTTCGCGTTGAACTTGAACCTGTTGATATCAGATTGAAAAAGAACGAAACGCACCCTATTTATAATTTAAAATATATAATACACCGCAAAATAAGCGTAGAGGAACCGCGATCAGGACCCGTCCAGTGTTTAAAATGCCAAGAATATGGTCATACAAGGGCTTACTGCAAGTTGCCTCCGGTTTGCGTTGTGTGCGGCTACATTGGGGGCGTCCGGCGGGCGATCGCGGAATTTGCCTTCTGTATTGCATTTTAACCGTCGTTCTTCAATATATTGAAAGCATTTTTGTAAAATATTTTAAATGATAGACGTCAGAAAGCTATTTTCAACCTTTCATCAAATATTTTCTAACTGGATGAAATATGAACAATTATACAGTTTATTTTATTTTAAAAATATATCTTTTCTTTTTGTTTCAGGAAAAAGTAACGAACTTCTTTGCGTACAAAGAACTGATCCAAACAAGCAACGCCGCAGAAGGCTTTCATAGCCAGCTTAATATGAAACTTCCAAAACATGGCAATTTTTATAGATTTCTTGATTGTTTATGCGATTTAAATACGGCTAAGTCAGTTTCAAATAGCAGTGGAGAAGACAGCACTGACACAAAAGTAGAAGACCAAAAATTTAAAAACATTCCATTTGTGAACTAAACTTTATTTTTTTTTTTGTAAATAAAAGAAATCAAATAAATTTGAATTATATAGAAAAAATTTAAATGTGCAATAACGCCATAATGGCCTTATTTTATTCCTTACATGGAAATAAAGCCGTATGGCCTTATATCTGTTTCCACTGAGAAATAAGGCCATATGGCTTTATTACCCATGGGTTTATAACACTGCAACAACTACAGAGGCTGTCCAGTTTTTTCTATGGTAATGAAGTCAACTAAAAAATTAAATACTCCTGCTAAGCAGCCACAATATCGAGCAAATGTTTATTACCTTCAGTTGGCTCAACCAACAACCCAACATGTTTCATACGCGGGTATGTTAAAATCCAATCATATTTCAGTACACAAAGCGACACCGACAACTAATTCTACTCCAAATTTACACCCAAAAACTAAAGAACAAAAACCATCTGGTAAATGTAATCGTCTCGAAGCAAGCATCGAGACATTAGTGCATTCCTTAAACAGTTTCATGAGCTCTGTGGGCAGCCTGATGCAAGAAATGGTACGCATGCAATCTATGATGTTGCAGGCGGTACTTAACAAACCATGAACTGTTTAAAAATATGTTTCTGGAACGCAAACGGCTTACGCCAACACAAAAACGAACTCGAATATTTCCTGAAGATCCAACAAATTGATGTCATCCTAATTTCTGAGACACACTTAACAACAAATAGCTTTTTTAAAATCAATGGCTATATTTTATATGATACTAAACACCCCCGTGGCAGAGCATGTGGTGGTTCACCAATACTAATAAAGGCTCGAATTAAACATAATTTGCTGTGTGATTTTTGTGACGAATACCTTCAAGCAACAAACATCTGCATTGAAGAATTTCATCAAAACTTTCTTCGATTTATTCACCTCCTAGGTTTCGAATATCAGAGAGTCAATATAGCGACTTCTACGAATCACTAGGTCTCCTTTTCATAGCATCAGGTGACTACAACGCTAAATATACGTTTTGGGGATCAAGACTAATTACTCCAAAAGGTCGTGTTTTATTTGACATTATTTCAAAAATGCGTCAAAAATGCGATCTCTAGTGGGCAACCTACTTATTGGCCTACTGATCCGCAGAAGATACCTGATGTTATTGATTTTGATCGTGACTAAGGGTATTTCAAGAGAAATGATAAAATTTGAAGCATCCCTAGAATAATCTTCAGATCACTCCCCCACAATTCTTTACATCTGGAAACAACAAGAGATCGTATCACCAATGAAAAGCACATGCATAAATTGGTTAAAATACACAAAATATCTTAGCGCACATTGCTCGGAAAATATACTTTTAAGATCAACAGAAGACGTAGACATTCGTCTTATATACTTTGATAAAAACATCAACCTAGCTGCCCAACAAGCAGCAGTAACCCGACAACAAACTAGATATAATCAAATTTATTCTGTAGATGTCGAACGGCTCTTAAGTGAAAAAAAAAGAATTCGCAGAGAGTGGCAATCACACAGATCTCCTCGACTTAAAAGTAGGCTAAAAGATATCACGAAACGGCTAAGAGATCTACTAGAAGGCCGTATAACTGCATCACTACAAAAATACCTGGAAGGCCTTGATGCTAGCCCACAATCGGATTGCTTATTATGGCGTGCAACAAAAACCCTTAAAAGACCTGTCATACGTAAGCCTCCCTTACATCGCAGGTTGGGCAAGAAATGATACTGAAAAAGGCAATTTATTTATGAACCATTTGAAAAATGTATTTACAGCGAATATACCTACTAATATAGCCGAGTTGCCACCCGTAGACGTTGAAGCACCAATCACCCTCAGGTTTGACTTACGAGATGTTGAAAGAGCAATTGCTAGCTTAAACCCTAAGAATGCCTATGGTTTTGACAAAACGAGCAACAAGATGCTAAAGGAACTTCCCCACGTAGCAGTAAAAACCATTCTCTTTATTTTTAATGGCATTCTACGACTTGAGTATTTTCCCCCAGACTGGAAAGTTTCCTTGATTACCATGAACCTAAGCCAGGAAAAGACCACACGAAGGTAGAATCATACAGACCAATAAGTTTGCTATCAAATATGTCAAAACTATTGAGAAAATCTTAATTACCAAGCTGGACCCAATTTTGAGCGAAAAAGAGTTTATTCCGAATCATCAATTCGGATTTAGAAGACAGCACAGCTCCATTGAACAAACGCACAGATTGGTAAATGTAGTAAAAAAACTTTTGAAGGAAAAAAATATTGTTCCGCGCTTTTCATAGACGTGTCGCAAGCGTTCGACAAAGTTTGGCACCAAGGTCTAGTTTACAAGTTGAATCAAAACTTGCCCAAACATTTTTATAAGCTACTAAAAAGTTATTTAACTGGTCTTAAGTTTGTACTTAAAGAAGGAGATTTCTTAAGCCTGCCTCAGCCAATTAAAGCTGGAGTTCCGCAAGTTAGTATTTTGGGACTCATTTTATATTTGCTCTACACATAAGATACGACAATTAGCAACCGAGTCCAAACTTCAACATTTGTTGACGACACTGCCTCTCTAAGCACTCACGAAAGCCCTCAAGTGGCGTCCCAATATTTACAAGACCATATATTTTCTTTGGAATTGTAGTTGCAAAAATGGAGAATAAAAAGTAATGAACAAAAATTTAGTCACTTAAATAAAATATATAATGCACATCGATACGTTTTCTCCACACAGAAGAAAGTAAACCAATTATTGTTCCCTATTCTGCCGACGCTTTGTTCATGTGCTAACAAATCAATGGCTCATCAAGACGTAGTGTGAGTTCATGGTGGTGTTTATTTTTTGTTCAATTTCGAGGTTTTTTAGAGGTAATACCGTCATATTTTTGGGAAAAAATCGTCATTATCGTCAAAATAGCTTATTGAAATTGTCAAAAAACGTCAAACGCTTTTTTACCAATAACACATTTTTATGAAAGGCAAAATATATACAACTTTTAATTCAACAAGTCTTAGTAATAACACGGAATTCTTATGAATACAGATATCTTTCTTACTTTAGTCTTATTTATATTTACCTAAATACTCTTTCCACATTTGCTGAAGAATGTAGTAAAACAACGATATTTCTAATAAATTTAGTCAAAATCGGAAATTAAATTAGACTCCCTCGTTTACAACTCCAATATTTTTCCAATATTGCAATAAGTGCATGTTTTTATCAGGTTACATTTTTTTAGGTCTAATAATTTTATTTGCCGGGATTTAGTGTCTAGCTCTTGTCTATCACTGTCTTCAACAAAATAGGATATTTTTTTTAATTTCAGAAAACCAACTTTTTTCTTCATTAATAATATTAATTTGGCCTAGAACTTTGAGATTATTTTCAAATACACTACCTAGACTAAACTAAATAACTAGCTGTGAGGTACTTAGAAACGAACAATTTATATGAAATTCAAAAATTAAAGGTGCTGTCAAGTTTGCAGTACCTTTAAATCGGTAAATTCGTGTACTTTCTCAACTTTTTCTTTATATTTGAACCGTGATACTAAGGTACCTCCTCACTAATTTTTATTAAAATTCATCCAGTAGTTGTTACGTGATGCGAACACAAATAGACAGACATACGGACAGACAAAAATTCTAAAAATTTCTGTTTTATTCCATTTCGATTACTTACTGCAACAAAATTTTCAATAAATATTTCATGCACGAAAATGTATCTGTTACAGATTTATTATACATATAAATATATACCATATTTTTTTTAATCTATTTGTGCTTTTGTCAATACATCTCTGGCATATAAATATTCCTAAATAAATGTCTAAAAATGTGTTTGTTTTTATAATCAATTAAAAGTTTTTAGTTTTAAGCAATCTAGTTTTAAAAAAGTTGCTTATTACAATTTTTAACAATTATTGCAATATGCTTTGAAACATTTTATTTATTTTTTAATAATTCCAAAAATATATTTTTGAAAACTTAGGTACATTTTATTTATGGAATCTACATATATAACTCAAAATCAGTAGTGTCAATATTATCAATATTTAATACAAATGAAAACAAAATCTTAATTGCCTTTAATGGTTCGTACATGCCTTAAATGCTGACAACAACAGCTTCTAGGAATTACCAACGCGTCTGACAATTTTTTTTTTGGTTTTATTTCTAATAGACTTAAAATATTATCAAATTGATTGCATCTCGTCTTCAAAATTTCTACCAATGATGGAAGTTTCAGACAAGCATAAGGAGAACACAACACCAAAGAACGACAGACCCATTTTATTATTAACAAGTTATTGTTGTCAATTTTCAAGAGCTTTGCTGAGTTCAAGGTTGCTTTAACATTATAAATTTTGCAAATTTTGAATTATTTAAAATCGTCAAAATGTAATTTTTAGGACCCAAAATCGTTGATAAATGACGATAAATCATCAAATCTGGCAGCTATGGATGTATCGTTTGTTCTCTTTTGGTTCTATGTCTAATATCCCAGCGGGAGAAGGTAATAAATAAGAAATTAATAGGTTATACAAGGAATGTATAATATTCTGCTTCCAGTATTCATTGCTCTCAACATGGAGAATGTCCTAGGAAAGTATTGCATTATTTCAACGTATAATTCGAACGAATTTTATAATTCATTATTTCTAAAGCATAAAATAACGTATACGTTTATATTATTTGTATACACATTTTTATTTATTTTATTTATTATTAAAACTAATAGAAAAAAACATTTTAAAGTATTAAAAACATAAGTAATTTTAATACAAAAATTTAAAAAATAAATATTCCTATTTCCAAATAATATAATAAATTTATATTTATTATATAATTTTACATACTGCATTTTTTATCTTTATTATTACTCATTCAAACAAAAACTACGTTTTAAATAAAAAAAGTTGGCAACCCTTGCTGTGGAAAATCGTTTTTTTTCTCTAATCCGCTTAGTGGAAAATATAATTTTTAATTTTAAAAAGTATAAAAGACTAATAATTAAAAAAATAAAGATTATTAATCTAAAAAGTACAAAGTATCTGAAACTTATCAAGTAGGTCGAAATCTTGCAGACGTAGTGGTAAAAAAATAACTTATTGTTTTCAATGCAAATCAAGTATCGACGAAAATGAAGAAAGCATAGAATGCGATAATTGCAAAAAAAACTTTCATGTTGTTTGTACAGCTTTAGATAAACTCCAGTTTGAGCATTTGGTTAAACATATGGATGAAGAGTTTGAATGTCATGTATGTAAAAATAACAAGAACAACAATGATAATTTGTCTGTTAAAGCTGAACTAATTGGAATCAAAACAGAGCGTCGAAGCAGTTTGACGATTTGATTAAAGGAGTAGCAGAAAATAAGAAAAAAGTGGAGAATTTGCAAAAAGAAAAAAAAAGAATTAAAGGCCGAAGTTAAAATGTTAAAAGACTCTGTAAAGTTTTTAAATGATCAGATAAACAAATAAAAAAACGTCGTTATTAAATTAAATACTAAAAAATCAAAATATAAAATAATGGCAGTAAAACCAAAGCTAAGAGAAAATGAAGAAACGTAAAAAATCTATGTTAATGATTACTTAGGTCGAGAAACTATGAATCATTTTAATTATGCCAAATCATTAAAAAAGATTGGATACCGATCTGTCTATGTTTATGATGGGAGAGTATTTACAAAAAGAAGTGAACTATCAAGACCCAAATTAATAAGATGTGCTGAGGAAGTTGATAAATTGTTACTTGAGGCAACAACTTACCGTGCTAAGCGGCAACCTTCTTAACAGAGCGTTCCTGATGACTCGGATAATTCTTTCATGTCACCATCATAATTATAATTTTATTTAAATATTTTCAATTTATTTCATTTTATGGTTATATTTTCAATTTATTATTTCGATGATGATCTCAAGCCAATTTTTTCAAAGCTTTGAAGCATACAATATGCATTTAAATAGTTCAAATAATAATCATTTTAATATCATATCTATCAATATTTTTTTTTTTTCATAATTTATTTATTGTATCTTCAATATTTTTGAACTAACAATAATTACTCGTATCTTAAGTCTAAAATAAAATATTCTTTTTAAGTCCAGCCAGTGCTAGACAAAAATAATGTTTGTTTCACGGATTTCGAAATCATTTGCGGGTCATCCCTCTAATGTACGGTCAACAAAAGCAGTATCTCTTCTTTTTAGTCGAATGTAACCAGGTTCATTCAGCATGTTACGCGCCAAAGGGTTTGGATGAGATTCAAGCCTCTATAGATATGTGACTGCATGTTCCGCTATTTCTGATTTAACTGATGGCATGTTTAGGTCTTTGTGGATGTTCGAATTTTTTATATACCAGGGAGCAGATGTAATAATACGTAAAATCTTATTTTGGCGCCTTTGAATTTTGTCTACATTGCTAGCTGAGGCAGTGCCCCATAACTGAATCCCATAACACCAAATTGGTTTGAGGACCGACTTGTACAGTAGAAGTTTACAATCTAAGCTCAGGGTGGAGTTTCTGCCAATAAGCCAATTTAGTTGTACTGCTTTTAGTTTCATTTGTGTTAACTTGAAGTCAATTTGGCTTTTCCAAGTAAGGCGACGGTCAAGATGTATACCCAGGTATTTAACGTCTGAAAGCTGTGGTATCATTTGGTTATTTATGCGAATAGGAGGGCATGAGTCCCTGCGCAGTGTGAAAGTTATGTGAGTGCATTTTTGTTCATTCACTTTTATTCTCCATTTTTCTAGCCATTTTTCCAAATTGAGTATGTGGTCTTGTAAAAGTTGTGATGCTTCTTGGGCACTTTCATGAATACTTAAAAAAGCTGTATCATCTGCAAAAGTTGATGTGTGGACTAGGGTGCTAATTGGCATATCCGATGTGTACAGTAAATATAAGATTGGTCCCAAAATACTACCTTGGGGAACTCCGGCTTCAATGAGCTGTGGCGAGCTTAAAAAGTCACCTTCTTTTAATAAAAACTTGCGATTCGTTAAATAATCTTTTAAGAGCTTATACAAGTTTTCGGGCAAGTTCAGCTTTAGCTTAAATATTAGGCCTTCGGGCCAAACCTTATCGAATGCTTGAGAAACGTCGATAAAGAGCGCAGAACAGTATTTTTTTTCTTCAAAGGTCGTTTTAATTACATTTACTAATCTGTGCGTTTGTTGGATCATACTATGTTGTTTTCTGAACCCGAATTGATGGTTCGGAATGCATCCTTTCGCGCTAAGAATTGGATTCAGCTTAGTTATTAATATTCTCTCAAATAACTTTGACACGTTTGAGAAAAGGCTTATAGGTCTGTATGATTCTACTTTTGTGTGGTCTTTTCCTGGTTTAGGAATCATAGTTATCAAAGAGACCTTCCACTCTGAAAGTACTCAAGACGTAAGATGGCATTAAAAACAAACAGAATAATTCTGCGACCTATACGGGGCAATTCAACTAACATCTTGTTACTTGTTTTATCAACGCCAGGGGCTTTTTTGGTGTTTAAATCTGCTATTGCCCTTTCAATATCGCTAAATTCAAATCTTAGGGGTACTACGGCACTAGTCTCTACTGATGGTAACTCAGCTATATCAGTACATACATTTGGGGTGAAAACCTTCTTCAAATGTCCAACAAACAAATTGCCTTTTTCGGTATCATTCCTTGCCCAGTCTCCACAAGAAGTTCGCAAGGGAGGCTTACGTACGACCGGTCTTTTAAGGTTCCTACATGCACGCCATAATGAATAATCTGATTGAGCAGTTGCATCGAGGTCTTCCAAGTAATTTTTCAGAGATGCTACTCTTCGAGATTCTAGCAGCTGTCTTAGTCGTTTCGTGCAATCTTTAAGTCTAGATTTGAGTTGAGGAGATCTGTGTGCTTGCCACTCTCTTCCAATTTTTCTTTTTTCAGCCAAGAGCCGCTCGACATCTACAAAGTAAATTTGATTGTATCTAGCTGGTTGTCTGGTTTCTGTCGCATGTTGGGCAGCTGATTTAAGGTTTTGATCAAAATAAATTAGACTCTGATCCACATCTTCTGGTGTTCTTAGCGGTATGTTTTCCGAACAACGAGTACTGAGATACTTTCTATATTTCAACCAATTAATGCTTGTGCAAGTTGTTGGCGACACGATATTTTGCTGATTCCATATATAGACAATAGTGGGTGAATGATCTGAGGATAATTCGAGTGACGCTTCAACCTTAATCATTTCTCTCGAAATACCTTTAGTCACGCCAAAATCAATAACATCAGGTATTTTTTGTCGATCAGTAGGCCAATAGGTGGGTTGTCCACTTGATATCACATTCAGACGCATTTTGGAAGTTGTATCAAACAAAATACGAACTTTTGGAGTTAATAGGCGTGATCCCCAAAACGTATGTTTAGCGTTGTAGTTGCCTGATGCTATGAAGCAGGGACCTAGTGATTTGTAAAATTCGATATAGTGACTCTCTGATATTTGAAATCTAGGAGGTGAATAAATCGAAGAAATAAGAAAGTTTTGATGATATTCTTCAATACAGATGTTTGTTGCTTGAAGATAGTCCTCACAAAAATCACACAGTAAATGATGTTTGATTCGAGCCCTTATTAGTATTGCTGAACCACCACATGCTCTGCAACGGGGGTCTTTAGTGTCATATAAAATATAGCCATTGATTTTAAAAAAGCTATTTGTTGTTAAATGAGTCTCTGAAACCATCATGACATCAATTTGTTGGTTCTTCAAGAAGTACTCGAGTTCATTTTTGTGTTGGCGTAAGCCGTTTGCGTTCCAGAAACATATTTTTAATCAGTTCATGGTTTGTTGAGTACCGCCTGCAACATCATAGATTGCATTCGAACCATTTCTTGCATCATGCTGCTCATAGAGCTCATAAAACTGTTTATCGACTGCACTAATGTCTCGATGCTTGCTTCGAGACGATTGAAATTACCAGATGGTGTTTGTTCTTTAGGATGCGATTGCAAATTAGGAGTAGAATTAGTTGTCGGTGCCGCTTTATGTACTGCAGTATGATTGGTTTTTACCATATCTGCGTATGAAACATGTTGTGTTGTTGGTTGGGCTAACTGAGGATAATGAGCATTTGCTCGATATTGTGGGTGCTTAGCAGGAGTATTTGATTTTTGAGTGGTTTTCCTTATCATGGAAAAAACTGGACAGCCTCTGTAGTTAGCAGTGTGGTTTCCACCACAATTGCTGCAATTTTTAACTTTCGAGTCAGCCCTTGCTTTGTCGCATTGGGCGGAACAATGTAGCTCGCCACATACAACGCAAACCGGAGGCAACTTACAGTAAGCCCTGGTATGACCATATTCTTGACAATTTAGACACTGGACAGGTCCTGGACGCTTATGCGGCTCCTCTACAGTTATTTTACGGTGTAACAGGTATTTCAGATTGTAAATGGGGTGCGTTTCGTTTTTCTTCAATCTGATATCTCCAGGTTCCAGTTCAACGCGAAATAGTGGTTGGGGAACACGTTCCCGATTACGGAGATTATCTACACTTTTTATTTTAAAACCCGCTTTTTGGAGTCCGGCTCTTATATCAGCTGGATCAACGTATGAATCTACACCTTTAATGACTACTTGTAGACCTTTACTACTCTTCAGCTGATAGGTATAAAAGTTCTTTTTGCAGTTTTCGAACTCGTTTACTGCTTTACGATAACTGCTTTCATCAATAAATTGTATTTTTGTCTCATCAATGTTACCACGCTTAATGGGAATTACATAAAATGAGTTCTCGCCAATAATTGTAATTAACTTTTTTATTAAGTCGTTCGAATTTTTCTCCCTTAAATAAACTGGAGGTGGTTTGAACGACTTAATTGCCGTTTTATGTTCACTTGTTTCACTATCTAAGATAGCAAAACGATTATGGGAATTTATTCCATTAGAGCCCTTGTCTTTATGTACCTTAGACATTCTTCGACCTCTTTTTAATACCGTAATGTATCTGTCCATTCCCACTTGCGTCTTGGGTTTAACACTATGCATATTACTGTTGGTAACACTGTGTTCAGAAGGCGACTTGTTTGTAGTTATATTATTGTCATCGCTTAGCAAAAGCGGCGAACAAGATTGGGCACGTATAACAGGCGTAGAATTTACACACAAATTATTTTCAGTTTTTTTGTCTTTATTTAATACAATATTTTCTACATTTTTTTTTTGCTTAAATTAAAGAGGCTCATTAGCCCTTATTGTTTTTGTTTTATTTTTAAAGTAGCAATTCAATATGCCGTTGTAAAAAATAAAGAGAAAGAAGGAAAAAAAAATTACAGACAACTTTGTTGTTGTATTAAAACAGGTTTGTTTTTTTGTTTTTGTTTGAAATTATTCACACAATGTATGTTTTGTTTTTTGTTAATGCGAGCTAAAAAAAAATTGCGTCCGCACTTATCAACGCCAAAAACAGAATTAATGAAGCATATCTATCAATATCAGAATCATATCTTTAATTTCAAAATTTAATAAATTTAAAACGCTTATTACAAATTTTTCAAAACTTCCGGCAATTATTGCCCTTCTGAAACGTGGTTTAAACAAGATATTGTTCAAATATATAACATACCAGGGTATAAAGCCGTTAATTGTTGCAGGGAAGATCATTATGGTGGCACGTCAGTCTATGTTCATGAAAGTTTAGATTTTACAGTGAAAAAATCTCAAGTCATAATTTTATAGATTATGTGGTTCTAAAGTTTTCAGATTTAAAATTTGATGAGAAAGATTTTATTTTTATTTCATTTTACAAATCGCAGAAATGTAATAATAGCAACCTTTTTGTTTTTATTGAAAACCTTTTATCTTTTTACGGCAGAAATCACTGTGGTTTGGTTGGGGATGCGAACATTGATTTATTAAACCTTAATATGTCTTAAGAACTTATAAATCTCTTACAAAGTTTTGATTTTAAAAACTGCCATGACCTAATCACTCGTCATACTAGTGGCACATCAATTGATCACGTTTATACCAATATGTATAAACCACTAACAGTTGATTCTGTTATTGCCAAATTTCAGATCATAATATAATATCAGATCATAATATAATATCACAGTTAATATTAATGATTTTTTAGTAAAAGAGATTTTCAATAATTACCAGAACGTAAAACAAATTTAAGAAAATGAATTATCAAATTTCATCTGTACTGGTAATTCGTCAGCTGACACTTCTAATCTCATTTCATCAATAACCCGTGTTAATACAAATAAAAAAGATAATATAACGCCTTGGATAAATGGTAACTAAAAAAAGCTAATTGCTATTAAAAACAATTTATTGAAGCAAAGAAGAAAGAAACGTGATTGCACTCGAAATAAATCTTAAAAGGATTAGTACTGTTATTAAGACAGCTCTTAGAATTTCTACGAATAACTTTTATATCGGTAATTTAGAAAATTTAAAGAGCGATCCTAAAAAAACATGGAAATTTAGAAATGAAATGATGGCATCCAAATCTAAGTTAAAAGAAAATGAAAATACGAAAGAGGTGTATGTGCATGATTTTCACAGCAAGGAGACTTTAAACCTATTCTTTTATGCAAAATCGTTAAAGTCAATTGGTTTTCAACATATTTATGCCCGGAATGGAAGAGTTTATTGCAAAAAGAGTGATCTGGGAAAGCAGCAACTGATCAGAAGTGAAGACGATGTGGATCAAATGTTATTGGAAGCAACAACAAATAAACATTATAAAAGGAGATCTATGATAAACAACAGAGAAGTTGATGATGTAAATACGAGTGATGATGATGTCGATGATGGTGCTGCTTATGTTTCCCCGTAAAAAGGATATGTATTTGAAATAATTTGTTATATATTTTTTATTTTCTTTAATTGTTATGATTAAAAATCAATATTTTAAACAATTTTCAAATTTCAAAAATTATATTTGTAAATTGAATTTTGATTTTTTTAATATAATTAGTTTTAACATTAAAAGCGTTTCGTCTATTGGAAAATTCGATCAATTTAAAGAGTTAATAGCTAGGTTACCAAAGTTGCCAGCTATAATTGCAATTCAGGAAACTTGGTTTTATAATGAAATTACACAAATTTACGAAATTCCCGGTTTTACTAATGTTCACTGTTGTAGAGGGGATGGTTATGGTGGTACATCGTTATATATAAATAAAAACATTCAATATGAAGTAGTTACTTGCATAAGTGAAAAATTTGTTGAACGCATAGTCGTTACTTTTTGCAATTTTAAAGTTGATCGTTTACCCTTGAAACTTATGTCTTTTTATCGTTCCCAAAAATGCAACGTAGATGATTTTATAAATATCCTTGATTCTATTTTAAGTGTTCATGCACGTAATTCAATCATTGTAGTTGGTGATTCGAATGTAGATTTGTTTCAAAATGCTCATTATATTGATTTGCTTGCAATTTTTCAAAAATATCATTGTGATAGTGCGCATAGTTTGATAACGAGGCCCCAAAGTAAAACAAATATTGATCAGGTCTTCAGTAACTTTACAGATACAATTTACGTTGATTCTATTGAATGCAATCTGTCAGATCATAACATTGTATGCTGCAAGTTTATAAGCAATATGATGAATATGGAATATGCGGAAATAACAAAAAAACACTATGATTATTTAAAAGGAAGAGAAATTTTACAAAATAGTTTACCTGAGAATTATTCTTCAATTAATGCGTCAGAATTGACAAATACTTTAGTTTCGTGCATAAAAGCTGCTATAAATGATTCAACCATAGTGAGTAAATGCAAAAAACAGTTAAGGTTTGAACTTACTCCGTGGATTAACAAAAATCTTCAAGAATTAATTTTATTAAAAGAAAAAATACTAAAGAAAAGAAGGAAATCTAGAAGCAAACAGGGTTTAGATGATTTTTTGAAGCGGATAAGTAAGGTAATAAAAATTGCGCCAAAGAACTGTAGAGATAATTATTATTCGGACAGTTTATCTAAAATTGAAAATGATCCAAAAAAATCTTGGAATTTTATTAATACTACTCTGGGTCGTAAAAAAAATAATGAAGTTCCCCTAAATAATGATCAAGGGCAGAGAATTACATGTGATCAAACTAAGGTTGATTGTTTTAACAACTATTTTTTAACGGCCTTAAAGGACCTCAAGAGAGAAATTGAAATTTATTCTGGAGACAGTTGTAATTCGCTACGGACGCTTTCTCATTCACTGAATCGTTTCACCCTTGATAACATTGATATTGATGATGTAATTGGGGTAATATTAGGTATGGATATTAGTAAAAGTCCAGGTTATGACAATATTTCACCAAAATTTGTCAAGGAATGTCGAGTAGAAACAGCTCCAATTTTATGCGATATTTTTAACAAAATGATAAATAATTCAATTTATCCTGATGTTTTAAAAGTTCATAAGTTAGTACCAATACCAAAAGGAATAAATGTGAATACTGTAGATAAATATCGTCCGATTGCAGTTCTATCTTCAATCGATAACATTTTTGAGAAAATATTGTATGATAAACTGCTATTTTACCTGGAGGAAAATAATTTTTTGTATGATTTTCAATTTGGATTTAGGCAAGGATGTGGTACCGAGGATGCTGTCCTTAATGTTGTTAAAAATGTTTGTAAGGGTCTTGATGATTGTTTTTTTGGAGTAGCTGGAATATTTTTGGATTTTACTAAGACTTTTGACCTGGTAGATCATCAGATAATGCTACATAAGTTAAAGTGTTATGGTGTTGAGGATCGTGAACTTTTGTTGTTTGAAAGTTATTTTACAAACAGAAAGCTATAACCCTTATTATGTATGTCGTCGGTGACAAGAAGCGAGGTCGGCGGCACAATAATGGTATTATGGAAGTCGCCGTTGACAGCAACCGATTACTATCGACGGTTAATTGGCATTATGATAGACGCCATAAAGTCGCCGTTGTGTTAAAATGGCGACGTTTATGTCGTCACATTTTTTGACAGCGACTCGAACGATATAGTAGGTAACGGAAAAGCATAATTTTTTTTTTTTTTAATTAAGTAGCAAAATATAACAAAAAATTTAAATGGAAAAAAACTTAAAATAACAACCGCTAAGGAATTTGAAGTGTTAATTGCTGAACTGGAAAGTAAGCCAAATTTAGCAAAAGGATTTTATAGAGGCGCAACTCCTAGCAATTTTAAACAAGACTGGGAAGAGATAACAACAAAATTGAATTCAATTGGCCCACCAATAAGAGATGCTATTGGATGGCAAAAAGTAAGGTTCAAAAAAAGATTTAAAGTATAAAGTAAAATATAATAACATATTTTTTTAGGTGTGGAAAGATTTTAAATGCAAAGTGAAAAAGAAGTTGATGCTGAATAAGGCAGAAGTCAATGCAACAGGCGGTGGCAGGTACAAACAACAAACACTTTCACCTTTGGAAGAAGCTGCTGCTAATTTGATGCAATTTCAAAAACAGCTGAACCCTGAAGGTGAAGTGCAAGGAATTCAATCTCTTGATGAAACTTCTCTGATTGAAAATAGCAGTGGCATTGAATTTACAATTTCTGAGGATTGCGAAAACCTGCCATCCTCTTCTGCAGTTTCCATTCAAGAAACTCCTTTTAAGACAAGGAAGAGAAAAGAAAGTCGGACGAATGATGCACGCAGCGAATTGTTGCAAAAACACAACGCTATGCAAAAGGAAGTTTTTAATGAGATATCGAAAACACTAATGGAAATAAAAAACGTTATGAAAGAAACAATTGAGAAATATCAAACGTTTTCAGTGGAACAAATAAAAACTAACGTTGAAATAAAAAATTCTTTGAAAGAATCGAGCCGGTACCAGAGAAAACTTTGGGAAGTTGAAGAAAAGAAAATGAAATTGATGGAAAGGCAACACCAAAGGGAAGAAAAGCTTTTCGAAACAGATATGCAATTAAAGCAAATAAAAATGGATGTTAAAAGAAAAGAATTGGAAGTCCTTGAGAAACAATGTATGGGTTAATTGTTTTTTTTTATAATTAGTTTATTTATAAGTTAGCATTTTTTAAATTTAAAGAAAAAACCAAAACCTTAATGTAAAAAACTAAAGTGAAAATTAAAATACATAAATTGAATTACAGAAAACTAGCTTTTATTTGTTCCCTTATTTCTACAGCTTCATTATTTTGAACATTTTCGGAGTTCATATTAAAATTTTCAATATTTTCAATATCGTTTATTATTGTATCACAATTTGGAGTCAAACTGTTGTATTCAATACAAATGTTATGTAGTGCAGCGCACACATTAACAATTTTGGTTACTTTTGCTGGTTTATAATGCAGTTGACGAGCACCAAGCAAACAACGGAAACGATTTTTAAATACACCAATAGTTCTCTCTACGATATTTCTTGCTTTGGTGTGTTTATTGTTATAAATTGCTTCTGGACTTCTTTCTACGATGGACCGATAAGGCGTTATTAAAAAGGGCTCAAGGGGATATCCAGCATCACCTAAAAAATTATTGTTTTTAAAATTTTGTTCGCTTTTATTATTTTTATTTTTGATGTTACCCAAAAGCCAACAATTTCTTTCTCCAGCATTGTAGCGATCTTGTAAAATTTTTCTGACTACACTCATATTCCAAATGAGGGAATCATGAGATGAGCCAGCATAACGAGCATCAATAAATATTATTCTCATTTTGTGATCGCATATCTGAAAATTATAATATAAAAATAAGGATATACGAGTATACAAAAAAAATAACTTTTGGATTTTACTCACAACCATTGTGTTAATACTGAAAAATCCTTTCCGATTATAATAAGAACTCTGTTCTTCCTTACTTGGAGCCACAATCTTTATATGAGTCCCGTCCACGCAGCCAATAACACCTGGAAACCCTGTCTTTTCAAAAAACTTCAATTTACATTCAGTTTTCTCCTCTCCTGTCACTTTAAACTTAATAGAAAGTGGACATATAACTCTCTGCAATACGTGGATTGTCTCCTCCAAAATGACTGATACGGTGGGTTCTGACAATCCAAGATTAAAGTCATTACCAACACTCAATTGGTATGAGCCTTGTGCTAAGAAACGCAGTGTTGTAGCCAGTTTTATTGTGTTGGGAACGAACGTTGATCGAACTCCACTCCTCATTGAATGTTCAATTTTTGCCAAAACGAATTTGAATGCTGCTTTGTTCAACCGGAAATAGTCAACAAATCTGTAACAAAAAGTAGAATTAAACCATTTTTTCAGTTCTTTTTTTTACGTACTTGTTATCTGGCAAACTGAATATATCTGACCATTGCCTCATAATTTTTCTCTGAAGCCTTAGATTTTGCTGATTTTCTTCATCATCACAACTTTCACTATCCGACATAAAAAATATGTTTAATTTTAAATTTAATTTAACAGCGAAGAACTGACACAAAATATATAGGGATGGTACTTTTTCTTTTAATTTATCGAGAATGTGTCAACGGCAACTCAACTTTCTTAGTTAATACCAATTAATGGTCGAGGCAGTGGTGACGTCGTCATAATATGACAGTGACTATGAAGTCACCACGAAGTTGCCGACGCCTTACATAATAAGGGTGAATATGTATATATAAATAATTCAAAGAGTTTTGTTGGTTCGGTTGAATATGGTGCGCCGCAGGGAAGTGGACTAGGGCCGCTATTATTCTCAATATATTTAAATGATATGAAAAATCTTAACTTAAGTGGTCAGCTGTGTATGTTTGCTGATGATGTATGTGTGTGTTATATCCATATAAGTATGATTTGGTACTCAAAACACAAATTGAAAGAGATTTTCGAATTTGCGAGGTTGAATCGATTATTGTTCAATCCTAATAAGACCAATCTAATTCGCTTTAGACCACATTCTTTAAGTATTAACAACAATTTTAATGTATATGTAGACGGGAAAATCGTGCATGACACCCATTCGGTTAAGTATTTAGGAATTACTCTTCAAAGTAACTTATCGTAGGATCTGCATATAAATGATGTAAAAAGGAAGATAGCTCCAGCAATTGGAATTTTATACAAAATGAAAAACAAACTGGAAAAAAATAAATCAAAACTGATGATATATCAATCCTTGATTCAATCTCACTTAAATTATTTGGCCATTATATATGCTTACAATAAAAATAATACACTACTTAAATCTCTTCAATGTATGCAAAACAAAGCGTTAACAATTATATATAATTTACCGCTGTTGTATTCAACTATTCCTTTATATAAGGAAGTAAGCAAAACAATATTACCAATTTATGGGTTGCATGAATACCAAGTTTTAATGTTTGTTTTTAAATGTATAAATAATATCGGTTTCCACACTATACCCTTTACGAAAATCAAATAACTTTTAATACCCGAAACAGAATAACTTTTAATACCCGAAACAGAACAAATTTTAGAATTTCTAGATGCAGGTTAGAAATAACCAAGCAGCGAATCGATTATATTGGTGGAATTAAATTTAATAACTCGCCGCCAGCTTTAAAACAAGTAGATCGAAGTGCCATTTTTAAGTCCTCTTATAAAGAATACTTACTTAATAAAATTGAAACGCTTTTAATGTAATTTTTATTAAACTTTTATAAAATTTATATGATAAGCTACTTTTTTTTAACATATACATATTTTATTTGTACAGTAATCTTTTAAATTATTTTGCCAACTTGCCTCAATAATGCGTTTATGGCGCTGAGGCCAAATTGAAATTTGTAATAATGAATTTTGTCCAAATAAAATATGCAGCTATATATGTATGTAGTTGCCAAAAAAATACTCTTGGGAGGAATAAAGAAGAAGAGATTTCTATTACTGATATAAATGGAGAATATATAAAAGACAACTTTCGTAAAGCAGAGATTTTGAATTCTAATTTTATACAATCTGTTAATACCATAAAGCAGAAAATAACACAATCATCTTCAGATTCCTGTAACGGTTTGAGAACTTTAAGGCCATTTTATAATCGTTTTTGTTTTAATCATACGTCTTGTAATAAAGTTGAAGCAGTTATTTCAAACCTTTCTTCTGGGAAAAGTTTGGCCATGATAATATTTACCCTAATGTATTTTTACATTGTTCAAATATTATCTCGCCTATTCTTGTACATGTTTTCAATATTATGATTGACAGCGCTGTTTATCCTGAAATTTTGAAAATACATAAAGTAATCCCAATTCCTAAAGTTAATAAAGCATCGACTGTAGATCAATACCGCCCTATATCAATACTTCCAATTATTAATCAGATTTTTGAACGCATAATCTATAATCATATTATTACTTTTTTTATACAAAACGATTTATTAAATGAGTTTCAGTTTGGGTTCCGGAAGGGTTGTGGTACTGAAGAGGCTACTGTAAATGTACAGAATTATATATGAAATGCATTAGATGAAAGTTATAGCTCTGTTGCAGGAGTATTTTATGATCTGAGCAAAGCTTTTGACCTCATAGATCATAGCATATTATTGCATAAGCTAAAATACTATGGGTTTCATGGGCGCGAGCTTCCATTAATGCAGAGTTATTTAGCTGATAGAAGACAATTTGTCCAAGTTAAGGGAAAGTCTAGGACAATAGCACATGTTCTTCAGGGAAGTGTTTTAGGTCCTTTGTTGTTTTTAATTTATGTCAATGATTTAAAAAATCTGGAGTTGACCGGAAAAATGTTTTTATATGCAGATGACATATTTTATCGTTATAAGCAAGAAACTGCAGTTAAACCATATATGGAAAGGGATGCCGCATTAATTGCTGAATATATTCGAATAAATAAGCTATTTTTAAAACATGATAAAACAAAACTTATAAGATTCAAACCACGCTGTGGTTTTAACAACGTTTTTAGTATTTTTGTTGACGGCAAGGAAGTTCAAGAAATTTCGGCCTTTGAAGATTTGGGCATCACTTTTCAGAATAACCTAATGTGGGACCAGCATATTAAAAATCTTGAATCTAAAATTTCTCCTGCTTTGGGCTTTCTATACAAGTTCAAAAATAAGTTTGATAAAAATACAAAATTTTTAGTTTTTCAAGCTTTAATTCAAAGCCATTGTAATTATCTCTCCTTAGTATATAGATTCAAGAAATCTGCAGAGTTAAAATCACTCCAGAGACTACAAAATAAAGCACTAATACTCGTAGGTAATTTACCCATCCGGTTTCCAACCGTTACTTTGTACAGAGATGTATTTCCCACTGTTTTACCAATTCATGGACTTTACAAATTCCAACTGTTAATATATGTTTTTAAATGTCTTAATAATATTGGACACCATACTATAAAATTTTTGCAAAATCAAAACACTTTCAATACAAGAAATAGTAGCAACTTAAGAGTAGCCTTTTGCCGATCAGAAACAACAAAGCAACGTGTTGAACACTCTGGTTGTACAGAATACAATAACTTGCCTTCCAGTATCAAACGTATATCAAGACTTTCACAATTTAAATCTTCTTTAAAAGATTTTATATTTCAGAATGTTGATGAGCTTCTGATATAAGTTATTAATTATAATTTGTTGCTTATTTCATTTTTTTCATTTAAATTTTCTTTAAAATCATTAATTAATTATAGTAAATTTATTACAACTGTTGTAACATAAATTTTATTTTGTAAATCTTTTTGCCAACTAGCCTCTATAATGCCAATCTGGCGCTGAGGCGAGACTTGTATAATAGTTTATATTTTATAATAAAATTTATATATAAAAAAAAAGTGCAAAGAAAGAGGCCACATGAAGACGATGTGAAACAACGACTCTTTTTTTAACATAATATGGGGAAAAACACGAACAATTGTTACACGAAAAAACAGTACATTCCTTCTTCTAAAAATTTAGGAATATACGTGGTAATCAATATGTACTTTTCGTTTCAGTTGAAATTACCTTCTCGATTCCTGAGTAATATCTTTATAAAGTAATATATTACATATTTAATTATATACGAGTTATATAATAAATGAATTTTTTCCCGCTGGGATCTTAATGTTGCCAAAGTTTACTATGTGATTGTGTTCTTTTGCATGTTGTGATAATGCTGTTGACTCTTTTCATTTTTTGAATGTAAACTGCAGAGAATGACAAAAGTATAATTTTTAGTACTTATTAAGTATTTGAGGCCAAACATGCTCAAACAACATACCATATATACATACTCATATTAATTTCAACTTAAATAACTACAAGTATAGGCAGAGAAAAAGTGTTGGCATACTTGTTCATTATTTTTCGCAATACAACTAAGTATAAGTAAAAGTTGGATAAAGTATTGGCTATACCCATACTTGTAAGTATAAAGTAGGAATAAGTACAAGTATGTAAATACTCTAAGTATACTTAGAGTATTTTATAAATATATGTAACTATATGTATTAATTATTGCACAATTTAACTCATTCCTTCTTCCTAATATAAAAATTATTTTGGTTTTCCATACTTTACCAATGTTCGGTTATAAACAAAATATGGCCAAACATCATACACCTTTCTATACACACAATTCCTAAAAGTAATTGTTTTACTTATAAGTATACTTAAGAGTATTTTTTCATACTTATAAATATTAGGTAGTTATAAGTATGGGTATGACAGAAACCCATCACATTATCTACTTCCAGTTGTACTCATACATGCATTACGTATACATTTTTAAGTTCGTTGTGTATAAATAATGTTTGTTATAAGTATTGAGTACACCCATACTTATTTCACTGCAAATGAGTATGTGTAGTTATTTTCTGTGATATAAGTATAGGTATAACTAATACCCAAAAATATGTGTAAATACTTAAATACATTTATTTTTTGTCTCTGGTACACTGTAAAAAGTTCTCGCGTTTTCAGATGGCTTTTTATTGTACTTTCTGTCTCTTAAGGATTTCTCTTTTAGGTTGTTTATTATGTATATTGGGTAATTGTTCATTGTGAGTATTCTTCTTATTTCCTCGAGGTTATTTTTCTCGTATATTCTATGGCTTATTTGCAAAGGCCCCCAACCAGAGAAAGTTGATAAACTGGACAAAATGAGAATGTATTGGTGTTTTGCACTGAAAAAAAATCACGTTGGGTAACATTAGTAAATACAATAGCGTTTAATTTTGAATGAGTTAACCATATTTTAATTTAAGTTTTTTGTTAAGATAGAGTAAAAAAGTAGTAACAAATGGTAGTATATAAATCTTTTAAGGTTGTGAAAATTCCACACAAAAGGTTTTTGTAAAATATTAAGTAAATGTATAATTAAATCAGTTTTCTTGCGATTCTCAGAATTGAGAAATAGTCATGAATTGTATGTAGTATTATTCTTATGAAAAAAATTTAACATATTCATTAACAATGTTAACAGGTACAGAAATCACACAATACAATAGCGCGTGTTTAGAAATGTCCATTACTCTCATTTTGTGTAAAGTTTTTTTCAACCATAAAACATAATTACGTTAATTTATTTTTCATTCTGAACAATTAAAACTAATTTCGTATTTTCCAAATTAATAATATACAAATAAACTATTCATACATGCATAGCCGTATATCATTTTTTGTAAAAATAAAACAAATAAATGTAACGTTTATTGCTTTAAAATTGTTAAATGAAAGCGTGATTTATATTAATCTAATACAAAAACTAATAAAAAATATTTTTTATATTTAAATAATAAATATTATTTCAAACTGACAAAATTTTTGGTTATGGTTAAATATTATCAGTGTACTTAGTTTATTACACAATGCGACATAAACCTGCTTTGTTTAATGTTGGCATGCTACTGATTGAAAATTTTATATGTTTTGGTCTCTTTGTGAGAGTCTCGTTGAGATTGTGTGTGTGCACACAGAACACTAAAGGGTTTGCGTGCGTCTCTATGCTTATTTGAAAACCTTTTTGACTAGATTTGTCGGAGTATTTAGCTTTACATTCATTGCTAGGTTTGAAATGATGACGTTGGTTTTGTGTACCAATTTTTTTTTTATTTTTTCTTTGGCATTAATTATAACTATATCTAAATATGTTATGTTAATATTTTTTTACACTTAATGGTAAATAGTATTTTATTGTGGTATGCGTTGTTGAGTATCTCTAATATTATTTTCTCGTCCGATTGTTGTATTATTGCAAATAAGTCGTCTACATATTTCGTCATAAATTTTATTTCAATATTTTTTGCTTTTATTTGTTCAATTACATCGTCTAGTAGTGTGTCCAATATAATATCTGCAATTGTTGATGATAGAGGGCTTCATATGGGCATATTTTATCATAGTTAAATAATTGTTGTCTCTTAGACAGAATTGAAGAATCTTCAAAAACTTTGGTTTATATATTGTTGTATAGGTTTTTAGTATTTCCCATTTGCCCATTATATTTTTGATAGATAAGTAGATTGGTTCTTGCAATGTTGACATAATAATCGTAAGTAATCTGCGATAATATTCTACTTGATTAAATATAAAAAAATATAATTATTTATTGCTAAATTTTAAATAAAAAACTCCCCTAAAGAAGTTTGTAAAAAACATTCGAAACGTTGGGAAGAAATATAATGATTTGATTTTATTATTTGTATTTGGCAACACAAAACTGGCCATAACAGCCCAAAGAAATGACGAAAATCTCAAAATAAAGCAGTTAAAATAAATATTAAAAAATATAGTTTTTTTACTTTTTTCAGCGTACTTCTAAATTTTCACTAACAATATTTTCGAAAATTGTAGCCACTGGCATAAAATGTAATTTATTTAACGAATCCTCAGCTATATTATTGCTAAACAAAATTAAGCGGTATCACCTAGTATAAATGAGATATTAGACAAAAACTGATGACACCTTTTTTAAAGGGCATACTGATTTTCAGAATCTTTCGGGGCCAAACTGAGTATAGGTTTTGGTAGTAAAATCGAAGTCCGTATATTTTACGAAAAGTTTTAATTTGCTGAACTGTGTTATTGATTTAAATTATCTTCAAAAGTATTTTAAATAGTTGTAAGGTCTTCAAATTCCATCATTTTTTAAAATATGAAATTTTTGGTTTTGATGTAAAATTAAATATTGTGGTACTGAAACCTTCGTATGTTAGATCTACTCGTATCGTACTCGTTCGGAGTTAATTCAAACTGATTTTTTACTTTATTCTTAAATTTGACTATAAAAAGTTATATATGTCTTTTGTCATAATTTTTTATTATAAATCAATATTATTCTAAAAAATTATTTTAATTTAAATAGTTGTATTGGACGCCACTAATGTGAGGCATGCCATCAGCACCAACACTGCCCCGAATTCCCGATGTAGATGCCGCTGGTACATAAGTAGTGCCTGGCATACATTTGGCACAATTTCGTCTGAGAGTTGGTCGTTGTTTTGAAGCATGACAGTGCATTGCAAATCGTAATTCTTCTGCCATTTCCGAACACAAAGACTGACTTTCGGTTTGAACGTTTTTCTTCGAATTATAGCAGAATTCTAGTATGGCAACAACAACGGCTAATGCCAAACCGCATAGCAAAACAACAAATACGCCACCTAGAAGGGATTAAAAAATAAATATGTACAATATAAATAGAAAATTATAAAAATTTAATTTTATTTATTTTGAAAACAAATAGACAAAAACACCTGCAAAAATAAGAAAAAAACATGTTTGCGACATGGCTATGACAATTATAATATTGTTAGGAAAGAAGATGTAATAATTTATAATGAAACCAAATGCGCAATAATGATCTCTACACCAAATTAATTCTACCTAATACTACGTCCAGACGAGCAATTCTTATTTGTTAACACAAGAAATAGCGTCAGCAGAATGACAGAGGAGGAGACACGTACTTCTGTTTCGACACAAACGATTTCTGCATACAATGTTCGTGTTGTTAACCCGTATTGTCTATTTTTATGTCATTTTTGTTTTGATTACAAAAAGTGTGAATAGTGTGTTATCTTGTAATTTTTTGGTCCTTTAAAAAAAATACTTTAAATTAATTAATTTCGCGCAAACACAGTAATTTTTTGTGTTGGCCACAGATTTTCACAACTGCTACACTTATAAAAGATACAGCAAAAAACCTTGCCAAGTCTGTAATATTTGTTGTTGCTAAATTCTGTAGAGTAGCTCATAGCAAACGTTTAATTAAAAGTTGCACAAAAGAAACATGTATTATCTTAAGTGGCGCATACACACGCGTAATTAATAAAAAATAAACAATTCGAAACAGTCCGCAAGATCTCTTCAGATTAGGCGTTTTTGCACGCGTATTAATAGAAATTGCAGATGAGAGCAATATGGCAATATAATTTTGAACGACCACGTGATCAGTTGTCTTGTTATGGCTATGATTTCCTAACATACTCAGTCGTTCGATCTGTTAAAAATGGCATTTGTGCTCAAAAAGTATAATTATGCGATTTAGAAGTGTATATGTGTAACATACTTTAGGAAAAGTGTAAAAAATTCAAAAGTATTTTTCTCCATGCGATCAGAGTTGCAAAATCTTATGCTTGTGCCATTTTAAAACCATTTTTTGTAAATAAATAGTGATATTAAAATAAAATTAATATCGGCGCGATTTATTCTGCAATTAAAAGAACCCAACGAAAAAATAAAAATTGTTAGTGACGTGTTAGTGACAGAAGTGAAAATTCAAAATTAATTTAGGAAAAATAAATATAATGCAATGACATTTTAAGAGCTAAAAGTTAAGCAGTTAAACAAAGAGTTAAGTTATCTGGATATGCCAAATGCAGGTAACAAAGAGAACTTTAAAAGAGGTTGATAGACGAATTCAAGAGACGTAATATGAACATCGGTACAAATGCATCAGCAAGCAACATGGATCTGCTATGATGAAGAAAATTCCACAAAACTCTAGAGTACCTTTAGGAAATGTCAACAGGAATCTTGACAGAAATCAAGAACTTCTAGCTGAGAGTCACAAAGTTTCTAGAGCGAATAATGATAAACTTCTAGAGAAAGTCAACGAGAAACTTGAGAGTAATGAAGAAGTTGTTAAACTCAGCGGTGAGAAACTTCTAGCCGAAGTTCAGGAAATCAACTTTTTATCCACTGCTCCTCTACCAACATATTCGTCCTCCCAAACGCAATACACTCTCTAGGGAACTCAGGGGTTTCTTCTATGCGATCAATTAATGTCTGTAGTTAGTTAAATGTTATTTTTTAATGCTGGAATAGATATTGTATGAAATCTTTAGATTTTACGCAATCTAAAATTTGAAAACTAAAATTTTAATATAAAATCACTTAATTAATTAATTTCACCGATGAAAATGGTTTTTTCTTATTTAAAAATTGTACACACTAAACAATGTATTGAAATGTAAGTATATAACTGTAACGATTAATCACCTATTGTGAATTATTTCGATTACACGAGGAAAAGCCGAACTTGCCTCTAATTGAAAAATCTTTGTCACTTTTAATCAAGCAGCAAAGAACAGACGCTTTAATTCAAAGGATTAAAATTTATATTTTATTTTATATTTTTATCTACATATATTTTTTAATTTTATATAATATAATAAAATTAGAAATAAACTTCAACTGAATTGTACACTAAACAAAGGAAATAAGAAGTCAAACCTCTGTAAGAAAGGATAAGAGCTCGTGTAAAATTCTCTAATTGCGCAATTTCAATTGGATATATAAATCATATAAAATAAAAAAAAAACACAAAATCCGTTAGTTTTAAAACATACACCAAAATGCGAATTAAAAAGTGTAAAAATATACACATACATATATTACTTTAAAATACGAATTACTTTGAAATATGTGTTCGTGCCAAAAATTTCCGTAATATTAAAAAGAAACCAAGATTTTTAAATTTTCCATATTATTTCATGATACCAAATTTTAAGACTCTTACGTATTTACTTTATATAAAGGTACCCATCGCTGACTAAAATTCTAAAATTTATATAACATTCTGAAAATTATTGTAAAGCTCTTTAAAAGGCATTTTCAATATTTTAATAACAATGTAATTCCAAAAAAAAAAAGAATATACTATTTTTTATTTATCAGTAATTAATTCATATTTTGTCCATATTTTAAAACAGAGCCATCTGTTGCGCAAACGTGTTTAAAATATCCCGTTTTCAAAAATAAAAAATGCTTTAAAGTTTGCAGTACCTTTTCTCCACTTTCTCTTGAAAATGAGATCTTTTTTCGGAAAAATATTGGAATCACAAAATCACAAAACTTTGTTAAACTTCATTCGGTAGTTTTGACGTGATGAGAACACAGAGCGAAAGACAGACAGACAGGAAATGAGTTACTATTTTAAAATATGTATAGATTTTAAATATTTATAATTGTTGTTATAGCGGACAGAGCAATACATTTTCTGCGTATTTCAAGTGTATATGTATAATGCTTTAAAAGATAAGGTCATATACATACATGAAATAACATCACCTAATTATTACCACACCTTTTTCTCATTTTAATGTGAAAATTTCAGTATCCGGTCGGGGGCATCATAACCTCCGGAGAACCTATTCCCGCGGCGTCGATTTCAGCTCGCGGTGAATCGAATTTAACTGAAGTCCAGGTTAATCAGGTTGGAACGCCAGGCCAGGTTAATATACAATGGGATGGTTTCGCTCAAGAAGCAAGAGGAGGCTCTGGACAATAAAAGCCATGCAAATGTGGCAATGTTGCACAGAAAAAAAGGTGCAAAAAAGACAGCGGAGTGCCTCTGGACTTCAAAATCTCCAAAGGTCCGTACCGCCAAGGTTAAAACCTATCTTTCGGGTGCTACAAGCACATCAGCTGCAGCCAACCCAGTGCCGGCTGTGAGCAGTAGACCTGCGAACAAGATTTCGGATTCCACTGTCTGACCTCCCCCCAGCAGCGGAGGAATTGCAAACAAGTCTTAGGGTTCCAATACTGTGCTCCATGCCAAGCAGGGTAATAATAATAACAGACCAACACGGCACGTCCCACCTGCCAGAAGGGTCTTTCTAAATCGGCGAGCAGCCAAAAAGTCCATTGGTCGACTAGGTCAAACTCAGAGTTTGTGGGCAGTTCCGATTCAGACTAAGAAGAAGCTGCCTGGCAGACAAAATTTGGTACCATTATTATCTTCTTCAGCCCCTCATGTTCGCGAGGTCTCGTATGGGGAAGCTCGGGCTGTAATACAATGGGTGAGTGCCTCGTTGATTTCTTTCTTTGTAGCAAATTTGACGTAGTAAACGTTGGGACAGAACCCACTTTTGTTGTAGTAAATAGAAGGAAGGTTCTTGATTTAACGCTAGTTAGCACTATGCATTCAATTTTGATCAGGTCAGGAAGGCTGCAAATGACTGCTCGTTTTCTGATCACAGATACATTGAATTCGATATAAGACTTCAGGAAAAAGGGGATACAACCCGACGTAATAGAAGGAAAACTGACTGGAGCTACAACTGTCTATCCTCTCAGATGTTCTTTAGAATCTACCGATCATTAATAATCGGCAGCATATTGACATTGCAGTGGGCGCCTTGACAAACGCGTTGGAATTAGCGACATCGATATAGAAGGAGCTTTCAACAATGTGAAACCGGAGACCATTATAACGGCTCTAGAGAGACTGAATGTAAGTCAGTCGATTATTAGTTTAGCTTGGACTCTATTGACTTACAGAGTTATCATCTCCAATATGGGGTGGGCTACAATTTATAGGGTAGCTAAGCAAGGGACACTGCAAGGAGGAGTGCTATCACCTCTACTTTGGAACCTTGCCATAAATATACTGCTTACGGAACTGGACTCTATGAGGTTCAGAACTGTGGCATATGCGGATGATCTTGCGGTGACAGTATTGGGCAAACACTTGGACACTCTTTTGCAGCCTCTGCAATCATCGCTTAGACAAATTAGTAGGTGGAGCACTGAAAGTGGACTTACCGTCAATGCTCAGAAAACGGATCTTGTATTATTCACCAGAAGAATAAGATACCCACTTTTCGCTACCACTCCTAAATGGTGTGCAGCTCATGTTACCTGACAGGGCAAAAGGCTTTAATAGCCCTCTCAAAATATTTTGGAAATAACTTAGCCATTTTTAAAGGGCTAGACCGATTGATCCAAAATTTGGCATAACCATAGTAGAGGAGTATCAGCTTAAGTTTTGATCGTGGGAACCATCCACTTGCCAGGGATAACGCTATGTGTTCACAAAGTTGGGTACCTAAGCCCTGCAAATCGTTTTAGAGCTTGGCATTTCTTAAATTTTTATTTGATTTAAAAAATGGTGGTTAAATCTGTAAATTATGTTTTAAAATTAGCAAATTATGAGCATTTTAAAATTAAAATTATTGATTAAAGTAAAAATTTTTAATATACCATACAATTGTTATTAGTTGACCGATTCAAATGAATTTTCTGCGGATATGTAATTAGTCAACAAAAACCAAATCGCAATAAATCTGCTACAGTAAGATAATTGAAATCCCACAATTCCATAAATAATTGCCAAAAATTCCAAAATTGGAATGTCTTCTGCCATAAAGTCCACGTATGGACTAGGGGTCATTAAATACTTCCGGCAATAGTTGGGAGTATATATAGCTTTATTACGGCAGTGTTATTTTTCCGCTCCCAGCTTTGGGATCTTAGAACATATAGGCTATAGTCAAAATTTCGATGTCAAATATCTTGAAAAAAAACTGAACCAGGGTATCAAAAAATCAAAAGTTTTAATTTTAAATACTGCGTATCCAGCGTTGATTACGGGTGCTATGCGAACTATGCCATCAAAGGCTCTTTTCACTATGTTACACAGGTTACCAGCTAATGTCCAAACAACTCTCCCTGGACTCGGCAATACGGCTCAGTGCAACATGGGCATGGAGACCGACTAGTTTCGACCCTGCGACTATTTTGGGAAGTGTCTCAACTATTCCCAGGAATATAGATTACTGTTCACCCTCACACATATCAACTAGAAGATCGGAGTATCAATGCCTGAGAAATTGTCCATGACGGCGCATATAAGTCATTATGAAGATATGTCCGTATCTAAGACACGGACGGTGTCTTCATCCCTCGTTTTAAAACTAGGATGCAAAACCAGTGCAGCACTGTCCAGGCCGATATTTCAGCCAAAAAAGAGCGGTAAGCTGGTTGAGGTACCACAGTATATATGACAAAGATATCCAGATTAACTCCTTATAGGGCGTCTATACGACGTCCAGATTGGTTCCTGAATGCCGGACATCTTTAGATAAGATGGCGAGATATTCCAACCTGGCGCTTCTTGGCAGTGCGAGGCTGCAGGACCTTGCAGACCTGTCGGGGTGCGATATAAACAGGATAAACTCTTTTATCCGGGCTTCGGAATGGTTTTGCACTAAACCAAGTGTGGATCCGCAGGAGTCTTAAAAATCTTCTGCTCATCCCTCTTTCAGGAGTTACAAAGGGACCACAAGGACCCAAGTGAGTCGGCTTTCTGAACACAGAATCGGCAAACTGTGCAACCTAATCTATGGCCATATACATCCAATGAAATGAACTATTAGGGTACCTTTAATACGTAATTTTGAATATTTATACTTGTTATTAAAACGGTCATAGCAATCGACATGCTGTCAAATTTTCCACTTTTTCTCAATAACGATTCAAAAGATAAGTATACATAAGTCAAATTATTACTTTTTACTATTGGAGGCTATTTTTATATGCATTTTTTTATAATTTCAAATTTAAGCTCTTTGCGGTTCTTAATACACCTTAAAACATGTGTTGTATTTTTAAAATAATGAACTTTTTTGAAATGGGACAAATTTGTAAGCATAACCTTTCAAATAAAAAATCGGTTCAGAAATTACTGAGTAAAAAAATTGCACACTTTCACTGCTTTTTTTCACTTTCTCTTGGAAATAAGATATTTTTACAGAAAAAAAGTATTCTATATTGCAATCAAGATACCAAAGTAAAGAAGGAAAGACAGACAGACAGACAAAAAAGGAAAAAATTTACTAAATTTATATATACTACTACTACTATTTATATATACTAACTAGCTGTGCCCGCCACGTCGTCGGCGTCCTGACAATATTTTGTCAGGTTGGAAAATTTTGAGTTGTGACCCTTTTGTATTTAGGGTGCGATATCTCTCACTACTGCAAAAATTTCTTTCATATCACTATCTTCTCTAACTGGAAAAATACAGTTACATATGTCTATTTTTATGTTAAGTGTGTTGCTTCTGCACATAAAAGTGGTTTTACACGATGTGTCATATGACTTGTCACTTTTCCATGTGTAAATTCTATACACGTCGTGTGAACCCTTTCAAACATACCATGTGTATTTTCCATGTGTACAATACATATGACATTTTTCATTTACAACGTGTTATTTTGATGTGACAAAGCATCTGACATCCTGTAATGCCAACTGATATTTTATTATTTGATGCTTTTTGTGGTACCAAAAGCACTAAAAAGGTGGTAAAAGCACTAGGTTTGCATCTTTGCATCAGCTGTGGTTGGAAATAAAAAACTGTGTGGCGGCAAAATTATATATTGTTGGTTGTGTCACATGTAATTACACATGTACGCTTGAAAGCAAAAATTAAAGCCGTATGTAAAATGGCTATTTTGACATACATATGAAATTACAAATGGGTTATCAAACTGACAAGTCGTATGACCAGGGATCGTAACGGTTATAAGTGATATTAAATAAGTTCTTTAATAAACGTTATTTTGCGGCTTAAATGAAAATAGTCCACCTTAAAAAGTTATTTTTGAACGTTATAATAAAAGGCCGGATGAAACTACTTAAAAAGAAGTTTTATTTAGCCGGCATAAAATTAAAGTCATTTGAGGAGTTTTATTTTTTCCGTCAGGAAATAAAAGTCATTGAAGGAGTTTTATTTTTGCCGTCAGAAAATAAAACTCATTTAATGTAAAAATCATAGATATATATCCAGTTCGGATAATTAAAAATGATATTCTTATAAAAAATTTTATATTATGCGTATATGAGTTATTCATTACAAAAAAAAAAATTTGATGATTTTTTTAACAAAAATAAAAATCCTTTTACCGTAGCAAGAGTTGAACCGACAATCTTACGTTTGCGAAACTACGGCGCATGCTCTGCTCCGCCGTCACGAACAGAATCTTCCCTAGATGTTTGTGAGACATCACAATCAAACACCTCGCTTTTGGGGCAGTATCTGAACTCCCTAAATGAAGATAGGGAACCGGAAAGCGAAGAAAATGATGATGATGAACAGCGAAAAGCTTTTTATGAAATATATAATTTCTCACCAAGGCCCTTATCGATTGATAAACCACTTTTTGAATTCTGGGAGGCAAAAAACTACAATATCCGTATTTGTACAAGTTAGCTGTTGTTTGTGTGTTTTGTTCAGTGTGTTTCAGTGTGTTTCAGTAACCCAGGTAAGCGTGGAAAGAGCATTTTCTGCTCTTAAATTGGTGTTGAGTGACTTCAGCAAAAAATTTTGAAAAAAATATGTTCGTTAAACTGAACACATAATTAACAAATTTTAATTACACATTTAATAAATAAACAAAATATTATTAAAAAAATAAAAAAAATAGTTTTATTTCTTGACGGACTCCTCAAATGAGTTTTGTTTTTAGACGGAAAAAATAAAACTCCTCAAATGAGTTATATTTTTTGATGGACAAAATAAAACTCTCTTTTTAACAGTTTCATCCCAACTTTTATTTTTTCGTTGATAAATAAATCTTAACAGTGGATCGTTTTCTCAAAATCCCCAAAGATTCTTAATCAGCTCGTCAATACGAATCTTTTGGTATATTACACTATAGGTGTTCCATGACTCTAACATGGAGATTTTTTGAGGTCACATTTTTAAAAATAACTGTTATTTGCGGTCCCTGCGTATGACAAATACACGTCGTGTAAAACCATTTTAAACAGTTTTTTGTCTCTCCTGAAAATTTTAGTATTTTGGTTTAGACCCTTTTGTATATAGGGTGCGATATGATTCATATATAAACACAATATTAGGAAAAGGACAACGAAATACCTATGTACATCTATATGTATGTATGTATGTATGTATGTATGTATGTATGTATGTATGTATGTATGTATGTATGTATGTATGTATGTATGTATGTATGTATGTATGTATGTATGTATGTATATATGTATGTATGTATGTATGTATGTATGTATGTATGTATGTATGTATGTATGTATGTATGTATGTATGTATGTATGTATGTATGTATGTATGTATGTATGTATGTATGTATGTATGTATGTATGTATGTATGTATGTATGTATGTATGTATGTAAGTATGTATGTATGTATGTATGTATGTATGTATGTATGTATGTATGTATGTATGTACGTATGTATGTATGTATAAAACCTAATTTAATCAAAACAAATAAGATGTTTAAGTTCAAGTAATCGTCAGTTTATCTAATTGCATATTCACTGGAGCAATACGCAATAGTAGGTTTAAATCAGTGTAATCCAAATCCTCATTTTCTGTGCACAATTGTGCTATAAAAAAAAAAAAAACTCACACCGACGCTCAGTGATGGCAACTTAGCTCTTTTCGCGCTATTTTTAGCTCTTTTTGAGTACCTCTGACGCGAAATTTTTCCTTTAGCACTTTTTCAAAAAAAGAGTTAACATAGCTCTTTTCATTCTTAAGCAAGCCACAGACGTTAAACCGTAATGAAACTCACTTTTTTCGTCTTTTTAAGATTGTAAAGAACAGTACAAATATATTGTAAAAGAAAATGCCTCCAAGAGCGAAGAGTTCAGCTATATAAATCTCCAAACGTCAAAATTTCTATACATGTTATCGATAAAAAGTGCAAAAAGAAAAAAATTCTAAAAAATTTAGCTTAAAATATGCTAATTCATTAGTTTTATTGTTGACTATAACGAGTTTAAATTGTATTTTTCATCTTGGCGTTTTCTTGCGGAATGAAATGATATACAGTGTTGCCAAAAAGAAAAATATTTTCCTACCAAAGTCATCCCTAAAATCTACCAAAACTTAAAAAAAACGACCAAAATTATTTATCATAAATTAATTGTATCTTCTATTTTGTCAACTACACAAATTCGTTTGCATTGCTTTCATAATATCATTTACTACGTTTTCTTTCATTCATTTTAGAGTAGGTAAACTTATCTACTATTTACACATATAATAAAATAGTAACCGTCTGACTGTCTGCTTTTCTTTTGTGTTCGCATCACGTAAAAACTACTGGATGGATTTTAGCAAAATAAAACAAAATATTGCAAGGGCGCTGACGAATTGGCAGGCACAGCTGGTAGTTTTTTCTACCAAAAACGCAGAAAAACTAGAACAAACCAACCAAACTACCAAATCGTTCATAAAATAAAATAAAACTACTAATTTTGGTCTGATCGGACCAAAGTGGCATCCCTGATGATATACCATTGAAAGACAACAAAAAAGGGAAACAAAAATAAAAATATTTTTGTTTTCATTTTATATATTTCTCTTCCTTTAACACTAGCTATTTCACTCTTTCAATCTTAGATTAAGAAAAGACGAAAGAAAGTGAGTGCCTTGTTACCCCAAACTGTTACTATTCGTATTGCCCAAATACAGGGTGGGCCAAAAGAAACCAAGGGGTGTAAAAGTTTAATAACTTTTTTGTTTATTAACTTTTTTTTATTTTTTCTTTCAGATTATATAGACAACACTTGGAATTGTATTATTTAAACCAGAGATCAATTATTTTAACGCAAAGAGCATATCGCCGACATTATTGAAAATTTGATTATGAGTGATGAAGCTCATTTTCATTTGAATGGCTTTGTTAATAAGCAGAACTGTAGGTTCTGGGGTTCTGAAAATCCAAGAGCCATTCATCAACGCCAATTGCACCCCATCAGGTGTACAGTATAGTGTGGGATCACATCTGAAAATGTCATTGGGCCCTACTTCTTCGAGAATGAAGATGGAAGTGCTGTAACCGTAAATGGAGAGCGGTATCGGTTTATGATAGAAAATTTTTTACGTCCTGCTCTTGAAAACAGACCTGGTATGTGGTTTCAGCAGGACGGAGCCACTGCCCATACTGCCCGAGACACAATGGCACTTTTAAGACAAATTTTTGGAGAGCCCTTGGTTTCTTTTGGCCCACCCTGTAGGAAATTCGGTGGAGTCTTCTATTAGAGAAAAATTGATAAATTGTAAATTTCTTTGTTTGCAGATTTTAAGAGTATACAACTGCAGTTGGATTTAGTTAATAACCCTTATAACTGTGATGTTACTCAATATGAGTTCAATATACAATCAGAACTTATATTTCTTCGAACCGAAGTCCAAGCTCCGGGAAAAATGGGAATAGAATTCTGGAAAAATCTAAATGATTTCGATTTTCCAGAGGTAAAAAGAAATGCTTTGAAAATGCTATCCCTTTTTCCTTCTACAAATTTTTTCCGACTTAAATTTTATTTGTTCCAAACAGAGTTAAAAATAAAGTTCTTCAAATTTAAAACAAATTTTGTTAATAAGAAATTGTTACAAAATCTTAAATTTGGGAAACTTAATTTATAATGCATAAATACACTTAAATTTTTTAAGTTTTAATTGTAAATTAAACTCGATTAATCAAATATGTGTGAAAAAATTGCCTAATTCTGTAAAAACTGTGGCATATTTTGTATATAATTTTATTAACTTTTTTTAAACTTCATTTCCATTTTGCTTTTAAAAGTAAAATTCATTACATTTGTAATGCTTAGTTTTGTGATATAAGTGATCATTCCGACTCAATGCTGGAAATAAAATTAGAAGATTTGGAAAAAAGTGGTCTAAATTACAAGTTTCTGAAAATTGCAAAGTATAAGGAAAATGCTAAAATAAACTTTAAGGCTTACTCGGTTCTCAAAACAACCTCAGTCTAAATATAAATTCATTTATACAACTTCCTTACGATATTGCAATTTTTCCGGTAACTATCAAGAATGGCCGCCATTCGTGATATTTTCCCTACCGCTTGTATAGAAAATGAAGAAATACAAAAACTAAACTGATGGATAAATTTCCATCAACATCGAAAAAATATCCCGTTTAGGCTAATTTTTCCGCCAATAGCGATTACATTTTACTCCGTACGGCTCTAGTTCCATCAGGACATTTAGTTGAATTATTCACCATGAGAGTCCTGATAGATCCGCGTTCCCAAAAGTCTTTTTTGTCGGAGAGAATTCAAAGCCTACTTCAGTTACCCTATCGAAAATCTCATGTTGAGGTTATTAGAATAGGAGGTCACACGCAATCGGCCAACAAAGAATGCAATATTATGTTAGTTGCCAATCGTGACAATAGTAAATTCTCCGTAAACTCTATTGTTCTACCAAAACTCACTTAATATATACCGTCAGTATTATTTAAAGTTACAAATTTGAACACTTATCAAGCTTGGATTTAGCAGATCCAAATTTTAATCAGGCCTCCCCTATTAATGTTATTCACGGAAACGATTCTGAAAATCTTATAAATATTGAAGGAAATAGAAAGAATGTATGTGGTAAGGCATCGGCTTACAAAACCATATTTGGTTGGCTTTTAAGCGGTCCCGTTCAAACACAGACTACTGACACATTTACCACCAGTGTTATTACTTCGGAATATAGTAAGGAAGTTTTAGGAAACTGAAGAATTACCCTCAACTAAAGTAATCTCAGAAGGCGATCAATATTGTAAATAATTCTATATAAAACAACCATACGAAATCAAAATGGGAAATACATTGTAAAAAAAAAAGAGTTTCCCACGTCAGAGTATCTAGGTCCATCTCGAATATTGGCATTGGTTCAATATTCTCGAATTAATCAATCTGTAGAAAACACTTTAGAACTTAGAAAAGACTACGACAACGCTATCCAAGAGTATATAACTCTCGGTCACATGGAACCAGTATGTTATCGTGAAATATCTTTTGATGGTAAATATCACTCATAACGCAGTGGTCCGCACGAACCACAAAACCAATAAAGTAAGAGTGGTTTCAATGCCTCTCGAAAAATAAAATCTGGTGGTTCTCTGAATGACGTTTTGCATACTAGTCCCACACCGCAGTGTGATTTGATAACCATTATTTTAAACTGGCGAAAATACCAATACATGTTTACGGTACATTCTGAAAATGTACCGTAAAATTTTAGTCTATCCGGATGACAGATCCTTTCATCGAAGTATTTATCACAGTAACTAAACAGTGTATCAAAAGACTATCAATTTCAAACCGTGACATTCGGAGTTAATTTCTAGCCATTCGTACCCTATTTCAGCTTGCAGAGGATGCTCAAGACAAGGCTGCCGAAATCATTCGCACGGAAACATATGTAGATGATATATTGTCAGGAAACCAGCTTTACAAAATCATTAGGCATCAAATGAACTTCGCTCACTGATTCCTTTTGATGAGGAATAGCCACACTCTTTGATCAATCAGAGTGGATTACGCTAATAGCAATAAGAAGTAAAATGTTAATGCAGGAACTATGGATAGAACGGGTACAATGGGATGAGGATGTAAGTACAGATAATTTAAGTAAATGGAATAATCTCCTCAAATATCTTTTACAAATAGATAAAGTCGCTATACCAAGATGGTTACAGTAGAGCCCATCAGAAACAATACAAATACACGTTTTTTGTGATGCGCGGTCGGAACTAAATATGAAAACATATCTAAATCTCTCCCAGTATAAAAAAAAGTGCTCGAAGTACTCTGAATTCAGTTTTAGCATATAGCAATATCATAATCATAGCAATATTTTAAGGCTAATCGGCCGATTAACAGACTTATCAATTCCATATAATGATAAATATCCTATTATAATGCCAGGCAATTCAAGATTATGTCACCTTTATCTGACGCATTTGCATTTGATACTCGCTCATACTTAGTTTTATCATGGCCGCATTACGGTTTGCTAGATGCACACTCTCAGTCCCTTTTCAAACAACCGGCATTAAGTTTGCTGATCCCTTTGAAGTCAAGACTTCGTCTTAAAGAACATCTTCTGGCGTAAGAGGCTACGTCTATGTCTTTGTATGCCTAAGCACAAAGGTTATTCATTTAGAAGCTTGAGCGTACTAGTCAACTGCTGCATTTCGAACAACATTTTCAAGTTTGGTGTGAAGGCGGGAAATCGCTTCAAGAATTCTATCTGATAATGGTAGAAATTTCATTGGTCCCAGTCGACAGTTGAGTCATTTTGTTTAAAAGTTCTGCTTCCTCAGAAATATCTCAAAAATATATAACACATGGAATGGAAATTCATTCCTCTATTTGAAAAGAGTCATAGGCGTGTTATATTCAACTGCAGTTGGTTTCTGTTTTACTTGTTTCCATTGTTACTTGTTAAAATAGTTTATAGCATGTTTTTGAAGAATTGTAAAAAAACATCAGAAAAATATAATAAAGTTTTCAGTTTTGAAACAAGCTATCAAGTAAACAGACGTATTCAGTTAATAATTCAGGTGTGGGGTGCAGAAAAAATGGATTTACGACCAAATCGACAAATGCTGATTGATGCTTTGACTTCATCTGGAATATCTTTTTCTGAACAGGCAACTATATTACAATTAAATAATTCGTATAAAAATGTGCCTGGATCACAAGCTGATAATGATTTTGATGATCAAAACTCAAATATTATAAATGTTACCAATGTTAATCTGATTCCTAATGAAAGCTATAATGCTTTAACTGCTGTCAATATATTTCATGCTGAAAGCAATAATGCTTTAACCGCTGCTAACGTGTGTCCTACTGAAAGCAGTAATGCTTTAACCGCTGTCGATATAAAAAATGCATGTGAATTTATTCTTGGTGATAAAAATTTACCGAGTGTACCCGTTTCTAGTGGTATAATACCCGATGTTAGTCCCGCGGTCTCAAAAACAACAACTGGTGTATATAGTCAAGAAGAAGAACAACGGTTACAAAAAGAATTAAAAGTTTTTAGAATGCGTTGCGAAATAAAAAACTTACAAACTCAGCTTCAATCTTTTGAAGATATTTCAGTTCAGTGCTCGTCTACGCGTCGAATTAATTACGAGGAGCTTGATGTGGTAGTGCAGAAATTTAATGGTGATGGTCATCAAGATATTTTAAAGTGGTTCAACGTTTTTGAAGATTATGCAAGAACGGTAGGTTTCAATAACCATGACCTGTTGTTGGCATTAAAGTGGTGTTTAAGTGGAAGCGCTCGTCAATTTGTACAAAATTTTAATTTGATAAATTATAATGAAATGAAACACTCATTAATTAAAACTTTTTAAAGAACTCTAACATGCGAAGAAGTATATCGCAAGTTGCGATTGCGAACTATAAAGCCAAACGAATCGTGTATAAGTTATGTGATTGCAATGCAAACAATAACATTTCAAGCAAATGTTGATGAAAGAGAGTTGATAGATATTATAATAGGTGGATTCCAAGATAAGTCGACCAATATATCCTTGCTGTATGGTGCGTCATCGATTATCAAATTAATCGAATGTTTAGATCGTTATGAACAACGAAGAACTCGTTCATCTGAAGTTCAAAATGGTACAAAAATGAAACCAAATTTAAAAAATGATGTTAGATGTTTTAATTGCTCGCAGTTTGGACACTATCAAATTGCTTGTCCCAAGTCTAGTCGACCACTCGGATCATGTTTTTCGTGTCATCAATTGGGTAAAAGATTGCCCAAATCGTAAGAAAACCGGTATTTTTGCAGCAGTTTTTCCTGACCCAGATAACATTATAGAAAATGTTGTAGTTAATTCAACACAGTTGGTGCGTGTGGCTTTTTGTTTATTGATGAAAACGTGTGCACTGATTATTTGAGTTTTAATTCTCTAATTGATTCTGACAGCCCAATTAATTTTATCAAACGGTCTTTGGTTCCTTCAAATATCAAAATATCAAATAAATTGAAAGCAGCAAAATATATTGGTATTGGAAATCGTAATCTACAAATGTATGGAAAAGTATCATGCTTAATTAAATTTCATGATATAGTTAAATGTGAGGAATTGGTAGTAGTTCCAGACAATTATATAACATATTCAATTATATTGGGTAGAAGTTTTATGAAAGAATTTAATATATATTTGATTAAAATTAATTCAAATGTATTCGATTTTGTTAAAAATATATTTTGGAAGGGTGAAAGTGACTGTCTAGATCTATGCAATAATAAATTTATGCATTCAGATTTAAAAATCCATTATTAGAAAATAATGAAAAACATATGATTGAAGAAGTTATTAAAAGTTCCTATATTTATCCCCAAAAACTTGTAAAAACGCCATCCGATTATAAAATGAAAATACATTTAACAGATGATATTCCTGTTTATTGTGCTCCACGTCGTCTATCTTATCATGATAGAGCGGAAGTTCAAAATATAATTGATGTTAGCTAAAAAGGTTATTCAGCCTACTAATTCACCATATGCCCCAGCTATTGTTTTAGTCAAAAAGAAATCCGGTGAAACTAGGATGTGTGTTGACTATCGCGGTTTAAATAATAAAAAATAGTAAAATAGTTCGCGATAATTTTCCTTTACCATTAATTGATGATTGTATTGAATACATGACAGGAAAGAAATACTTTAGTTTATTAGATCTTAAAGATGGATTTAATCACATTGAAATGGATGAGAAATGAATTCCTCTAACATCTTTTGTTACACCACATGGTCAATATGAATATCTAAGAATGCCTTTTGGTTTAAAGAATGCACCTGCAAATTTTCAAAGATTTGTTTATAATATATTCGTGATTTAATTACCTCTCGCGAAATAGTGGTTTACATAGATAATATTTTAATAGCATCAGAGGATTTTAACTCTCATTTAAAGATTTTAAAGAAAGTACTCTGTCGTTCACATGAAAGTGGGTTAAAACTTAAATTAAAAATGTAAATTTGGCTATAATGATATCGAATATTTAGGATATGCAGTCAATTATCAAGGAATTACGCTAACTGATAGACATTTATCTGCAATTAAAACTTTTCCAATACCTACGATTCAAAAGGAATTGCAATCTTGCATTGGACTATTTTCATATTTAAGAAGATTTGTTCCATCATTTTCTAAATTAGCAAAACACTTATTAGATTTATTAAGCAAAAAAAAAAAAGGAAAAGTTGTTCAACTTTTCAAGCAATTGTATTAATGCTTTTAATGAATTAAGAGAACGACTGATGAAAACATCAATTTTAGCAATTTATAATCCAGCGTATGAAACAGAATTACATTGTGATGGAAGTGCACTCGGATTTGGTGCTGTCTTACTGCAACGACAAAAAGATGGAAATTTTCACCCCGTTGATTTCTTTTCAAAATCCAGTTCCGACGCAGAGTCCAATTATCACAGTTTTGAGTTAGAAACGTTATCAATTATATATGCCCTCCGCGATTTCGTACATATTTGGAAGGTGTGCCATTTAAAATTATTACGGATTGTAATTCATTATTCCTGACTTTAGGAAAGAAACAGAATTAGAAAATTATAATTATTCTATACAACATCGCACTGGTTTGTCAATGGGTCATGTAGACGCTTTAAGTAGATGCTATAAAAAAAATTTTGTAATTCGAATATGCAACAAGTAGTCGCTTCAGTTGATGCGAATGAAATAGACACACAAATACAAATATTACAGAATCGCGATGAAAGTATCAAGAAATTAGCTTTAAAATTACAAAATGAAGATGATGACAATTTTGAATTATCTGATGGATTAGTGTTTCGTAAAGGAGAATTGAATAGTTTACTTCTGTATGTACCAATATGGAAGAGAGTGTTGTTCGTTTGATTCATGAGAAAATTGGACATCTTGCTGTTAACAAATCTTTTGATCAAATAAAATATAATTACTGGTTTCCAAACATGAAAAAGAAAATCAAACAGTACATTCAAAGATGTTTAAAGTGTATAATATATAATGCACCAACGCGTTTACACGAACAAAATTTATATAACATTTCTAAAACTCCTTTACCATTTGATGCCCTTCACATTTTGGACCATTACAATCATTGTCTTCAAAGTGGAAACATATATTGGTTATAGTGGATGGTTTTACAAAATTCGTTCGTCTTTATCTAGTTAGATCTACGAGTACAAGAGAAGTATGTTGTTCAATGCTAAAGTATTTTAATTACTATAGCAGACCAAGACGTATTATATCTGATAGTTGTGCTTGTTTCACTTCAAATGAATTTAAAGAATTTGTTAGGGATAATAATATTGAACATATCAAAACAGCCGTTTCATCGCCTCAAGCAAACGGCCAAGTAGAACGCGTTAATAGAATTTTAAAGTCAATGGTAAGTAAACTATTTGAACCCTTGAAACATGCTGACTGGTCCTCAAAATTGTCTGAAATTTAATTTGCAATCAATAATTCTATCCACAGTACTACAAAAAAAACTCCTAGCAGACTTCTTTTTGGAATAAATCAACGTGGAGTTATAGTTGATGAACTTAGTGAATATTTAGATGTTAGAAATACGGAAACAAAGGATAGAAATTTAAACGAACAGCGATTTAAAGCTTAAGAGGGGATTGAAAAATCTCAACAGTATAGTGAAAACTACTTTAGAAAACATAATATTCCACCAAAGTTATACTCAGTGGGGGATTATGTTAAAAAAACTGCTACTCTATATTTACTTACCTTAATTATTCTATATATGTGTTTTGTTAAAATAGTTTATAGTATGTTTTAGGTTGATTGAGGTCAATCAATTAATCAGATTGGCCGAACTGTTATATTCAACTGTAGTTGGTTTCTGTTTTACTTGTTTCCATTGTTACTTGTTAAAATAGTTTATAGTATGTTTTTGAAGAATTGTAAAAAACATCAGAAAAATATAATAAAGTTTTCAGTTTTGAATCAAGTTATCGAGTAAACATATGTATTCAGTTAATAAGCAGATCATAAATTTAATTTTAAATAATTTAGCACTGTTCTAGCAAAAATTAAAGGAGTTTGAAACTCTCGCCCTATTTCGGCTATGTCAGAAGACCCAAACGATTTAACAGCCCTAACTCCAGGAATGGAAATTCATTCCTCATTTGAAAAGAGTCATAGGCGGTCATAAATTTAATTTTAAATATTTTAGCACTGTTCTAGCAAAAATTAAAGGAGTTTTAAACTCTCGCCCTACTTCGGCTATGTCAGAAGACTCAAACGATTTAACATCCTAACTCCAGGACACTTTTTAAGAGGTGCACCCATAATGAGTTTTCCAGATCAAATTATATCTCTTATAAACAGATGGGAAAAGCTCAAAGCTATTCATCATCAGTTATCTATTCGTTGAAAGGAAGACTACCTAAGATCACTACACAAGCGCTTTAAAAGAAAAATCTTTTCCAAAGTTTGGAAATAGGTGATCTTGTCTTCGTTTTTGATGATCTTCTCCCTCCTTCTGAATGGCGTTTAGGTCGGGTCGAGGACACTTACATATGTATTTAGGCACTGGCAATAATATTAGAATTGCCACTCGAATCATTAAAAAACTTATTGTAAAATTTTGTTATTTTATTTTATAATGAATGAAATACGAAATGCAACCCTGCTGTACGTCTAATTTGAATTAGGTTCAGTGAGAAAAATTGAGTTCACTACATGTCACAATAATATTAGGTAGTTCTATACAACAATAACATAAAGCACGTGTATTTTGTGGGTTGGAATTTAAATTTCAGATGTCAAAAAGAGCTAACTGAATCAAAAAATTACAAAGCAAATTGCAGGTTTTTAATTTTTAATTCTTTTAATTGTATAAAATAAAATCGCAAAATTTTGATAAAGCACAACGTTTATCATTTTTTCAAAACAAAATGAAAAATTGTATGCGATTATAATAAAAACAATGTTTTTCAGCTGTCAAATACTAATTAAGTAAGCTTAATTGAGCATGTGTGAACACTAATAAATTGCTCAATTAAGATTAAATTATCTCAATTAAGAAAACATGTCTGAACAAGGTATAACGATTAAGCATCTATTGTGAATTATTTCAAATATGAACTAAGTAACTATTATATACACGAGGAAAAGCCGAGCTCGCCTCTAGTTGAAAAATCTTTGTCACTTTTGATCAAGCAGTTTAAAAGAACAGCCGATTTAATTTAAGAGATAAAATTTTATATTTTTATCTTTACATTTTTATATCTATTTCTCAATTTAAATCAAACTTAATTATAAATAAATTTCAACTGATTTTTACACTAAACAAAGAAAATAAGAAGTCAATTCTTTGTAAGAAATTTCAAAAAGGTAAGAGTACGTGTAAATTTCTCTAATTGCACTATTTACATACACGAAAATTTCCGCTCCTAATTACTTCAACCCCTTATCATTAAATTCTCTAAGTTCTGAGAAACTATATTATTTTTTGTATCAAAAGGTAAAGTCAGCTTGCTTCTACATAATCCTTAAAAAGTGTTTACTTTGAGCAGATATATATTTTAACTTTTATGCGTGTGCAAACTAGCTTTAGACAAATAATTTAAAGTAAGTTAACCTACCAACACTAATTTGAAACTATTATATGTGAAATCAAACTATTTGGCAGCACTAAAATTTAGAACTAGCGTCAAATTAAAACGGAATTTATTCGAAATTAACTAAAATGACATTTTTTTTTAATTTTTTTCTCCACTTGTATAAGTAACTTATAATTGGATTGAGCAACTTAAATTTTGTAATCAAAATACGTACTTACCTTAAAAACTTAAAATACTTTATGCTTACCTAAACCTTAAGATACTTTAATAACTTTAAGTTTAAACATACCCAACGAGCAATTATATGGTAAGATACAGATTGGCCCCAACAAGAAAAGAAGTCCCCTAATCTGCCTAATCTATTGTGTAATTGAGAGGTTAATAAAATACAACAACTCAATTGTATTCATGGTCCATTTGCAGCCCAAAGATAATATTTAATTGGAATTAAATATAAAAAACGCAACATACACACACCATACGCTCAATTCTTTTATAGAAAAAGCAGCACACAAACAACAACATCAAGCAGAACATGTCATACAAAACATGTATTATACAAAGAAAAGTAAAAAATTAATGTTGTGAAAGAACAAATAAAAATTATTTGTATAAAAAAGTGTATACAAATTATTGATAAAAAAGGCATTTCCTCCTAAACAAAAAAGATAATAAAACAAATAAAAACAAGAATAAAAGTGCGGTTCAAAAAAAAAAAAAAAATAAAATAAAAAGGCCTTTCTTTGTAAATTTTTTGACAAAAAAAAATATACAATTCATATATTTCACATATAATTCGCTATATTAGTAAAAAAAATTAGGTATATATAAATTCATAAAGTTTTAGAAAAGTAAAAATATCGAGAAAAAAGGTAGATATATATGTATGAACGCAGTTTTTTCAAAATACAAAAATTGTGTAAGCGTATGTGTAATATATACATGCTAGATATTGTTGTACATAGATATGTAGGTACATATAATTGCAAAATTCTGTCCGTTAATTTTCTAAAGAGAAAACAAAATATAAAAATCTGTTTTCCACGACTCGTTCCACAGTTGGAAAAAATATATGTACATAAAAGAGTCACCAAATTATTTAAAATAAAAAAGAGAAAAAATATTAAAAGGAAAAAACAAAACCAAAAAGTCTTTCATCCCCCAAAAATAACAACAAAGCAGTATAAAATTTTGTTTTCAAAGTCTGGTGTCATCGAACCAACTATTTCAATACAAAATACAGTCCGCTGCAACATAAACGAAAATAAAAAATAACTAAATCTTTAAGAGCTAACAATAAGACAAATAATAACTGATTCATTTTAAGGAGAAGATCAACAGTATAATTAAGCCCAGTAACAAATCAATGTTACCAACCGTACCTTTACCTTAATCTATGTTACTAACCCTACCTTAAATATAATAGATCTTACCAACCCTATCTATTGCTGTGAAAATAATGTCAACGATTTAATTTTGCAAGATTAATTAAATTCAATAATTCAACTTCGTTTAAAATTATTAAATGAGAATTATACCGAAAGGTTTTCAGTTAAGTTTCAACTTCTAGTTCTGTTTTTGACGTTGATAAGTGCGGACGCGATTTTTTTTTAGCTCGCAGTAACAAAAAACAAAACATACATTGTGTGAATTTCAAACAAAAACAAAAAACAAACCTGTTTTAATACAACAACAAAGTTGTCTGTAATTTTTTTTCTTTCTTTCTCTTTATTTTTTACAACGGCATATTGAATTGCTACTTTAAAAACAAAACAATAAGGGCTAATGAGCCTCTTTAATTTAAGCAAAAAAAAATGTAGACAATATTGTATTAAATAAAGACAAAAAAACTGAAAATAATTTGTGTGTAAATTCTACGCAAGTTATACGTGCCCAATCTTGTTCGTCGCTTTTGCTAAGCGATGACAATAATATAACTACAAACAAGTCGCCTTCTGAACACAGTGTTACCAACAGTAATATGGATAGTGCAGAAAAACCTAAGACTCAAGTGGGAATGGACAGATATATAACTGTGTTGAAAAGAGGTCGAAGCCCTAAATCTTTGCAGATTGCACCAATGTCCAAAGTACTTAAAGATAAGCAGGCTAACGGAATAAGTTCCCAAAATCGTTTTGCTATTTTAGATAACGAAGCAAGTGAAGAAAAAACGGCACCCAAGTCGTTTAAACCACCACCAATTTTTTTAAGGGAAAAAAATTCGAATGAATTAATAAATAAGTTAATTTCAGTTATCGGGGAAAATTCATTCTATGTAATTCCAATCAAGCGTGGTAACATTGATGAAACAAAAATTCATTTTATAGACGAAAGTAGTTATCGTAAAGCAGTAAAGTAGTTTGAAAGCTGCAATAAGAACTTGTATACCTATCAGCTGAAGAGTAGCAAAGGCCTACAGGTAGTCATCAAAGGTGTAGACTCATATGTTAATCCAGTGGAAATAAAACTGGCCTCCAAAAAGCAGGATTTAAAGTCAAAAGCGTTGATAATCTCAGAAATTGAGAGCGTGTCCCTCAACCTCTATTTCACGTTGAACTGGAACCTGGGGATATTAGATTAAAGAAGCACGAAACGCATCCCATTTATAATCTAAAATATCTGTTACACCGCAGGATAAGTGTAGAGGAACCATATAAGCGGTCAGGACCCGTTCAGTGTTTAAATTGCTAAGAATACGGCCATACAAGGGCTTACTGCAAGTTGCCTCCGGTATGCGTTGTGTGTGGAGAGCTTCATTGTTCCGCCCAATGCGACAAACCAAAGGATGACTCCAAGGTTAAAAAATGTAGCAATTGCGGTGGAAATCACACTGCTAACTACAGAGGCTGTCCAGTTTTTTCTGAGGTAAGGAAGTCAACTCAGAAATTAAAAAATCCTGCTAGGCAGCCACAATACCAAGAAAATGCTCATTACCCTCAGTTAGCTCAACCCACAACCAAACATGTTTCATACGCGGATATATTAAAATCCAATCATGTTTTAGCACACAAAGCGACACCTACAAACAATTCTACCCCAAATATGCATCCAGAAGCTAAAGAACAAACTCCATCTGGTAACTACAATCGTCTCGAAGCAAGTATCGAGACATTAGTGCATTCGTTAAACAGTTTTATGAGCTCTATGAGCAGCATGATGCAAGAAATGGTTCGCATGCAATCTATGATGTTGCAGGCGGTACTTAACAAACCATGAACTGTTTAAAAATATGTTTCTGGAACGCAAACGGCTTACGCCAACACAAAAATGAACTCTTCTTGAAGAACCAACAAATTGATGTCATGATGGTTTCAGAGACTCATTTAACAACAAATAGCTTTTTTAAAATCAATGGCTATATATTATATGACACTAAAGACCCCCGTGGCAGAGCATGTGGTGGTTCAGCAATACTAATAAGGGCTCGAATTAAACATCATTTACTGTGTGATTTTTGTGAGGACTACCTTCAAGCAACAAACATCTGTATTGAAGAATATCATCAAAACTTTGTTATTTCTTCGATTTATTCACCTCCTAGATTTCAAATATCAGAGAGTCAATATATCGACTTTTTCAAATCACTAGGTCCCTGTTTCATAGCATCAGGCGACTACAACGCTAAACATACGTTTTGGGGATCACGCCTAATAACTCCAAAAGGTCGTGTTTTGTTTGATACAATTTCAAAAATGCGTCTGAATGTGATATCAAGTGGACAACCCACCTATTGGCCTACTGATCGACAAAAAAATACCTGATGTTATTGATTTTGGCGTGACTAAAGGTATTTCGAGAGAAATGATTAATGTTGAAGCGTCACTCGAATTATCCTCAGATCATTCACCCACTACTGTCTATATATGGAATCAGCAAAATATCGTGTCGCCAACAACTTGCACAAGCATTAATTGGTTGAAATATAGAAAGTATCTCAGTACTCATTGTTCGGAAAACATACCGCTAAGAACACCAGAAGATGTGGACCAGAGTCTAATTTATTTTGATCAAAACCTTAAATCAGCTGCCCAACATGCGACAGAAACCAGACAACCAGCTAGATACAATCAAATTTATTTTGTGGATGTCGAGCGGCTCTTAACTGAAAAAAGAAAAATTAGAAGAGAGTGGCAAGCACACAGATCTCCTCAACTAAAATCTAGACTTAAAGACTGCACGAAACGACTAAGACAGCTGCTAGAATCTCGAAGAGTAGCATCTCTGAAAAATTACTTGGAAGAGCTCGACGCAACTGCTCAATCAGATTATTCATTATGGCGTGCATGTAGGAACCTTAAAAGACCGGTCGTACGTAAGCCTCCCTTGCGAACTTCTTGTGGAGACTGGGCAAGGAATGATACCGAAAAAGGCAATTTGTTTGTTGGACATTTGAAGAAGGTTTTCACCCCAAATGTATGTACTGATATAGCTGAGTTACCATCAGTAGAGATTAGTGTCGTAGTACCCCTAAGATTTGAATTTAGCGATATTGAAAGGGCAATAGCAGATTTAAACACCAAAAAAGCCCCTGGCGTTGATAAAACAAGTAACAAGATGTTAGTTGAGTTGCCCCGTATAGGTCGCAGAATTATTCTGTTTGTTTTTAATGCCATCTTACGTCTTGAGTACTTTCCCACAGAGTGGAAGGTCTCTTTGATAACTATGATTCCTAAACCAGGAAAAGACCACACAAAAGTAGAATCATACAGACCTATAAGCCTTTTATCAAACGTGTCAAAGTTATATGAGAGAATATTAATAACTAAGCTGAATCCAATTCTTAGCGCGAAAGGCTGCATTCCGAACCATCAATTCGGCTTCAGAAAACAACATAGTACGATCCAACAAACACACAGATTAGTAAATGTAATTAAAACGACCTTTGAAGAAAAAAAAATACTGTTCTGCGCTCTTTATCGACGTTTCTCAAGCATTCGATAAGGTTTGGCACGAAGGCCTAATATTTAAGCTAAAGCTGAACTTGCCCGAAAACTTGTATAAGCTCTTAAAAGATTATTTAACGAATCGCAAGTTCTTATTAAAAGAAGGTGACTTTTTAAGCTCGCCACAGCTCATTGAAGCCGGAGTTCCCCAAGGTAGTATTTTGGGACCAATTTTATATTTACTGTACACATCGGATATGCCAATTAGCACCCTAGCCCACACATCAACTTTTGCAGATGACACAGCTTTTTTAAGTATTCATGAAAGTGCCCAAGAAGCATCACAACTTTTACAAGACCACATACTCAATTTGGAAAAATGGCTACAAAAATGGAGAATAAAAGTGAATGAACAAAAATGTACTCACATAACTTTCACACTGCGTAGAGACTCATGCCCTCCTATTCGCATAAATAACCAAATGATACCACAGCTTTCAGACGTTAAATACCTGGGTATACTTGGAAAAGCCGCATTGACTTCAAGTTAACACAAATGAAACTAAAAGCAGTACAACTAAATTGGCTTATTGGCAGAAACTCCACCCTGAGCTTAGATTGTAAACTTCTACTGTACAAGTCGGTCCTCAAACCAATTTGGTGTTATGGGATTCAGTTATGGGGCACTGCCTCAGCTAGCAATGTAGAAAAAATTCAAAGGCGCCAAAATAAGATTTTACGTATTATTACATCTGCTCCCTGGTATATAAAAAATTCGAACATCCACAAAGACCTAAACATGCCATCAGTTAAAGCAGAAATAGCGAAACATGCAGTCACATATCTAAAGAGGCTTGAATCTCATCCAAACCCTTTGGCGCGTAACATGCTGAATGAACCTGGTTACATTCGACTAAAAAGAAGAGGTACTGCTTTTCTTGGCCGTACATTAGAGGGATGACCCCCAAATGATTTCAAAATCCGTGAAACAAACATTATTTTTGTCTAGCACTGGCTGGACTTAAAAAGAATATTTTATTTTAGGATTAAGATACGAGTAATTATTGTTAGTTCAAAAATATTGAAGATACAATAAATAAATTATGAAAAAAAAAAAAAAAAAGTTTCAACTGATCAACTTATAATCAAATTAATTTAAAACACTTTCTTTGTTCCCAATGTGCAATATGCCGAATACATCTCGCGCTGACTGCAATGCTCCCAAAGAAAACTTAGAATTTGATATCAAAGGCTTGATCAAATTCTGTGAAAGATTTAGTGCAACTCCAGCAGATGAACAAAGTTAGTTAATTTTAGAGGTCAAGTTAAAGGACTTAGACCAAAGATGGGCTAGATTGGATGCTTCCTACGAAGGAGGTATATTGTCAAAAGGCAATGAAATCATACTCGAATTTAGACAAGAGGTCAAAGAAAAGATTGAAAAATGCACCGAAGCATATTATCAATGTACCTCTCAAATCGTGGACCTGATGAAAATAACGAAATTAGAAAACCCAAGCAACCCAAGATTTCAGTTAACTGAACGTTTCTCTGCATAACATCAGGCTCCAGTTCAAACTTTTATTCAAGATGAAGCAAATAATTTTATAAAATTACCTCCCTTCGACACAGAGATTTCTAAAGGCATTTATGAGCAAGGGCCTTGTTTTTTCCTAATATTTTTTAGAAAATATTTAAATTATATAATTTATAATTTAAAACTGTTGGGCACTTGTGGTGAAAAATAAAACTTTAACTTTGAAAAATAAAACACGACCAGTCGATTTCGATATTACTTCGCAAGTACATTTTATTTATTCATTCTTATATACTAAAAAATGCCAGTATTTACTTTCAGCAAACCCGTTACTTTTTGTAAGCTGGTAGGGTTTACTAGAAATAATTTTAAATTAAAATTTAGGTATTATAAGTAAATTCAGGTATATTATTATTATTATTATTATTATTATTATTATTATTATTAAATTATATTAGGTATTAACATAAATAAATAAATATGTGGCCCAACAGTCCTGGTTTCGAGACATGTTGACGGCATTGTACAGAAATCACTCAAACCTGTCTCCCATAACAAAATTGTACCACCTAAGAAACAAAATAAGAGGTGAAGCAGGGTCGTTAGTAAATAGATATTCCCTATCCCATGACAATTTTGATTAAGTCCAGGTATGAAAATAAACGAGTTTTGGTTGACAACCAAATTAAAATCTGTTTCGATATACCACCTGCAACAAAAGAAGATAGCGAATCAATTCGCAATATTCAGTCCTCTGGTAATGACAGTTTAGCAACATTCACAACCCTAGGTGTTGAAGTTGAAAGTTGGGATCCCATTTTAATAATTTTTAATTAATTTCCACCAAACTACCATATATTACTCTATCGCTTTGGGAACAATCCCTAACATCGCCCAGTGTACTACCAAAGTAGACGCAAAATGTCGTTCTATATGCAAAGCGATACGATCTCAGGCTTCCTATTAAAGCCATAATACTGGCGAAAGTTACAAAATATCTTTCAGCTTAGTCTTTCAAGATCTCTTGCCTAAGCGATTTTGCCCAATTGGATGTAGCTGATCCCGCATTCATTAGATCATCCCAAATAGACCTCATACTAGGGAATGACTACGAGCATTGCCTCAATATAGAAGGCATTACCATTGGCCAAACCTCGGCCTATAACACTATATTTGTTACCACCACGTTCACCATCGTACAAGTATCAGATAACCCAGATCTCAACATTTTACTAAAAAGTTTTGGGAACAAGAAGAAATCCTTGTTGCCCGACAAAAATCAGCTGAAGAGGGATTTTGTGAAAGTTATTACGCTCAGACAACTACTCGTCGTAGAATGGGATTGCCTTTTAAATATGACTTTCCAGAAAACATCTTTCTAGGCTCATCGTGGTTTGTCACGCTTGCTCAATACTCTCGAATGGAAAAAACTCTAGCGAAAGACCCCACTCTTCAGCTCCAATATACGGCAGTTTTAGGAGAATATTTGACACTGAACCACATGGAAGAAACTTCCTCACGCGAAGTTGTATCGTAAGGAAAGTTTTATTCATACTACTTGCCACATCATTCGATTGTTCGCCCGGAACACAAAACCAAAGAGTGTTTTTTAATGCCTCGAGATAAAAATTTTAATGCACAGGCCCTATTTTACAAAATGATTTAATCAACACAATACTCAATTGGAGAAAATATCAATATTTATTTAGTGGTGATATACAAAAAATGTGTCACCAAATATTGGTACACCCAGCTGATAGACCCTTTCAGTGTATTTTATTTCAGACGCAACCCAAAGGCCCAATACAAGATTTTCAGTTAAAGACTGTTACCTTCGGCATTAATTCGATGTCTTATCTTGCAATTCGGACTCTTTTACAACTCGCTTCAGATTCCGAGTCCGAGTTTTCCCGAAGCAGCATCTATTTTGCGAACTAAAACATACGTCGACGATACTCTCTCCGGATGTAATACAATAGAAGAAGCACTCACTACACAAACTCAGCTCAAAGCGTAAAACCGCGGGATTTCCATTAAAAAGATTACTGCAAATAACTCCAAATTACTGGCACATTTGCCAAAGGAAGATCTATACGTAACAGACTGCCTTCGGTTTGATAAAACAAGCACAACCAAAACCCTAGGCATTAAGTGGGATGCATTAAACGACTCAGTCACTTACAAGTTCATCCCAGTTGAGAAATCTGCAAAAATATCAAAACGTACAATTCTTTCCTCAGTAGCAAAATTGTTTGATCCCGCAGGATGGCTTGCACCCATAATCATAAGATTAAAATTTTTACGCAACATTTATGGCTAGAAAGACTGCATTGGGATGAAGAGGTATCATCAGAATATCTTTAAAAATCGAATAGCATTGTTGAGGATCTCACTAGAATATATAAAATCTCAATACCACGTTGGTTGCAATATACAACATCTGACACTATTCAAATACATGTGTTTTCAGATGCTTCACACACGACCTTTTCGAATCTGTTAGTAGCTAAATATAAAGTAGCTCCTATTCAAAAAGTCTGTCTGCCCCGGCTAGAACTCAACGGCGCATTGTTATTGGCAAAGCTGGTGAACTACGTAAACTCGTCTATGAATTTCAACTCAACAGAGATATACCTATGAACTGACTCATCCATAGTGTTAGGATGGCTTGCCAAACATCCCTCGTCATGAAAGACATATGTCGCCAATAGAAGCGCTCAAATTCACATGTTAGCACCGAGTGCATTGTGGCAACATGTACCAATGCACGATAACCCGGCAGATCTCGGAACTCGGGGCTGCAGTCCTCAAGTGCTCCTTCAAAATTTGCTTTGGTGGTATGGACCATAATGTTAACTACACCTCCATCAGAATGGCCCAAAAATCTATTAAAGTGAGAAACCTACGCAAATCATAACCCTGAATTCGCTGGTCACCGCAAATGATCTGTTGGATAACTTTTCAGAATATAACAGAGCTTTGTGTGTTATTTGTTACATTTTCAGATTTTTTAATACATCGATAAAAAAATTAAGGCCGAATGTTTCTCATAATACTCCACTAATAAGAAATGAAGTTTGCGAAATCTCGGCTTATAACTCAGCAAAAGTGCACTAAAAACACTAAATCCATTTCTTGACCCGAACTTAATTTTAAGAGTAATGGTAGATTGTCGCAATCGTCTCTTCCGTTCGGCGAACATTTCTCACATCAACTCACGATTCTGCCAACTGTATCATTCTCATTTACACTGTTTCCTATGTCACGCTGAATGTAATCAAATGTGTAGCCATTATAAACAGCATTTAAGCTTACAGATACTGGCTCCACTGCCTTCTGAAAGATGGAATCTATCCCTTTCAAGTAACAGGTATTAATTTTGCCGGAACTATCGAGCTAAAAACATCATCTTTGCGAAAATCTCCTTTCATTGAAGGGTACGTCAGTGTTTTTATTTGTTTTAGCACGAAAGCTGTACGCTTGGAATCCTGCTTAGACTTATTCGTTGGGAGGCTGGGGTTCCCCCAAACGGTGTTAACTGGCAATGACAGAAACTTTTTAGGTTCCAGTAGGATACTTGAACCCGTATTATGCCCTTTTATTAAGAATATAGCTCAAGATTTAGGTCAAAAGCACATCTCACATGTGTTTGAATGGAAATTTATCCCACCTCATGCTTCGCATATCGGAGGCTTATGAGAAGCCGCTGTGAAGAGTTTTAAATTCCATTTCAAACGAATCGCCGGTGCTCATCGTGTTGGCCCTAATTGAAGGTGCGCTAAACTCACTCCCGATATCTGCACTATCTGAAGATACTGCTGATTTAACAGTAATTACTCCTGGTTACTTTTTTGAGAGGTGCCCCCCTAAGGGCGTTTCCCGAACTAGATTATTAAAATATGTCCCTAATTAACCGATGGGAAAAACTAAAGGCTATCCACCATCAATTTTCTATACGATCTAAGATTCTATACGAATCTTCAGGTTGGAGATCTTCTGGTTGTACTGGATGACTTACAACCACCACACGAATGGCGACTAGGACGAGTTGAAAAAACTTTCCCAGGGTCAGATAACAATGTCCGTACCGCTCACGTACGCACTATGGCAGGGATAATAACGACCCATTGTAAAGTTATGTTATCTGCCCTTTTTAATCGATGAAACTTGTCATATTCCCGACTAAAGCTTGATTTAATCCTAAGTTTATCCTAGGCTTAAACCCATTGATTAAATTATTAAAGTCCAAGAAAACTTCATATCAAACTTTAAGATTTCACTATGTAAATAGTCTTTGCTGAAAAACTTTTATATTTCTTTATTACTCACAACTAGAACTACTCGCCCAACCTAAGGTCATAGTCACCGTCATCACAAACGCGAGATTAAACGGGACTGGGAAGTGTATAAGTGTGCACTGTGTAATGATTTTCACGCATTGCGATTTTGCCGCAAATTTTTAAAAATGACCGTAAAAAGGCAGGAAGAATTGTAGAGGAATATCGCTACTGTGAGAATTAAGACCATGTTTATCGAAGTATACTTGCCGAAAATGCGATAGATATCACACGTTGCTGCATCCGACACCCCAACGAGCTCATCAGTCGAAAAGCCTATAAACGCAAAATTTGCGTCACCGCCAACATCAAACTAATCAACCAACCACATCCTCAACAACCACGTTGTCAGCAACACTGGATGCCAAGCTCATTGTAGAAGCGATTCGGTCATTGTCACAAGTGCTATGTGTGCAGGAAAAACCATCCCCTATTGTCTAACTTTGAGTCCGGCGCTATATCCAAACTAGCTTTGGAGAAATAATTTATTTAAAAATAATTTAAAGTTTACCTACCAAAACTAATTTTAAACTATTATACGTAAAATCAAACTATCTGGCAGCACTAAAATTTAGAACTAGGGAATTTATTCGAAATTAACTTAAAATACCATTTTATTTTCATGTTTACTTACTTTTCTATACTTGTGTAAGTCAGTTATAATTGGATTGATCTAGAATTAACCTGCCTGCAAAGGAAACTTAAATTGTGTAATTTATACTTACCTAAACCTTAAGTTAATTTAATAACTTTAAGAGTAAACATACCTATATTGTCAAATACCTACCTTAAACTTATAATACTGAACCTAAAAATACTTAACCTAAATGGAAAATTTAAAATACTAACCTTGTAAACCTATACTTACCATAAAATTTTGGAGTATAAAACCCTGAATAAAGAAGAATTGTGTAGTTGAAACCTGCTGGTAGTTTAACTTAGTGCAATCATCCAGGTGAGCACTCAGATACCATTTTACTTATTAATAATAGGAACCCTCAACCCTCAATTACTTTCTCCCAATTTCCCGAAAATATATTATATTATATGATAAGATATCTCTATAATATATCTATTATAATATATGATAAGATATTTCCTTACAGATTGGCCTCGACAAGAAAACAAGTACCCTACTCTGCCTAATCTATAATGCTTTAAACACAACTAGAAAGAACAACGAATTTTCCGTTAGAAATTTGTTCACGTATGTATATTAAATACATTTGTGAATATGAAAATACACACAATCAGTGTGTTGTCCAAAACTCGTCGTGCCTAACGGTTTATTTCAATAATAAAAATAAAATTACTTTTAACATTAAGAATTGGTTTCTTCTTTAATTATAGCATTAATAAACACTTTGTTAGTTATGTATTATGTTATAAAATAAATAATCGGTGTGATTGGATAGTTATTTTTATGAAAAGGGCAGTGAAATTATCATCGAGAATGTGAAAATCAATCAATATTTATTCTTATAATCTGGCATCCAAAGAATATAAGAAATTACAACGAAAAATAGAGATCTGGCAAAGCATGAGCACCTCTTATACATATGTATGGTTATGTACAAATTGTTATTTTTGCGATTTTTCCAAATTTTCTTAAGTGTCGAATTGATAAATTTTTTTCATCGTTGTTGGAAGGCCTGTTTGTTCTTTTCAACGAATTGTTGGCCATTATTTTTCCTAAACTTAAATTTTGTAAGACATATTGTTTTAATCGTTGATTGGATACCAGACAAGCATTACGTGCTGCTCTACAGAGTACTCATAACGTTAAATTTAATTTAATAAACTATTAGAGATTTGTCTCGAATCACATTTAATTCTGCTTGTTGTTGTTCGTTTTATATAAAATAATTCGATATCGAGTAAAGTATAAGTCGAGTAAGCAAATTATGTCATTCGACATGTATCGTATCGTAATTTTTATCAAATTGTAATAGATTAATAAACATATGTTTTCATTTTGTAATCAAATGAACAAATAAAAAACGCGGTTTAAAACATTTACGAAAAATGAAAAAATATTTAAATGAATTAATATAATATTTGAATTAATATAATATTTGAATTAAAAATTCACAGTCGTAAAGTTTCTCAATTAATAAAGAACGACTGCGTCCATACGTGAGTGTGATCTTTGCAGCAAAATTTTAACGCACTCAAAAAATTTGATTTCTCTATTGAAGCCTTCCAATGCGACGTGTGCAACAAGGCATTTACTACTCAGCATAGTTTGAAAGTTCGTAAAATCGGACACTCCGGGCAAAGGCCATTTATTTGTCGTATCTGTGACAAATCTTTTGTGGCCGAGAACGCATTCACACCGGCGCACAGTGGTCAATTTCGCGAGATAGCGGTCAAAACTCTATAACTTTTGACCGGATTGGTATTTTTTTACGCAATTTGTTTTGTTCAATAGGAGGGACTTTAAGCTTCAATTTGCGTGTTCAAACGTAAAAATCGACTGATAGTCGAGTAAGTAATGTGGAGTTAAAGATGCATTTTAATTTTTTGTTGAGTTTCCATGTAAAATTTGAGTATTTTGACATTTTAAATAGGTATTTTTTTAAAATTTCTTATTTTCTTCAATCGTATTTTACAACCAATACTTATTTATTATTCCTAAACTTAATTTTGGTCAGAAAATGCCAACATTTGGCCCCTGACATTTATTTAGTCTCAATATTCACAGGGGCCAATATTCGCCGCGGCGAAAGGACGTTTTAATGTGTATTTTGTCCAATGGCACAAATTTGATCCGTCGCAAGAAATCATTTGAATTAAAATTACATAAATCCAACACATATATGTTTAAGATCCTTTAAGCGTAAACGTTTATTAGACTATCATATACAGCCCATTCAAACGGGAGAACATTCACACAAATGTTGAGTATGTGGCGCTGGATTTGTCTGTCTGCGAAATATGTGGCAAACAATTTAATAGTCGCGGCAATCGCAATGCATTTGTCAATGCATTTCACATTTGTACAGTGTGGTTAATAATTACTTGGAACAATTTGGACAAAATATGGTGTTGACAATTGAAGGCCATGTTATACAGGAAATGTAATCTAAGATTTGCCAAGATTTTAGTAATTTTTCTAATTCCTTTTTCGTATGGTTACATTTTATAATTTAAATTTTTTGTATATTACATGTATGGAAATAATCTATTTATCTATTCTATATACATATCGCTCATTTACTTGAAGACCGTCATAAATCAAAAAAAGGCATTTTGTAAAAAACGCATTTTAAGTTTTTTATTCTGCACTGTTAAGTAAAACAACATGAACATGCCTCAATTTCGAAGTCAAATAATAAAATGATATGTTATTTGTATATTATTTAGGGAAAATCTGGAATATTTTGTAACTAAAATATGTCGTTATTATTAATAAAAAAAATTGAAACAAATGAAATGAAATAACGGCATATTCTATTCCCACGCGAAAAGTACACAAGATAAAATCATGAAATTAATATACAACATGTAGCGGAATAAAAAGAACATTTCTGCATCACTAACTCAAAAATCACGTTTTTTGACTTATGACGGTCTTCAAGTAAATGAGCGATATATAAAAATGAATGTTTGTCTGTATGTTTGTATGTCCTTTATAGAATCGTAAACTATGCATCTGATCATGTTATGATCTTAAGCAAAGTTGTTGCCCATGAGCCGGCGAAGGATTCTAAGTTGGTTCGATTAACTTCCGACAGGTGGCGCCACGGAAAATTACTCACAATTAATTAAATCGTAATCGTTGTTGCGCATGAGTCGACGGAGGTTCCTAAGTTGGTGGAGTTAATTTCCTACAGGGGGCGCCACAGAAAATTACTCAAAACGAATTAAATCGTAAACTGTACAATTGATCATGCTATGATCTTTAGCAAAGTTGTTCAGAATGAGCCGATGAAGGATTGTAAATTGGTTCGATTAATTTTTGACAGGTGGCGCCACTGAAAATTTTAAAATTTTAATTAATTAAATCGTAAGCTGTGCATTTGATAATGGTATGATCTTTAGCAAAAATTTTTCGCATGAGCCGGCGGAAGTTCCTAAGTTGGTGGGGTTAATTTTCGTAAACTGTGCATTTGATCATGCTATGATCTGTAGCAAAGTTGTTTCGAATGAGCCGATGAAAAATTGTAAATTGGTTCGATTAACTTCCGACAGGTGGCGCCACGAAAAATTTACGCAAAATTAATTAAATCGTAAGCTGTGCATTTCATGATGGTACGATCTTTAGCAAAGTTGTTGCGCATGAGACGGAGGTTCCTAAGTTGGTGGGGTTAAATTCCGACAGGTGGCGCCACAGAAAATTACTCAAAACTAAATAAATCGTAAACTATGCATCTGATCTTGTTATGATCTTTATTAAAGTTGTTGAGAATGATCCGATGAAGGATTGTAAATTGGTGCGATTAATTTTCGCCGGATGGTGCCACTGAAAATTAATAAAAATGAATTGAATCGGAAAATATGCATTTGATCATGTGTTGATCGGATAAATACAAGGCATTTTAGAATTTATCATTTCTGATTTTAATAAATTTGGGGTCTATTTAACAAGATGAAAAAATTAATTAAGACCAATACAACACTGAGTATAAAAACATTTCAAAATCAAAATATTACAATGTTTTATCGGTACGAAAAATCCGAAAGAAAATATTTTGTGATTATAGACGGAAATACATATGTAAATATAAATACAAAAAATAAAATAAAATAGATAATCTTAACTTTTCAAATTTCTGCACAACAACTTCAAATACGCATAAAAACGGTAAGTTTTTGAAAAAGTTAAATATCCTATCGGTATATCAAAAAATCTTATGTGTTTTTTGATTTACGGATACAAAATATTTTTACACGATAGTTAAACAAAAAAAAAAAAAAAAAAAAATCATAAAATATATCATTTTAATACATTTTACTTTTTTTCGCGGCATTTTAATTTACATAGGATATCTGTTTGCCATAACTGAATTCCAGATTAGGCCCTCGATATAAATTTGTGTTTTGTGGAGGAGATATAAGGTAAATAGGTACCTTATAGGTAGAGTCTAGTCTAGTGGATAGGGATATAAATTAATTAATAAACTGGCGAAAAAATAAGCAAACATATTACAAATAACATCTTTATCATTGGATTCTTTATTATATGATTTGTACCCATAAATAATTCTTCGAGAAGTTCGCCGAGATCTTTTGGATCTATAATGGCTCAGAAAACTGTTTTTGGATGTATTCTGACAGGTCCAATTGAGGTTTCAGTTGATAATTCTATTAACGTTTTTCGACTGCCCTTACCTCTTCCGAATGAGATCATTTAAATCAAAATCTTTTGGGAATTCCTCTAATTCCCATAAGGAAGGAGTCATAATTTTCTTTAGAAAATTTTCTTTTTATTTTTATTTTTATTATTATGACTCATAATTATGACTCCTTCCGACAAAATTTGCACAAGATTTATAAGAATACCGCTAGCTGAGATTCGACTGGTAGATATATCGTTTAGCTACCTCTTAAGCCTGAACTTCCACGTGAAATTAATGTGGGAATATCAAGGTATAAAACAGTTTCTGAGAATAAGAGCTTCCCTTTTTCGTAACCCTGAAATTGCGATATCTTGCAAATATATAAGTAGGCAGATTCGGGTCCATGTTTCTCATACCCCTTTTCAAAGGATCCTTTATAGGTCAACGTTCCATCATCAAATGACTGATTATGAGTTACAGACGGTAACCTTTGCATTAAATTGCGCACCTTGTTTGGCAATTAGGACTTTGCTCACTGGCTGATAATTGTGAAGATGAATTTCCCCTGGCTTCAGAAGTTTTAAGGAAAGGTATGTAAGTCGATGATGTTTTGACTGGAACGCATGAGGTTTCAATTGCTATGCTGGTCAGATATCAGTTAACTGCTGCCTTGCTATCCGCGGGTTTCCAGCTAAGGAAGTGGACATGGAATGTAATACCGATTATAAATGGACTGCCACCAGATGACTTGGTGGATGCCAAGGTTTTAACATTTGTTAAAAAACATGAGGGATTTTTTGAAATACTCAATTAGATTCGTTCTTTTTTAAAGTTTGTCCTCTGGAGGATGAATCGAGGTATACAAAAAGGGAAGTATTATCTACTAATCCGTTAAGTTGTCACAGCATAAAACATAATTATGCAACGCATTCGCTTTTTTTATTGCTAGCCGAGGCAGTGCCCCATAATTGAACGCCTTGACACCAAATTGGTCAATATTTAACGTCTAAAATCATTTATTTATGGTTATTTATGCGAATAGGAGGGTATGAGTCCCTACGCAGTGCGAAAGTTATGTGAGTATCTTTATACTCCATTTATCCAATTGGAGTATGTGGTCTTGGGCGCTTTCATAAATACTTAAAAAGCTGTGTCATTAGCAAATGTTGATGTGTGGACTCGGGTGCTAATTGGCATATCTGGTGTGTACAGTTAATATAAAATTAATCCCAAAATACTACCTTGGGGAACTCTACCTTCAATGAGCTGTGGCGAGCTTAAAAAATGACCTTCTTTTAGTAAAAATTTACGATTCGTTAAATAATTTTTGAAGAGCTTCTAAAAGTTTTCGGGCAAGTTCAGCTTATATATTAGGCCTGCGTGCTAAACCATATCGAATGCTTGAGAAACGTCGATAAAAAGCGCAGAACAGTATTTTCTTTCTTCAAAGGTCTTTTTAATTACATTTACTAATATGTGTCTTTATTGGATCGAACTATGTTGTTTTCTGAAGACGAATTGATGGTTCGGAATACATCCTTTCTGGCTAAGAATTGGATTCAGCTTAGTTATTAATATTCTATCAAACAGCTGACAATGTAGCTCTACACAAACAACACAAACAAGAGGCAACTTGCAGTAAGTCTGAGTATGGTTTGAACTTGTTTCGCTATCTAAGGTAGCAAAATGATTTTTGGAACTTATTCCGTTAGAATCTTTATGTGCTTTAGACATTGGTGCAAACTGCGAAGCTTTAGGGATTCGACCTCTTTTTAATACAGTTATGTATCTGTCCATTCCCACTTGTTTCTTGGGTTTTTCTACACTATCCATAGTAGTTTTAATATACTCTATGAAGAAGGCGACTTGTTTGTAGTTATTTTATTGTCATCACTTAACAAAACCGATGAGCAAAATTGGGCACGAATAACTGGTGGAGAATTTATACACAAATTGTTAACAATTTAGGGGCTCATTAGCAGGGATCGAAGCCGATCGGCTGACAGCCGCGACTTAGCCACCGCCGGCCTTTTTACGTATGTTATAGCCGCCGCCGACATGACCGGCTGACATCGGCGAAGAATTATAGCCAACTAAATCAGCTAAGTCGCAAAAAGAATTTTAATACAAATACAAAGTAAAAATAAAAAATGTAAAAGTTTTCATTTCATTATCGAAAAAGTATTTTACTTTGTATTTGTATGTATTAAAAATTTTAAAAATTTTTATTTGTATTAAAAATTTAAAAAATGTTAATACAAAAAAAAATGTATAATACAAAGTAAAAATAAAAAATGAAAAAGTTTTTATTTCATTATCGAAAAAGTATGACTTTTAATACAAATACAAAATTTTAGCGAACAAAATCAATTTAAACTAAACAATATTTTTTGTAGCCACGACAAACAACAGTGATAGAAAGTGATAACATGGAACTTAGAAGCCTGACAATTTATAAATTCATAAAACATATTAAGACAAAAAATTTTCCGTTCTTGTTTTTCATTCATTTTTAGACAGTGTTTATCAATATCGAATAAAAAACAAATCTCTTAGATAATTATAAACTTATATGAACTATTTCATGTAGCTTAGGTATTTTTTTCTATTACTATTAAGAATTTTTTTGTAGTGTAATGTCCTAACTTTAATGCTATTATGGTTATAATCTGTTTTAAATATCAACAAAGTTATATACCAATTTACATTTAATTATAACATTTTGTTTAAAAATTTATATTGATTTTGTTCGACAATATCCTTCTAATAAGAATATATAAAAACAAAATGTGGACAATCTTTAAAAATTTTTCGATAATTAAATAATAAATGATAACAAATTCTTTTAAAAAATTGTATATGAAATGATAAATATTTGTTTTTATATAATTAAATAACCTCGCCATTTTCCTTTTAAAAGGCAATATGTGTATCCTAGATAGGTGTGTTGATATTGTACACTGTGCACTTTTATACGATGAGATTTTGGAAAACATCTTGGTTCTATGCTATTTTCATAAAAACTACATTTGTATGGTTTAACTCATGTGTTCTCATTATAGACGATGTATTTTGTTGGTGTTGTTGATGTCGATCAAAATATCAGGTCTTGTTATACAGGGTGGGCCAAAAGAAACCAAGGGGTGTAAAAGTTTAATAACTTTTTTGTTTATTAACTTTTTTTTATTTTTTCTTTCAGATTATATAGACAACACTTGGAATTGTATTATTTAAACCAGAGATCAATTATTTTAACGCAAAGAGCATATCGCCGACATTATTGAAAATTTGATTATGAGTGATGAAGCTCATTTTCATTTGAATGGCTTTGTTAATAAGCAGAACTGTAGGTTCTGGGGTTCTGAAAATCCAAGAGCCATTCATCAACGCCAATTGCACCCCATCAGGTGTACAGTATGGTGTGGGATCACATCTGAAAATGTCATTGGGCCCTACTTCTTCGAGAATGAAGATGGAAGTGCTGTAACCGTAAATGGAGAGCGGTATCGGTTTATGATAGAAAATTTTTTACGTCCTGCTCTTGAAAACAGACCTGGTATGTGGTTTCAGCGGGACGGAGCCACTGCCCATACTGCCCGAGACACAATGGCACTTTTAAGACAAATTTTTGGAGAGTCCTTGGTTTCTTTTGGCCCACCCTGTATTATTAGCTAATTGTTGCAAAAGGCTTTCATGGAACGTATATAATTTTGTTCTGCCTGTGTTGTGGCAATCTTATATTTTGATAGAAACCCATTCACGGGTTAAATACGGTGTTGAGACCATTTAAGGCTTTAACTGGGCAAAGAAGAATTCTTATCTCGTAGTGATTACAGAGGTTTTACTGAACCATTAGCTCCCTGTATCGCTGAACATTTTCCAGTAATAATTAGTGACAACTTTTAGTAACTGACATACAGTGTTTGCTTGGTACTTTTTGTTAAAAGCTTCTGAACAAAAAATGTATAAGTCAATAATTATAAAGTAAACAAGAATCTTTCAAATACAAAACATGTTTAAAAATTTACTTAATAATAGTTTTGTCGTACAAGGAATTGATCCAGAAAATGTAAGTATTACATACATTCTGCTGGTATTTCATTTTGCATTATCTCTCATTAGTAATGAATTTAGCCAGAAAATATTAAAAACATAAACCAAACTTATAATATTAGCATAGCAATATTAGAGAATAAGTGTTTTAACAAAATAAACCAACTGAAATTAAAAACCAACAGGTTTGTAATTATCGGCTGCAGCCGATAGATAGTAGATGTTACAAAGATGTTCACTTGCTTGTATTTTAAAATTGAATTGTGTGTCACTTAGTGTCGGTGTGATTTGAGTAAATATTAGTGACTTACAAAATATTTTTGAGATTTCGCTGACAATTTTTGCTGAAGGTCAAACTCCAGCAAGAACGTCAGACTCTGGCCAGCAATAATGCGGTTGTGGCATACGTGTTTTTGATTCGGTCGGTATTGCAGGTAATTTCGGGCCGGTAAGGCAGTGCTTCCGGTCGAACGGGTCCCAAATTCTGTGTATATCCGTGATAAATGGGTTTGTTAATCTTTGCTAATCTGTTTGCTAATCTGGATTTCCCGAAAATTATGGTTTTTTTTATCCTGATTTTGATTATAGTGTGCCGACAAGGCAATTTTCCCTGGATCTTGGTATTGCCTACTGTCCCTGTTGAGTTGCGCGATAGGCCTTCTGGCAAACTTAAGTGGTCCGGGATGGTGAAGGTTGACGTCAGGAGCGATGAGCAGAAGGGCAAGATACGGCACACGGAGACCGAGTTGTTTAGTAGGGTGGATTTAGTAATCCTGGAGTATGGGGCGAGCTCTGTTTGCCGATGATGAAATGTGTGAGTGCACTTTCTACTGCTAATGCTGGTGCCAAAGCTATATCTCTGAAGGTGGGAGAGGGGCTGGGAGCTTCATCTAAACGGGACGTCGTCCCAAGCGGTGAGGCACTGCCGCTATAGCATGTGTTGAGTCCGCCAAAAAAGGAAGAGACGGGCAGCCTTATAGATGCCGCCTTTGCTACTGGAGTTGCGACTGAACTTGTGAAGAGTGTGCTAGCGTTCTAGCTAGCACTAGACGCTGCTGATTACGCTGAATACAAGCGGCTGAGGAATAAGGTGGTGGTGTATGAGGCTTGTAGAGAGAGGGCTGCAGTTAGCCGGTGGGGCGAGCTGCTGTTTTTGCCCCCGTTGTTGTCGTGTCGAAATCGATCGGTTGCAATAGCTAAGAATACGAAGTTTGCTGAACTGGAGCCCAAAATCGTTCTCCAGTAGGTGCATCCTGAGATCACCCCCGGTGGGTTCATGGAGGGTGTGTAAAATCTCATATGTCATTGATTATAATCTAATTAAGATTAAGACAACCTACCAAAGACACACACATTGTAGGAATGTACGGTGTGAACTGGGACGAAAAGACAACCATTAGATGACTTTAGGGTACTAAATATAGATGAACAGGTCAGCATAATAGATTTTTGGATGTTATTTAGAGGAGAGTCCGGCGTCGCAGAAAGCGATTGCAGAAGGCCAGGCATTCCAATGCGGATGATCTAGTCTGCGTAGATCAGTCTATAAACGAACGAACAAAGACTTGATTATAAGGGTTAAAGAAGCCGAATAGAGGAGCTTTGTACAAGAAAATTGAGATTTGAGATTTTGCAAATAGTTAACTCACGAAAGCAATTCCTGATTAACGACACTATTTGCAAATAACCCGTATGACGTTGCCACTTTTTTTTTTAAATATAAAATGTATTGTGTGAATTAATGGAAAATTTGCTCCCACATTGTAATAATTTAATTGTAAAAACAATTATTACGAATAAACAGTGAGTTAATTATTTGCGAATAGGCTACGTATAAACGGGGTATATGATGTTGCAGGCGGTACTTAACAAACCATGAACTATTTAAATATGTTTCGGGAACGCTAGCGGCTTACGCCAACACAAAAATGAACTCAAATATTTCCTGAAGAACCAGCCAATTGATATCATGACTCATTTAACAACAACTAGCTTTTTTAAAATTAATGTCTATATATTATACGACACTAATAACTAAGCTGAATCCAATTCTTAGCGCGAAAGGATGTATTCCGAACCATCAATTCGGCTTCAGAAAACAACATAGTACGATCCAACAAACACACAGATTATTAAATGTAAATAAAAAGACCTTTGAAGAAAGAAAATACTGTTCTGCGATTTTTATCGACGTTTCTTAAGCATTCGATATGGTTTGGTACGAAGGCCTAATATGAAAGCTGAACTTGCCCGAAAACTTTTATAAGCTCTTAAAAAATTATTTTACGAATCGAAAGTTTTTACTAAAAGAAGGAGATTGAAGCTGGAGTTCCCCATAGTAGTATTTTAGGACCAATTTTATATTTAATGTACACATCAGATATGCCAATTAGCACCCGAGTCCACACATCAACATTTACATATGACACAGCTTTTTTAAGTATTCATGAAAGCGCCCATGTAGCATCACAACTTTTACTAGACCACATACTCAATTTGATAAAATGGTTTAAAAAATGGAGAATAAGGGTGTGTAGGGACTCATGCTTTCCTATTCGCATAAAAATCCAGATCCCTTAGCCACATCGATTTCAAGTTAACACAAATGAAATTAAAAGCAGGGGGATGGGTCACTGTGTATTTCGAACCGAAAGAAAAATCATTCGAATTTGTATGTCTTATACACAGTGTTTGGAAAATTTTTTCTTTCGTATCGAAATACGCAGTAATCTCCTAGTACAACTAATTTGGCTTATTGGCAGAAACTCTACCTTGAGCTTAGATTGTAAACTTCTACTGTACAAGTCGATCCTCAAACCAATTTGGTGTTATGGCATTCAATTATTGGCCACTGCCTCAACTAGCAATGTGGAAAAAAATCAAAGGCGCCAAAATAATATTCTACGTATGATTACTGCTGTTCCTTGGTTTATAAAAAACTCGAACATCCACAAAGACATAAACAAAGCAGAAATAGCGAAACATGCAGTAAAGTATGTAACGAAGCTTGAATCTCATCCAAACAATTTGGCACGTAACATACTAAGTGAACCTGGTTACATTCGACTAAAAAAAAAGAGATACTGCTTTTCTTAGGTATATCAAAGGGATGACCCGCAAATGATTGCAAAAACCGTAAAACAAACATTTTTGTCTAGCACTGGCTGGACTTAAAAAGTATATTTTTTTATTGAGTAATTGTAGTTAGTTCAAAAATATTGAAGATACAATAAATAACAAATGTACTAAAAAAAACGTGGTAGAGCATGCGGAGGTTCAGCAATATTAATAAAGTAATAAAGCCCGTCTAAAGCACTATCTACAATGTGATTTCTGTGCAGACTACACGCAAGCAACAAACCTCTGCCTTGAAGACTTTAATCAAACCATAGTTATTTCTTAAATTTATTATTTTATAACAGCTGGTGATTACAATTCAAAACACATGTTCTAGGGGTCAAGTCTAATTACTCTGAAGGGTCGCATCTTGTTTGACTCAATTTTAAAAATGCGCTTAAATGTACTTTCTAGTGGGCAACCAACCTTTTGGCCTATAGATCCATAGAAAATTCCGGATGTTAGTGATTTTGGCGTAGCAAAGGGTTTTCTAAGAGATATGTTGGAGCATTACTTGAATTAACGTCTGATCATTCACCTACTTTTGTTTCAATATGGAACCGCCAAGAAATAGTCGTACCGACTGGATTCCTAACGACAACCAGCACTCGCATAAATTGGCTTAAATATTTAAAATAGCTCAGTACTGATTGTGCGGAAAACATACCGTTAAGACACCGAAAGAGCTGTGTCTTACTGATCTAAATAAAATCCTTAAATTAGCTGTTCAACATGCAACAATAACCCTGCAACAAACAAGATATAATCGCATTTGCTCTGAAGACGTGTAACTACTCTTGACAGAAAAAAGAAGAAATCAGAGTAGAAATCGTACAGATCTCCGCAACTTGGAAGGTCTTGACGTTAGCCCACAATATTCGTTATGGCGTGCAACAAGGGACTTTAAAAGGCATGTCATACGTAAGTCTCACTTGCGTACTTTTTTGCGGAGGTTGGAAAAGAATTGATATCAAAAAAGGCAACTTGATTCTTAATCATTTAAAAGTCGTATTTATGCCGAATATACCTTATACTTCAGCTGAGTTGCCACCCGTAGATGTTGAAGCAGTAATTCCCTTTAGATTATACTTACAAGAAGTTTAAACCCTAAAAAGGCCTATGGTTTTGAAGAAACAAGTAACAAAATGATAATTGAACTTCCTCAGGTAGAAGTTAGAATAATTCTATTTATTTTTAATGCCATTCTACGCCTTGAGTATTTTCCGTCAGACTGGAAGGTTTCTCTTATTACCATGATACCTAAGCCAGGAAAAGATCACACAAAGGTAGAATCATATAGGAGAATAAGTCTGTTATCAAATATGTCAAAACTATTTGAGAAACTATTAATTACTAAGCAGAATCCAATTTTGAGGGAAAAATGATGTGATCCAAACCACCAATTCTGTTTTAGAAGATAGCATAGCACTATTGAAAAAACGCACAGATTAGTAAATGCAGTAAAAAAGGCTTTGGGGGAAAGAAAATATTGTTCTGCGCTTTTCATAGACGTTTCTTAAGCGTTCGACAGAGTATGCCATCAAGGCCTAGTTGACAAAATAAAGCAAAATTTGCCCATTAATTTTTACAAGAAGGAGATTTTTTAAGCTCGCCTCAACCAATTAAAGGTGGAGTTCGCCAAGGTAGTATATTGGGACCCATTATATATTTGCTGTACACATCGGATATGCCAACTAGCTATCGAGTCCACACATAAATAACTCAAACTTGCCTCCCAATTAGGCCATTGTTTTGCGTCTTCTTGAAACTATATTTCAGCCAAGTCTAGCTCTTCTATCTGCGGTTAAAAAAATTGTAATGGTAGCGTTCGCTATTCACAGTAAAGTCCCTGCATTCATCGTCTTTGAAAAAGTACGGTCCCCAATGATGGCTCCGGCCCATAATTCACACCAAACAGTGCATTGGCAGTTCTTGCAATGCTATAATGCAATCCTTCGGCAAAAATTTCTACGTAGTAGAGTAACAGCGCTAATATTTTCTAACAAAAAAAAACTGAAATACAATTTTTTCTTAAAAAATTTCTTTTAAAACTTGAAATAAAACAAACATTTTTAGGGTTCCGCACCCACCCAAAGGGTAAAAACGTTACGCTATTGTTTTCGCTACAATGTCTGTCCGTCTGTCAGCGCCTTTTATCTCTGGACCGTAATAGGTAGACTCTTGAAATATTTGCAGATGATGTATAGCTGTTGCCGCTATAGCACAAATACTAAAACTCTAAAACACCAATATGTGACTAAAGATTTACAAACAGTAATTAAAACTTAGTTCGCTATATAAACAAGTATAAAAAATAAACCTAGAAATTAAAGGGTGTTCCGATAGTGGTGTGATTTGCATGTATAAGGCCTAAGTTTTGAACCATAATAGGTAGACTCTAGAAATTTTCACAGAGGTGTATAACTGTGGCCGCTATAGCAACAAATATTAAAACGTATAGGGTGTTCCGATAGAGAGGTGTTATTCACGAATATGTTTTTATTGCTTGAACTGTAGGAGGCATACAATAAAATTTTACAAACAGTAACTAAAACATAGTTCGCTTTATAAACAAGTCTAAAAATATAAACCTAAAAATTAAAGGGTGTGCCGATGTGGTGTGAATGCAAGTCCTCATTTTTTAACCATAAGAGATAGACTCTTGAAACTTTCACAAATTGTGTATTACTATGATCCCTATAAAAACAGTAAAAAGTACAGGGTTTTCCGACAGTGAAGTGATTTGCATGTCTAACGATAATTTTTTGAACCATAACAGGTAGACTCTTATGAGAAGATGCGATGTGTTGCAACGCGTCTTCCGACAGTGTTCCGACAGTGACATGTTTTTCACTTATAGTGACTTATGTTTTTAATCGTAAAAGATACTCTTGATATATTCATAGAAAGAGAATCCATGGCCGCTTTAAAAAATAACAAAATTAGGGGGGTGTTCCGACAGAGAGATGACTTGTACGTAAATAGACTTATTTTTTGAAACGTAATAGATAGATTCTTGAAATGTTTTCAGTAGATGTTGTTTTTCGGCCGCTACAACAATTACTAATGACTAAAGGGTGGTCCATCAGTGACATGTTTTTTACGTATATTACTTTATTTTTTGAACCGTAATAGGTAGGTGCCTGATATTTTTATAGAAATTGTATTACCATGGCCGCTATGACAACAATTACTAAAATTTAAAGGGTGTTCCAATAGTGATGCAATTTTCGTGAATATGACTTTAATTTTAAAATTAAAGGTTGCCTCATAAGAAATGAAAAAATTAACAACTTGAATTTTTAAAGTTGTACTAAACATAGTACGGAACCCTACATGTGTGAGTCTAACACGTACTTGACTGATTTATTTAAATTCTTAAAACTCTTTTTTTTAGTACTCCACGAAAAAAAGATCACCCTTATAAACCCATATAAGCTTTATAACTGTAATGGATTTCGAACATCCATTCAGAATGAATATATAAGTATAAATAACACTACTTCACAAAATTTCTACAAAGTCGTGACCAAATGAATCTGACACTTGATCTGTATGTAAAATTGCTCACTGAATCCGAATATGAAATCAAAATGGTCAAAAGTAGAACAGTTTTCGAGATATTGCGTAATAACCGTTTTTTGCGTTTTCTAAAAAGGTTATGTCACTATAGTGAACGTACCTTCAAAACAGCTTGGCGGATTTTGAAAGTCTTTTTTGCCGTTGAAAGACAATAAAATTATCAAAACAATCACGGAACGCTTGCAAAAATTGATTAAGAATTTAGAGTTTTACAGTTGACCAAAGCTTGAACTTCACGAAAATTTTAATGATTTTTTGAAATTTTGCTGTTTTCAACTTCTTTTTTTTAAACCAAACAATAACTTTTTCTTTAGTTTCATCACTTACGAGATTAATTTATTTCAATACAAATATTACGGGTCCAATAAGAATCAGATCGGTGCAAAAATCACAGAGTTATAGAAGATTAATTGAATTATCCCATTTTTAGATTTTTATAAAATTAAAAAAATGCATGTAGGTATAAATTGCATTATTAATAATAAATATTAAAAATGACTTAGAACTGTTGAATTGCTTTGCCTATTGTAATTATTTTCTGCCTCTCGCACAAGGAACCAACAATAGTCGCCCAGCATCACCTCATCATACACCCCTTGGTACCGACGTTCCATTTCTTGTATTTGTTGGTGAAAACGCTCACCATGTTCGTCACTTTCATCGCCGAGGTTATTTGGGAAGAAATTTAAGTGCGAATGCAGAAGGTGTATTTTTAAAGACATATTAACTCCTTTTTAAATAAGATATAAAAATGAGTGTTAAGTAAAATTCTTCAATGAAAAAACGATTTAAAAACCGTACCAATTTTCTCATAGTTTTTTAGCAAATCACGAATGATGTCTTCATAGTTTGGATCCCTGAAATTGCCCAAAAAGCCTGATACAGCCAAACCAAATGATCTCCATGCCTTTAACTCATCTTCAGACAAAATCGAATCAAATTTTGAATCCTTGAGTAGCTTTGTAATTTGTGGTCCCACAAAAATCCCTTCTTTAATTTTGGCATCTGACAAGTTGGGAAAAACGGTTTTCAGGTATTTAAATGCGACACTGTTTCCTCTTTTTACCAAAGATTTTACAAAATTTTTGATTAAGCCAAGTTTTATATGTAACGGTGGCAAAATAATGTTTTCCTTTTTCACGAGAGCTTTATATTTGACATTGTCTTGACCAAGCGTAAAATTTGTTCTATCCGGCCAATCTTTTCGGGAATAGTGTTCCTGATGCGCTCGGCTATCCCATTTGCACAAAAAACAACAATATTTTGTGTACCCTTGTTGCAAACCAGTCACCATGGCAACAACTTTTAAATCGGCACAGATTTTCCAGTTATGGACTTCATAATTTACAAGATCGAGCATTTGAGATATGGACTCATAAGATTCTTTTACCTTTACAGCATGTGCCACTGGAACTGAAGGCTTTTTATTACCTTTGTGTAACAGAACAGCTTTTAAGCTTAACTTGCTGCTGTCAATAAATAACCGCCAATCGTCTGGATTGTGTGTCTCCCCGAATTGACTGAACAAGCCATTAATATCATGGCAATAGCAAATACCATCTTTTTTCGAAAAGTAACTAGAAAAACTTTCATGTCGGCTCCTGTAATGCGAAATTCTCACGTCAGGTGTCACAAAGCCACGTTCTTTCATTCTTGATGCTAACAACTCTGCCTTTTTCTTCGGTAACTCCAAATCTCTAACCCAGTCATTGAGTTCAGCTTGTGTGAGGGGCATTACTGTTTCTTTATTTTCATTTAAATCACTGTCGTCACTTGAATCATATGAATCGGAGTCATGCTTCCGCTTTGGACAAAGGGGATATTGAGCTTCAGGCATATGAGGAATTGGTTTTATAAAGGAGTTAACATCTGCATATTCAACAGACTTATGACGTCCATTTTGCTTTACATTGGCTAAGCAAAAATAACAGTCGATTTCGTGGTTTTTGGGTTCATGCCAAATGGCGGGAACATCAAATGGCAAATACCGACTACAGTATAGTAAATTAGCTTAAGATTCTGAAGACATATTTTCTAAGAACAAAATTAAAAAACGCATACTCACTCTGCACCCGACATCCACATAGTTAAACGAGTTTTGCATGAATTACACAAAGTATTCCGGGTCCAAGATTTCAATATGTTTTCCGTATTGACTTTGAAATACATCCGAAATGCTTTTTGCAATTGGTTTGAAAAATTTGACGGCTGTGCAAAACTGTACACTCCACAAGCATAGCAAAACTTGTTTGGATTGTTCTTGCAAATAAATGCCCGTTTTGCCTTACGCATTTCGTTCTTGTTATCAAATTTCACGCTTTCTTAATTTTTTTTTTCGCAAAATTACGATTTTTTAATATTTAAAATGTTTGTTTTTCCTTTGGGCACTTGATTTAAAAATAGCGAAAAGTGGCTAAATTCACTTAATCTTCTGTAGCTTTGTCACTTCTGCACCAATCTGGATCATGTTGGACGCAAAATATTTCCACTTAAATATACTAATACGCTATGTAAAAATACATACAAATTTTTAATTGTTTGGTTTAAAAAAAAATGATTGAAAAGGGCGAAATTGCTAAAAATTAACAAATTTTTCATGAATCTGAAGTTTTTTCCACCATTACTCTGTCATTTCATGACCGATCTTAACAAACAACCGATGGTTATTTTAGTAATTTTATTGTCTTTCATCGGAAAGAAAGAAATGTCCGAACCGACGGACATTTTTGAAAATATTTTATTTTAAGTGCCTTCATCTTTTTTAAAAACACAAAAAACGGTTATTTTGCAATATCTCGAAAACTGTTCTACTTTTGACCATTCTGACTTCATATTTGGATTCAGCGGACAATTTTACATATAGATTAGGTGTCAAATGCGTTTGGTCAAAAAACTGTTCTCTAGTGTAATTAATAGCTTTAAAGTCTACAGTTAGTTCTATGTAAAATATGGTAACGAAAGTAGAATTTATTCTTTCTAATATCTAAAAACAAGTACACAATAATCATGTATAGAGCAACGACACATTAAAGGTGTATTTTTTCCCCTCATGATGTTTCATTCATTCAAAAGCAAAAACCGTCGCTAAGTCTGTATTAGTTATTGTTGTCGATTTCTCTATAATACAAATATACAGGCATGTCGCAAATTCCGTTCGGAATTTAATTTAATCTGTCGTTACCATTCTCATCGGAATGGTTTTAGCTTCTATAGATTCCGTTCGGTTTCATTAAATCGAAAAAAATGTCACAGAACATAATTCCGTTTAGAAGTGGAATTGATTTCGCATTTTGCTTCGATAGAAAACGGAAAAAGAAAAAAAATCGAAATGAACCCACTTTCAATTGGCTATGTGGAATTGATACTTTAAGCAATTTCTAGCCTTTTAAACTATTCTGAAAGATGTGAAATGTAACAATATAATGCAACTGTTGTAAATTTACCTATATTTATGTTGTAAATTACCTATATTTTCAACACCCAAGGCATTGGCTTTTGACTCCTTGCTCTTATCGTCACGATTGCACACATCTCCTGTGTTCTTCCACCATTTATCATACAGAATTTGTATAATGCCCTTCTCCTGAAGTTCCAATATGGCTAGAGACATCGCATCTCGCCAGGGTGAACCCTTAGGTGTAGCAATTCCATAGCCTTTAGAATCGAGAAGGCCCCCGATTTGTGTCAAATTGCAGTCACGCTGTACAGCATAATCCAACATTGTGGATTCCATTAAAAATGCATAATTTCCATCCATAACACGTCGTATGCCCTCTTCATATGTCTTAACAAAAACAGATGATTTACGATTTTCCATATACCTCCACATTTTTTGATAAATACCTATTTTAGAGTCCTAAAATTAGAAAACAAAATAACTTTTTACAACAAAGATTTATGGTAAAATTTAAATAATAATTTATGGTAATAATTTTAAAAATATATGCTCGTACATACATCTATACTAGATATCATTGGTGCTCTTTGCTGCACTTTTTTAATAAAATAAAATAAAGACTTGGAAGAAAAAGTATGGCCATGCTAAAACACGAAAACGCACGTGTTTCTCTTAAAATTTACTTGTGTTTTCGTCTTGCAGCATACATATGTACATATTTGTTTATTGGTGTTAGTAAGAATTTTATAGACGTGTTACTCCAAAAGTACTGAACCGATTTAAATAAAATTAAGATTGTCAACATCTGTGAAGAAAAAGCTTTAAAACCATATAAGTCTTTCCAAAATCGGTGTAGTATTACGGACGTAAAAGGGATTACAAAAAACGTGTTTGCCTATTAATTATCTATGTATATAAATAAAAATGTAATGCTGTCCGTTGCTAAGCACATAACTTGAGATCGGCTTGACCGATTTCGCCATTTTTTTTTTTTAAATCTTCATCGTAACCCAACTTAGGTTTTTATGGAAAGAACATTGAACACGCCCACATTTACGCCCACATTTTAAAGTAGATAAGGAACTATAATAGGTAGATCTATGAAATTTTTCAGAAGTAACGCCCTTATTACTGTATAATGTTTAGCAAAACACAGGCTGGATTGGAATAGTGGGCGTGGTACCTCCCATACAAAGTGAACAATTATTATCGTGTAGCTGGAGAACTACAATGGGTAGAGTCTTGAAACTTTGCACAAGTAACCCTTATACAAGTGTGCATAGTCTAACGGAACACAGACTGGATTGGAAAGGTGGGCACGGTACCTCCCATACAAAGTGAAAAATTATTATCATATACAACGGATAAAGCCTTCAAACATTGCACAAGTAACCCTCATATTAATGTGCATAGTCTAGCAAAATACAGACTGGGAGTGGTATCTCCCATACAAAATGAAAAATTATTAATGTGTACCAAGGAAACTACAATATGTAGAGTCTTGAAAATTTGCACAAGTAACCCTGATACTAAACTGCATAATCTATCAAACAGACTGGATTAGTTAGTGGGCATGGTACATCCCATACAAAGTAGAAAATTATTAAACTAAAAAAAGATTGGATGGGAATAGTTCGTACCTTGCATATACAATAAACAATTTTTGACGTGAGAATAGCGTGCGTTTTCGAGTTAAAAGTTGGCCATACTTTTCTTCCAAGTGTTTATAGTATTTATATGGATGAGCAAATGTTGATGTGTGCACTTGATTACTAGTTGGCATATCGGATACAGCATACAGCAAGTATAAAATGGGTCCAAAATACTACGTTTTGGGGATCAAGCCTACTAACTCCAAGAGGTCGTGGTTTGTTTAAAACAATTTAAAAAATGCGTTTGAATACGATATCGAGTGGACAACCCACCTATTGGACTACTGATCGGAACAAATACCTGATGTTATTGATTTTGGTTTGATTAATGGTATTCCAAGAGAAACTGAAGACGTAGAGCGAAGTCTTTTTGATTTTGACCAAAAGCTCAAATCAGCTGCCCAACATTCAATAATAACCCGTCAACTAGCTAAATACAATCAAATTAATTCTTTAGATGTCGAACGGCTCTTGGCTGAAAAAAGGAAACTTCGTAGAGAATGGCAATCACAGAGATCTCCTCAACTCAAAAGCAGACTTAAAGAATGTACGAACCGGCTAAGATAGATGCTAGAATCTCGAAGAGTAGCATCCCTGCAAAACTGTTTGGGAGACCTAGACGCAACTCCTCAATCAGATTATTATTATTATTATTATGGCGTGCTTGTAGAAACCTTAAGCCTCCCTTGCGAACTTCAGCTGGAGGCTGGGCAAGGAGTGATACCGAAAAAGGCAATTTATTTGCTGGACATTTGAAAAGGGTTTTTACCCGAAATATATCGACTGATATAGTTGAGTATTCAATTGTCGAGGCTAGTGCTGTAAGTGTAGTGATAAGATTTGAATTTGGTGATAGTGAAAAGGCAATAACGGATTTAAGCACCAACGGCCCCTGCCGTTGATAAAACCAGTAACAAGATGTTATTTGAGTTGCCCCGCAGACTCGCTCTTTTTACGTCTTTTACGTCTTGGGTACTTTCCCACAGAGTGGAATGTGTTCATGGATATCATGATTCCTAAACCAGGAAAAGACCACACAAAAATTGAATCATACAGACTTTTATCAAATATGTCAAAGTTGTTTGAGAGGATGGTAATAACTAAGCTGAAACCTATTCTGAGCGACAAAGGTTGTATTCCAAACCATCAATTCGGCTTCAGCAAAAAACATAGTACGATCGAACAAACTCACAGGTTAGTCAATGTTGTTAAGAAGACTTTTAAAGAGAGAAAATACTCCTCTGCGCTTTTTATAGACGTCTTTTAAGCATTCAATAAGGTATGGCATGAAGACCTAATATATAAGCTAAAACTGAATTTGCACGTAAACCTATATGAGTTGCTAGATAGTTGTTTAACCGAACGAAAATTTATTGTAATAGAAGGAGATTTTTTGAGCTCACCCCAGACAATCGAAGCCGGAGTTCCCCAAGGTTGTATATTGGGGACCTCTTTATACTTATTGTATACTTCAGACATGCCAACTAGTAACCGTGTTCACACAACGACTTTTGCTGACGACACAGCCTTTTTAGCATTCGCGAAAGACCCGAAGTATTATCACGATATTTACAAGACCACTTCTTCAATTTAGAAAAATGGTTGGAGAAATGGAGAATAAAAGTGAATGAACAAAAATGTACTCACATAACTCTCACACTGCGTAGAAATTCTTGCTCCCCTATTCCTCTTGTTGTTATTAGGCTTGTTCCCCAAAACGTAGTATTTTAGACCCATTTTATACTTGCTGTACACATGCGATATGCCAACTAGTAATCAAGTGCACACATCAACATTTGCTGGTGACAGGTTTTTTAAGAATTCATGAAAGCACCCAAGTAGCATCACAACATTTACATGACCACATACTCAATTTGGAAAAATGGTTAAAGAAATGGAGAATAAAGGTGAATGAACAAAAATGCACTCCTATAATTTTCACACTGCGTAGGGACTCATGCCCCCTGTTCGCATAAATAACCAAATGATTCCTCAGCGTTTAGACGTCAAATACCTCGGTAAACATCTTGATCGGCGACTTACTTGGAAAAGCCACATAGAATCCAAGTTACCAAAAATGAAGTTAAAAGCAGTCCTAAACTGGCTTATTGGCGAAAACTCTACCCTCAGCTAGGATTGCAAACTTCTACTGTACTAGTCTATCCTAAAATCGATTTGGAGTTTTGGGATTCAATTATGGGGCACTGCCTCAGCTAGCAGTATTGAAAAAATTCAAAAGCGCCATAATAAGATTCTACGAATGCTCACAGTTGCTCCCTGGTATATAAAAAACTCGAATATCTACAAAGAACTAAACGTGCCAACAGTTAAATCAGAAATAGCGAAACATGCAGTAACGTATTTAAGGAAGGTTGAAAATTATCTAAATCCTCTGGCGCGTAACATTCTAAATGAATTTGTTTGCAGTCGTACATTAGAGGGATGACCCGTAAATGATTTCAACAATCGTGAAACATACAATATTTTTGTCTACCACTGGCTCGACATAAAGTATATTTATTTTTTATTTCAGACTAAAGAGATGAGTAATTATTGTTAGTTCAACTATATTGAATATACAATAAATAAAATGTGAAAAAATATGAAGTTTGACTTTTGTCATGATAAATTGATGGCTAATATAGATGGTAGGTAAATAACTAATAACATTTGTAACGGCGAAAGTCGTCCACTCGTTTTCGAGTGGTGCGAATTATAAAATTATATTTGAATTAAGGGTCGGGTGAGAAGTTGCGCTGAAAACAAACGACGTTCTTGTATGTGTGTGCCCACGCACAGGTATAAAGGCCAGAACAATTTGAAAAACTGGACAGATTGCCAGCAGCTCGCCTGCAGGTAAAAAGTCAGTTGGATTGGAATTGTGAATTTTCCAACACATTTTTTATCGGCAGTCCGACTGCGTTTGGTAGCACTCGGCCGAGTGCTCCCAGCAATCGATGCTGTCAATTGCCGTCGCAACCCAGTACCTCTGCCAGTTGTAGCCTGGTGTCGCTGCCAAAAGCCGTTGCCTGGTCCGCCGCCAGCCATCGCCACTGCTGCATTATTCAGCTGCCGCTTTGTACCGCCACCAAGTGCCGCGCCTGCCGTTGCCCATTGCCAACGCCACCTGTTACCGCAGTTGTCGCTTGTATCACTAGCCGGCGACACCCGCTGCTGTTGTGATACCAGCACTATCCCGATCGTCGACCGAAAATTGTTAACGTTTTTTAAAAAGATATTAAAATTTAGGTCCAGTTTAAAAAAAACAACCCTCCCACATGTAGGTGTTGTTTTTAAACGATGTCGATTTAAATTTGGTATTTATAAAACATTTAAATTTTTTTTATTCAGAAGCAGCGTTGCCACAAAGAAAGTTATTTTTTTTACCAAAGTTATCCCTAAAATCTACCAAAACCTTCAAAATACTAAAAAAAACTACCAACTACCAATTTTTTATAATAAATTAATTGTATCCGTTTTTTAACTTACTTATTCGTCTGCTTTGGTTTTATAATGTCATTTACTATGATTTCTTTCATTTGTAAGTACCCTACAAGCAAAATGGTAGTCGACTACGAAAATAAAACACTTTAAGTTAACTTTTATGACCTAACTATAAGCTAACAACAATGTAAATGCAAAACCTCCCTAAAATCAAAAATAAAATTATTTTTGACAATTTTGTAGTAAATATTTTTCATTTCTTTTTTAAAATTATAAAATAAAAATTTGTGTCTCATCCTTTGCGTTCTTTTGTCTTCTTAAATTATGATTATAATTATTATTCACAATTTTATTTTAAACATTTTTCATTTCTTTTTTAAAATTATAAAATGAAAATTTGTTTGACATCCCTTGTGTTCTTTTGTGTTCTTAAATTATGATTAAATTATGATCTTAATGTTATTTGGTAGGAAATATTACTAACTATCGAGCATTTCATGAATTAACATTTTTAGTTAAGAAGCCTTCAATCAAAGATGCAGGAAATAATAATAAACAGGGAAAAAATATTGCATATTTTTACAAATTCGCGTTATAGCTAACTACTATACATAGATATGTATATTCAGTTTATAGCTGTTAAAATTTTTGGTCTTTCTTCTCAAATAAAAACACAATTTTCTTCGACAACAATATTTATTATACTCATTACAATATAAAAAGAACAATAGTTTAAAGAGAATTTAAAAAGAGATGCAGCTGTGTTGAAGTGTTGCCATTCAATATGTACATACATATGTATGTACGTAACACAAAGTAACCAACATACCCCGGCTCAACCCAAGTGCATTTACATTAAACGATTAAATAAAAATATGTCACATTAAAAATTCATTTACATATTCAAAAGTTTACATGCCCTAGCATGTTCTCGTTTGGTTAGTACTTAAGTTAGTACTTAGTACATAATCAGCGTCAATTGATCCATCGTTGTATCTATCTCTGACATATGTTTGCTGTGTTTAAGAACTGCTGGATTTCTGACCATAAAGTTCGCGCCTTGGTTGTCACAGAAAATAGAAGTTGGCTGCCTTATATATTCTTCAAAACGAATTTCACCAAGCAAGCTTCTTATAAAAAAAACCCCTTTGGTACCTTGGCAAAAGGCTACATACTCTGGCTCCATCGAACTAAGGGCCACAATAGTATGCTTCTTTGACTCCCATGTAACTGCACCGCCTGAAAGAAACATGACAAAGCCAGAATATGATCTTCGGTCGCATGAATCACATCCCCAATTAGCATCTGTAAAACATGAAAGTTTGGGTCTATTTCCGGTAAAGGTTATCTTACTATCGGGATGTTTCACAAGATATCTTAGCAAGTATGTTGCTGCCTGCATGTGCTCCTCGTGGGAATGATAATTAAATTGGGAAAGTTTTGAAACTACATGTACAATATCCGGCCTAGATATAACTGCTAGGTACATCAGACTGCCAATTAAACTCTGATACTCACGTACGTTGAGTTTACACTTATCATCAGCACATTTCTTCAGTACAGCTCCACTTGGCCATGGTGTTGATGCTGGTTTAGAATTAATCATTTTCCAATTCTTAAGTAACTCCATAGTGTACTGCCTTTGATGAATATTTATGGGACCCCTGTCACCTTCCCGATCGATTTCTAAGCCCAAATAAAAACAAATATTTCCACGATCCTCAGCTTCCACATGATTCTTAAGTTGAATAATGATTTGCTTCATATCTGATTCTGTTGACGATGCTATCAGAAATAAATTCATTTATTTTATGTTTGAAAAAAAAAAAAAAAACAATGGTTATGGTTTTAATCAACTTTCTTTATTGACTCCACGAATAGGAATGAATACTTTTCTATATTTCTTAATAATAAATACAAAATTGAAAGTGTTTACAAATTGCTTAGTACAAGAAATTAGTTTACAAAATATATGCAGTTATAAATTCTTAGGAATATTAATAATTTTAAAGGTTCATTGGCCACAATTAATTCCAAATCATTAACAGCTAAGTATTCTAAGAAATCAATAATTTTGTCAACTCTAAAAGAACTTAAATGGTTATTAAAAGTGCATGTATGAATGTTTGTATGCAATGTTCTTGCAAAAAAAAAAAAAAATGACTACAAAACAAATATATGCGCATCAATTCTAAACTAAAAATTTAAAAGGAAGTAATCTGTAAGAAATAGTACTCAAATCAAATACTTCTATACTTTTTGCTCTAACGGACAAGTAATATACGTTCTGTACAATTCAAATGTCTATCCATAACGACAAATTACGTCAGATATGAGGACACCCTTTATTTTTTTATACTTATTACTGACACAGTAATAAAAAGTAAAGGTTCCAAAGATATGGCCATATAGCTAAAACAATATCACCCTTTAATGTACAATTTTAAATTAAACACTTATTTTAAAGGACAGATTCTTTGTTAATTTCAAATGTCTGTCTAAAACGGTTCAAAAGTTTGGCCATATGCATCAATTTACATCAACTATTGAGACACCCTTTAAAATTTTAGATATTTATAAATGTTATTATACGGGACATAGTAGTGGAGATTCTGTCTAATTTTCAAGTGTTTTCTATAACGGTTCAAAAGATTATATCAATTATGGGTACACCCTTTAGTTTCCAAATTTAAATTATATACTTGATGTTATAAAGGACTTAGATATACAGGTTCATTGTGAATTTCAACCGTCTTTCAGTTACGGTTCAAAAGTTTGGCAATATACATTAAATTACATCAACTATTGAGACACCTTTTAACTTCTAATTGTAAATATTTAATTTCTGATTATAAATATTGGACATTCTGTCCAATTTTCAAGTGATTGTCTACAATGGTTCAAATGGCTCATATATTTAAATTGACGTCACATATGGGGACACCCTTTAATTTTTAAGTTTATTTTTTATTAATTTCTGTTATTGGCAGCTATAGTGATATGCAGTTTTTTAAAATTTTAAAAGGGTGCCCTTTACGGTTCGTAATACACGTAAAAAACACGTATGTTGTATGGGGACACCCTTTAATTTTTAAAATTCTGAACTTCTTTTAAAATGGGACCAATCTGTAAGAATTTCCTTTCTAATAAAGAAATGACTGAGTTCTGCGAGCACAAACATAAAAAAGCAACATTCAGACGAATTGATAACCTCCTTCTTTTTTTGAAGTCGGTTAAAAAGGGAACGGAAATGTATCATATTTCAAGTGCATACATTTCTGTTTGTTTGTATTAACTTAATTGGTAAGTAAAATATTTTATTTATAAACAAAAATTAAGAACTGGAAACAAAGTGTTTAAATTATGAATGTGTATGTATATTTATATTACTATTTTATGTGGGGATATCGTTGATATCGTACTCCCCCTCCTTTAGATTGAGGCTCCGACGAAGAAACGATGTTTATTGTTTTTTAGGGTTCCATACACAAAGTGTAAAAACGAAACCCTATAGTTTTCGCTACAATGTCTGTCCGTCTGTCCGTCGGTCAGCGCCTTTTATCTCTGGAACCGTAATAGGTAGACTCTTGAAATTTTCACAGATGAAGTATAGCTGTTGCCGCTATAGCACTAATACTAAAACTTATAGGGTGTTCCAATAGAGAGGTGTTATTTACGAAAATGTGTTTATTTCTTGAACTGTAGGAGGAATACACTAAAAATATGCAAGCAGTAATCAAAACTTAGTTCGCAATATAAACAAGTCTAAAAAGATAAATCTAAAAATTAAAGGGTGTTCCGATAGTGTCGTGATTTGCATGTATAAGGCCTAAGTTTTGAACCATAATAGGTAGACGCTTGAAATTTTCACAGAAGTGGTATAACTCTGGCCGCTATAGCAACAAATATTAAAACTTATAGGGTGTTCCGATAGAGAGGTGTTATTCACGAATGTGTGTTTATTTCTTGAACTGTAGGAGGCATACACTAAAAATTTAAAAACAGTAAATAAAACTTAATTCGCTTTATAAACAACTAAAAAAATACTTAAAAATTAAAGAGTGTTCCGATAGTGGTGTGATTTGCATGTATAAGACCTAAGTTTTGAACCATAATATGTAGTCTCTTGAAATTTTCACATAAGGTGTATAACTATGGCCGCTATAGCATCGAATAATAAAACCGAAAGTGAGGTGTTATTTGTCGTTATGTCTTTTTTTCTTGAGCTATAGGAGGCAACCATTTAAAATTTGCAGACAGTAATTAACTCTATGTTCGCTTTCTATTAAATTAAACCTTAAAATTAAAGGGTGTTCCGAGAGTGACGTGCTTTGCGTGTATATGGCCTAAGTTTTGAACAATAATAAGTAGACTCTTGAAGTTTTTACAAGAGATTTATTACTATGGAAACTATAAAAAATAATAAAAATTAAAGGGTGATCCATCAGTGACATGCTGTTGACGTATATTACCTTATTTTTTGAAGTTTATTACCATGGCCGTTATAACAACAATTCCTAAAATTTAAAGGGTGTGTGAGACTAACTCGCACTTGACTGATTTATTTAGATATATTACAGCAACAATACATATAAAAATTATTAGGATTCCTATGTTGCTTCCAGTATTTATAATAGTGTTTGTGAATAGTTTATGTTTTACAGTTTTTATTGTCATTATTAAAGTGTATTTCATCAAAGTTTAAATTAGAAAATGTTACATTATTTTCTTTGATACTTAAGATTAGTTTATTTAAGATAAAAATTTCTTTTATATTTATTTTATAGTTTTCATACGTTCTTAAATTAGTTTCAATAAAGCAATTTTCGAATTTCAATATAAATGTTTTGAAGTTTTTAATATTAAATGAATATTTACAATTTGTAATAATTGTATCTCCATAATTTTTAAATACAAGTAAGCCTGGGTCAATTTCTTTTTCTTCTTGAATATTCATTATAGTCATATTACATTTAGGTTCTACATTTTTCACTATATTTGTTAAACAATGATCATTTATTCTTGTTAATTTCTTATATTCTAATGTGTTTTATTTATTAATTTCATCTTTATATATTAGAACTCTGTTTTAATTTAATATTATAGTTTTATTGTGATTATTGGGTAGTGGTTCAAATATAACTTCCGCAAATGTTTCGTTTGTTAAAATTACTAAATTTTCTCTATATGCAACGGATACTTTAGTGTGAAGGTAGGATTCAGTTTTGTTTATATAATTAAATTCGTCGGTCGTCAGTATGTCAGATGGAATTATTCCTAGTTTAGAATTAAAAATAACGTGTCCTATTTCGTTTACATGGTCTATGAGTAAATTCACATCATTATTGATCTGAAACAAATTTTCTAAAAATAAAGTCTCGTCTTCCAAGCTAAGAATTTTATTTTGAATATCCGTTTTAAATTTACTTATATATCTTTTTGTTGATTATTAATATGATCTGTAATATTTGATACTTTGTTTGATATAGAATTTCCTAAATACGTAATTTCATTGAGGGTAGTCATTGTTTCAGTATACATTTTCTCTAGATTTTGGATTTTGTCAAAAATTTCTTTTTCGTCGTCGCTGTCCATCGTTCCTGCGACGTATTATAGGCCTTTTCCTAAAACGTTTATCAGTCCTCGTTTTTTCCTAAAGTTTGGTGTTAGATTTTTAATTTTTGTTCTACATATGTATGTCCTGTTAACGCTGTTCAACAATGGAGTAACGTTCGTATACGTGTCTGATAGTTTATGTATATTGTCTTGCAAGATGTTTATTGTTTCTAAATATTGAGATGTGTTAATAACGTGTATTATTTGTAAATAGTTTTCAATCAATCCTCTGTCTTTCAATTTAATTGGTAGATATCCGTGGTTAGTTGTCAGGTCTTCCACTTCTAAGTATTGTGCTTCCATGCTATGCAGCATTGACACACTGAGTAAAATTAAGAATATCATCTGAAATAGAGGTTTATAAACATTCTTTTTAGTTTTTTGAAGAAAATTTCACCTTGAAATTGTTTTTTTTCTTTTTATATGTGATTTATAGTATCTATTATCCCGATCTGTTATAACGTGATCATCATCTAGTTGAGATACTTTTACTTTTCTAAATTTCGAGTAATTTTTGTCACCTCTTTCATCTTTTAAATAAATATGTAGGTCCTGTTTGGACTTCTATGTCTTCGCGATTTTTGTTAAATTTTTCCAAGTTTCTTTCTTTCATTTTAATAATTTGTTCCCTTATTTTATCATATTCCTCTTGATTTCTAAAATCTATAGGTTTCCTTTTTGTAGTAGAATGAATTGTGTTATTATAATAATTTATACTTCTAAATATTTTTTCTTCGACTGTTTCCAGATCTTTTCGAGGATCATGTTTGAGTAATCTAATATGTTCATTCAGGGTGTTATGTAACCGTTCCACGTCTGCGTTAGAGATGTGATTATTGTTTGATGTATAATGAATTTCTATTTGCTGTTCTTGTAAATATTCTAAGAGGGGTATTGCCTGAAAGCCTAATTCGTTATCAATAACAAGTTTTTTATTTTTCCTGTAGATGAAAGGTATTGAGCCAATGCGATTTTGAATTCTTTCCACGACCTGTTTTTTATTCTGATTACTTGTGCGTATTTGGAGAATTTATCGATGAATGTTAAAAACATTATTTTCTCTAAACTGTAATAAACGTCTGCGTGAATAATTTCGCCTGCATCTTTAAATTTCCGAAGAATAGTATCATCTCGAATTAGAACTACATTATTTTTTTTCTTTTATTCTGGAAGATATTTTCGTTTTTTATTCTCATTGAACCGGAATTACTCGTATTTAAAATTATTTGTCTCTTGTGAAAATTCAAGGGGTTGTTTGTTTCTAAAATTAAGTTATTTGTTGATGATTGACTAGTTGTAGTAGCGTTATCCTCTACATTTATATTTATTTCTATACGAGATAATGCGTCGGCGTTCCCGTTTAAAACTCCTTTTTTAAATTTTATTTCATAGTCAAATTCTTGTAACCGCAATCTCCATCTTACTAATTTACAATTTGGTTCTTTTATTAAAAATAGCCAGGTGAGTGGCCTATGGTCGGTTTCTATAATAAAACGCCTTCCAAAGAGATATGGTCTTAAATGTTGTGTTGCCCAAACTATTGCCAGCAATTCTTTTTCTATAGTGCTGTAGTTCTGTTCGTGATCATTGAGCGTTCGGTTCGCATAACATACCGGGTGTCCGTCGTGTGAGAGTACCGCGCCTATCGCGAAGTTACTTGCATCTGTTTGTAAGGTAAATGTTTTGTTGAAATCAGGATATATCAAAACGGGTGAGCTAACAAGCAATATTTTCAATTTTTCGAATCCATCTTTGTATTCAGGATCGTTTAAATCAATTTTACTATCTTTCTTTAAATATTTTGTCATTGGTCGGGCTATCTTGGAATAATCTTTAATAAATTTTCTATAATAACCCGCTAAGCCTAAAAATTTTTTTATTTCTTTTTGAGTAGATGGTATTTAAATATTTTAGTGAGCGACTCCAAGTGTTCTTGAAGCGAAGTAGAGAAGATGATGATGTCATCTAAATACACTAAACAGATTTTGTTAATAAATTCGGCCAAAACGTTGTTCATCAATCGTTGAAATGTGGCAGGAGCAGTTTTCAGCCCAAATGGCATACGAAGGAACTCGTAGTGCCCCCCTTCCACGCTAAATGCCGTCTTAGGTGTATCTTTCTTGTGTATTTCGATCTGGTGGAAGCCGTTAGCAAGATCCAATGTTGTTAAATATTGGCATCTTCCTAATTTTTCCAATATTTCGTCTATATTGGGTATTGGGTAGTTATCGTCCACTGTGACTTCGTTTAGCTTACGATAGTCAACTTCAAGTCTCCATTTTTTCTTACCGCTGGCATCCAATTTTTTTGGTACTATCCAAACGGGTGCTGAATACGGCGAATGGCTAGGCCTAATTATTTTATTGTCTAGCATTTCTTGAATTTGTTTTTTCACTTCCTCCTTGTGAATATATGGATAGCGATATGTTTTTGCTGCGATCGGAATGTTATTAGCAGTTCTTATTTCATGTTTAATAACATTGGTGAAAGTAAGTTCTTTACTTTCCGTATAAAATATCTTTTTAAATTTATTTATTACTTGTAATAATTTCATCTTTTCTTTATTGTTAAGGCGATCAATTCGTATTTGTTCCGAAATTGGAATTTGTTGAGTATTCTCATCAAAGTTATAAATACAAAAATTTTCTGTAGTAACATTTTCGATTTTAAGTGGGTTAAATTTCACTTTCCTTGGAGTTTCTTCGTTAATATTTATTGTAGCATTAATTTTAAAATTGTTTGCTTCTTACACACCTTCTAATATTTCCATTTTGTTATCAGTTGACATTGTTTTATTCTTATATACTAATCATTCCTTCTTATATACTAATCCTTCCTTACATTCGACTGGTAATTCAACCTGGTATAATCCTTGTTTTTCAAAGTAGTGTTCTACTTGGGGTTGATCAAATTTTAATGGTACCTTTCTTTTTCCTATGATTATTTCATCATCTTTCAAATTTATTATTGCACCCAATGGTTTCAAAATATTATTTCCTATTAGTCCATCATAAACATCATGAAAATTGCAAATAAAAAATTCAAGTTGTTTATTTTTATCGCCAAGTTCCTCAAAAAGTGGGATGCGAACCATTTGATTTATTTTTATTGAATGTTGTAAAGTTTTAATATTTATTTCTTGTATAGGTACATTCCATTTTGGATGACAAATAGCTGGATTAATAACTGAATGAGAAGCACCTGTATCGATTAAAAATTTTAAATATCCTAATTTAGTCTTTACGGCTATATGTGGTAGTTTTCCCGTGAGGCTGGAAATTGAAAATTTTCATATTCTTGTTTTTTCTGTATTTTTTCAATAGTATTAATGTCCATAGGCTCTGGTTGGTTATGTCGTTAGTAATTTGTATCCAGATTTGGTCCATTATAGGAGTTCCTTTGTTGATTATTTTAACTTGGTCTATATTGTGGATTTGTATTTGATCTTTGTTGGTTATTTTGATATTGATTTTTGTTGAAATTATTTCTATATTGATGATTTGAGTTTGATCCTTGATAATTATTTTGGCTAAAATTAGTCCTGTATTTCGGGTTTGAATATGAGTCTTGTTGATAGGCGTTACTTGTTTGATCATTTTTATAATTGTAATTTTTGTTTCGTGAATAAATTGAATTTATCGCTACTTTGTTGCCATATTTTGCATATCCAGACTTAAAAAGTATTTCTATAGCTTCTTCCAAGCTATCTGCATTTCTACAAGCTAGAATTGTTTTCATTGGCTCCGGAAGCTTTTCTTTAAAAATATTCAGAGCGGACCTCATATTATTTTTCGCTATGACTTCCGTGCCTGGGTTGTTTCCCATTATAAGACTTGTTTTATTATTAAGTATTCTTAATCTGTCTTTGATTTCATTGTCAAAGTCAGATGTGTTTGTTTTGAATGTGGCTGCTCTCATATGATCGTATAGTTCTTCTAGACTAAGCTTTTCACTAAAATTATTAACTAAAACCTCCTTGATGTCTGCCCACGATTTGCCATGGAAATTTATCTCTATGATTTCCCTAGCCTTACCCTGTAATCTACTTTTAATAATATCAGAGAAAACTAATTGGGACATTGCGTCGTATTATGTAAGTATTGGGTGTATCCTTTCTACTAAACTAATAAAATTGTATAGATCATGTCTACTTCCGTTAAACTCTGGTAGACTTTTGAGATATTTAATTGGGTCAAGGGTAATAGACGGTGATTGAGCCATTAATAAAATATGAAATATATTTATATATATATATATATATATATATATATATATATATATATATATATATATATATATATATATATATATATATATATATATATCCAAAAAAATTCACTCTTTTCTTTTAATTTTTTTTTTATACACGAACAACACTTTTTTTTCTTTCAATATTGAAAAATTTACAAGTTATAAAATATCTACATATTATATATTACATATACGTATTTTGAACTTACATTAAAAAAATTTTGTTGATTTTGTTGACTAATGTAGTTTTCTTGGGTGCTTTTTTATTTGAGTTGTTTTCTTATGTTGTTTGAGTTGGTTTATTTGAGTTGTTGTTTGAGTTGGTTGATTTTTCTAGCTTCTGCTGGGTTTAGAATTTTTTCCGCTGTTCACTTTACTTCACTTTTGATGAATATTATATATTATTATATATATTTTTTTAGTCACTCCTTCGTTTAGAATTTTAAAGTTTTTTTTTGAAGTACATTTTTATTTATCCACTTTTTTTTCACTTTTCTTTTATATATTACCTTAATATTTTAAGGATCTAAAAGAAATTCTTCTGTCACTGTTATTTTAATATAATACCTTAATATTTTAAGGATTTTTTTTCTTACACTACGCGTTAATATTTTAGGGATATTTTTCCGCGATATCCCATCCTCGTCGCCAGAAATAAATTCATTTATTTTATGTTGGAAAAAAAAAACTAATGGTTATGTTTTTAATCAACTTTCTTTATTGACTCCCCGAATAGAAATGAATACTTTTCTATATTTCTTAATAATAAATACAAAATTGAAAGTGTTTACAAATTGCTTAGTAAAAGAAATTAGTTTACAAAATATTTTTTTTTTCATATTTTATTTATATTTTATTCGCTAGTTATTCGTCAAATTGAACAGACGTGTTTTTTTTCAAACTCGCAAAAAACGTATAATACAAACAAAATTTAGTGAGTGAATTTTAAATAAACAAACAAAAACAATAAAACCTGTTTTGATACAGAACAACAAAGTTGTTGTATTTTTTTTTTCTCTTGTTTACAACGGCATTGCTAGTTGATTAATAAGACAAACCAAAAGTACAGTGCGAGGGCTCATTTATGAGTCACTCAAATTTAAACATTCTTAATAAAAGTGCGAACATAAGCAGTAGAAATGCTTACGTTACGATAAATGCTGATGAAAACAGCGAAATAAACAAAAACAAAAAAACTGATTTGTTTTTAAATGCCGCGCCAATTCACCGCACACGTTCTTGCTCACCGTTGTTGCTAAGTAGTGACAATAATTTAAAAGTAAATAAATCATCGTTGCCTTTTGAATACAGTACGACAAAAACAATAACGGACAGTGCCCAAAAATCCAAGACTCAAGTGGGAATGGATAGATACGTGACTGTAATGAAAAGAGGTCGAAGCCCTAAATCTTCGCAGTTAGCACCAATGTCGAAAGTACATAAAGAAAAGGACGGAATAAGTTCCCAAAATCGTTTTGCTATCTTAGATAGTGAATCAAGTGAACCTAAAACGGCACTCAAGTCGTTCAAACCACCTCCAATATATTTAAGGGAGAAAAATTCAAATGAGTTAATAAATAAACTGATTTCACTGATTGGAGAGAATTTTTTTTATGTAATTCCCATTAAGCGTGGTAACATTGTTGAGACAAAAATACAATTCATTGATGAAAGCAGTTACCGTAAAACTGTAAACGAGTTTGAAAGCTGCATAGACAATTTTAATACCTATCAGCTGAAGAGTAGCAAAGGTCTACAGGTCGTCATTAAAGGCGTAGATGCATACGTTGATCCAGCTGAAAGAAGAGCTGGACTTCAAAAAGCGGGTTTTAAAATAAAAAGTGTAGATAATCTCCGAAATCGAGAACGTGTTCCCCAACCGCTATTTCGAGTTGAACTGGAACCTGGCGATTTAAGATACAATCTAAGGTATTTATACAATCTAAGGTATCTGTTGCACCGCAAAATCACAGTAGAGGAACCACATAAACGATCAGGACCCGTCCAGTGCCTAAACTGTCAAGAATATGGTCATACTAGGGCTTACTGTAAGCTGCCGTCTGTTTGCGTTGTGTGTGGTGAGCTGCATTGTTCCGCTCAATGCGATGAGTCAAGGGATGACACGAAGGTTAAAAAATGTAGCAATTGCGGTGGAAACCACACTGCCAACTACAGAGGATGCCCTGTTTATTCTGTTGTAAGGAAGACGTCTCAAAAACCAAATACTCCCCCTAAGCAAAAACAATATCGACCAAATGACCATTACCCTCAGCTAGGTCAACCAACCACCCAACATATTTCATACGCTGACATGCTAAAAAACAACCAAGTTTATAAAGCGCCATCGTCAGTTAACCCGAACCAACTTTTGCACCCGGAACCTAAGGACCAAACATCTTCGGTTAACTATAGTCGTCTGGAAGGAACCATTGAGACATTAGTACAGTCGCTAAACACTTTTATGAGCTCTATGGGTAATATGATGCAAGAAATGTTAAAGATGCAATCTATGATATTGCAGGTAGTACTTAGCAAACCATGAACTGTTTAAAAATATGTTTCTGGAACGCAAACGGTTTACGCCAACATAAAAATGAATTCGAATACTTCCTTAAGAACCAACAAATTGATGTCATGCTAATTGCAGAAACACATTTAACAAGAAATAGCTTTTTTAAAATCAATGGCTATATTTTATATGACATTAAAGACCCCCGTGGCAGAGCATGTGGTGGTTTAGCAATAAAGCAATAAAGGCCCGCATCAAACATTATTTACTGTGTGATTTTTGTGAGAATTACCTTCAAACAACAAATATCTGCCTTGAAGAATTTCATCTAAACTTAGTTATTTCTTCAATTTATTCACCTCCTAGATTTCAAGTATCAGAGAGTCAGTATAGCGACTTCTTCAAATCACTAGGTCCCTGTTTCATAGCATCAGGCGACTACAACGCTAAACATACATTTTGGGGATCACGACTAATAACACCAAAAGGTCGTGTTTTGTTTGACACAATTTCAAAAATGCGTCTCAATGTGATCTCGAGTGGACAACCCACCTATTGGCCTACTGATCGACAAAAAATACCGGATGTTATTGATTTTGGCGTGTTTAAGGGTATTTCAAGAGAAATTATTAGAGCTGAAACATCACTAGAATTATCCTCAGATCATTCACCCACTATTGTCTATATATGGATTCAACAAAATATCGTATCACCAACAACCAGGACAAGCATAAATTGGCTGAAATATAGAAAATATCTCAGTACGCATTGCTCGGAAAACATCCCGCTAAGAGCACCAGAAGACATAGAGCAGTGTATAATTGATTTTGATCGAAACATCAAATTAGCTGCCCAACATGCAACTGTAACCCGGCAAATAGACAGATGCAATCACATTTATTCTGCAGATGTCCAGCGGCTCTTGACTGAAAAAAGAAAAATTCGTAGAGAGTGGCAATCATATAGATCTCCTCAACTTAAAACTAGACTTAAAGATTGCACGAAGCTGCTAAGAGACCTACTAGAATCTCAAAGGGTAGCATCTCTGAAAAATTACGTGGAAGATCTGGACCCAACCCCACAATCAGATTATTCATTATGGCGTGCATGTCGAAACCTCAAGAAACCAGTCGTACGTAAGCTTCCATTACGAACTTCTTGTGGAGGCTGGGCAAGAAATGATACCGAAAAAGGTAAAGTGTTTGTTGATCATTTAAAAAACGTGTTTACTCCAATTGTCTCGACTGATATAGCTGAGCTCCCACCTATCGATGTTAGTCCGGCAGTTACCCTAAGGTTCGAGCTTCGAGATATTGAAAAGGCAATAACTGATTTAAATACTAAGAAAGCTCCTGGCATTGATAAAATCAGTAACAAGATGTTATTTGAATTGCACCGTATAGCCCAAAAAATTATTCTTTTTGTTTTTAATGCCATTTTACGTCTCGAGTACTTTCCTACAAAGTGGAAAATTTCCTTGATTACTATGATACCTAAGCCTGGAAAAGACAACACCAAGGTTGAATCATACAGACCTATAAGCCTATTATCAAATATATCAAAGCTGTTTGAAAAAATATTAATAATTAAGTTGAACCCAATTCTGTGCGCCAAAGGATGTATTCCGAACCATCAATTTGGCTTCAGAAAACAACATAGTACGATCCAACAAACACACAGATTAGTAATTATAATTAAAAAGACCTTTGAAGAAAAAAAAAATACTGTTCTGCACTTTTTATCGATGTTTCTCAAGCATTTGACAAGGTATGGCACGAAGGCCTTATATACAAGTTAAGCTGAATTTGCCCAAAAACTTATATAAGCTCATAAAAAATTATTTAACTGATCGAAAGTTCATACTAAAAGAATGAGATTTCTTAGGCTCGCCTCAGCTTATTAAAGCCGGAGTTCCACAGGGTAGTATTTTGGGACCCATTTTATACTTGCTGTACACATCCGATATGCCAATTAGCAATCAAGTGGCCACATCAACATTTGCTGATGACACAGCTTTTTTAAGTATTAATGAAAGCGCGCAAGTAGCATTACAAGATTTACAAGATCACGTACTCAAATTGGAAAAATGGTTGAAGAAATGGAGAATTAAGGTGAATGAACAGAAATGCGCTCATATAACTTTCACACTGCGTAGGGACTCATGCCCCCCTATTCGCATAAATAATCAAATGATACCCCAGCTTTCAGACGTCAAATACCTCGGTATACATCTTGACCGGCGCCTTACTTGGAAAAGCCACATAGAATCCAAGTTGACACAAATGAAGTTAAAAGCAGTCCAACTAAACTGGCTTATTGGCAGAAACTCTATCCTCAGCTTAGATTGCAAATTACTACTCTACAAGTCGATACTTAAGCCAATTTGGTGCTATGGGATTCAATTATGGGGCAGTGCCTCAGCTAGCAATGTTGAAAAAATTCAAAGGCGTCAAAATAAGATTCTTAATGCTCCTGGTTACATTAGACTAAAAAGAAGAGATACTGCTTTTCTTGGCCGTACAAGGGGATGACCCGTAAATAATTTCAGCAATCGTGGAACATACATTTTTTTTGTCTTGCACTGGCTGGACTTAAAAAGTATATTTTATTTTAGACTTAAGATATGAGTAATTATTGTTAGTTCAAACATATTGAAGATACAATAAATAAATATGAAATAAAAAATAAAAAAAATATTTTAATATGGTTTAAGTTTAAGTTGAGGAGATCTGTGTGATTGCCACTCTCTGCGAATTTTTCTTTTCTCAGCCAAGAGCCTCTCGATGTAAACAAAATAGATTTTGTTTTGTCTTATTAGTTGTCGGGTTACTGTTGCGTGTTGAGCAGCTAATTTAAGGTTTTGGTCAAAATCAGTAAAACTTTGCGCTACGTCTGCTGGAGTTCTTAGCTGGATATTTTCCAAACAATGAGTACTGAGATATTTTTTATATTTCAACCAATTTATGCTTGTGCAAGTTCTTGGTGACACGATATTGTGCTGGTTCCATATATAGACAATAGTGGGTGAATGATCCGAGGATAATTCAAGTGACGCTTCAACTTCAATCATTTCTTTTGGAATACCTTTAGATACGCCAAAATCAATAACATCAGGTATTTTTTGCTGATCAGTAGGCCAAAAGGTGGGTTGTCCACTCGATATCACGTTTAAACTCATTTTTGAAATTGTGTCAATCAAAACACGACCTTTTGGAGTAATTAATCTTGATCCCCAAAACGTATGTTTAGCGTTGTAGTCGCCTGATGCTATGAAAGAGGGACCTAGTGATTTGAAGAAATCGCTGTATTGACTCTCTGATATTTGAAACCTAGGAGGTGAATAAATCGAAGAAATAACTAAGTTTTGATGAAATTCTTCAATGCAGATGTTTGTTGCTTGAAGGTAATCTTCACAAAAAACACACAGTAAATAATTTTTGATTGGAGCCTTTATTAGTATTGCTGAACCACCACATGCTCAGCCACGGAGGTCTTTGGTGTCATATAAGATATAGCCATTTATTTTAAAAAAGCTATTTGTTGTTAAGTGAGTTTCTGCAACTAGCATGACGTCAATTTGTTCCTTCTTAAGGAAGTACTCGAGTTCATTTTGTGTTGGCGCAAGCCGTTTGCGTTCCAGAAACATATTTTTAAACAGTTCATGGTTTGTTAAGTAACGCCTGCAACATAGTAGATTGCATGCGTACCATTTCTTGCATCATGCTGCTCATAGAGCTCATAAAGCTGTTTAACGAATGCACTAAAGTCTCGATGCTTGCTTCGAGACGATTAAAATTACCAGATGGTGTTTGTTCTTTAGGATGCGATTGTAAATTTGGAGTAGAATTAGTTGTCGGTGTCGCTTTGTGCACTGAAATATGGTTAGCTTTTACCATATCCGCGTATGAAACATGTTGGGTTGTTGGTTGGTGTAACTGGGGTTAATGCGCATTTGTTTGATATTGTGGCTGATTAGCAGGAGTATTTAATTTTTGGTTTGACTTCCTTACCATAGAGAAAACTGGACAGCCTCTGTAATTAGCAGTGTGGTTTCCACCGCAATTGCTGCATTTTTTAATATTAGTGTCATTCTTAGGTTTATCGCATTAAGCGGAACAATGCAGCTTGCCACACACTACGCAAACCGGTGGCAACTTACAGTATGCCCTAGTATGGCCATACTCTTGGCAATTCAGGCACTGGACGGGTCCTGATCGCTTATGTGGCTCCTCCACTGTAATTTTTCGGTGCAGAAGGTATTTCAGATTGTAAATTGGATGCGTTTGGATTGTAAATTGGATTTTTAGGAATATTAATAATTTTAAAGGTTCATTGGGCACAATTAATTCCAAATCATTAACAGCTAAGTATTCTAAGAAATCAATAATTTTGTCAACGCTAAAAGAACTTAAATGGTTATTAAAAGTGTATGTATGAATGTTTGTATGTTGTATGTTGCATACACACATTTGTATCATTAAAAAGGGAACGGAAATGTATCATATTTCAAGTGCATACATTTCTGTTTGTTTGTATTAACTTAATTGGTAAGTAAAATATTTTATTTATAAACAAAAATTAAGAATTGGGAACAAAGTGTTTAAATTATGAATGTGTATGTATATTTATATTATTATTTTATGTGGGGATATCGTTGATATTGTAACTGCTATCATCATGTCATCTACATACAGCGCAATGATGTTTATATAATCACCATTTCTTCGAAAATATATGCAATTGTCCGTTTGACAGCGTTGAAACTTCATTTGCGAAAGAATAAGTGAAACCTTTTTATTCCACTCCCTTCCTGCTTGACGTAACCCATGTAAAGCTTTAATTAACGTGCACACTTTGTCAGGATGAGTAGAGCTTTTAAACATCGGTGGTTGTTCCAGGAATACTTCGTCCTCCAGGTCGCCATTTAAATATGCTGCTACAATATCTACATGTCTGATTAATAATCTGTGCTCCACTGCTAGTGCTAATATAATTCTTATGGTAGAGTGACGCACAACAGGTGCAAACGTTTCGCGGTAGTCCACATTGAACCTCTGAGAACACCCTTGGGCTACCAATCTTGCTTTGTATTTTTCCACCAACCCATCTGGTTTACGTTTAATTGCGAACACCCACTTTGACCCAATGATTTTTTTTTTATTTCGGTCTATCTACGAGTTCCCAAGTTTTATTTCTAGTTAATGAATTATACTCACATTCCATAGCACGTTTCCATATTGAAGCTTCTTTTGATTTTAATGCATCTGACAAGTCTTTGGGGTTTTCTATTATAGAGTTTAGCGCTTCGGTAGCTGATGCATATTGCTTTCTTGGATGTCCACGTTGTCCTGTTAAAATAAGCTTTGGCCTGCCACGACCCCTTTTCACTATTTCTTCCGATTGGACTTCTTCATCATCATTGTCATTAATATCATCTGCATTAACTATTTCCTCTTTACTTTACGTTTCAAAAGATTCATTCAGTGAATGTGGTTCATCTGCCTTTATTGTATTATCGGTTTCGTCTATGGGATGGAATATGTTAACATAAAATTCTTCGCCGCAACTATCTTCATTTGTAATTTTTTCAAAAGAATTCTTAAAGAAGTTTACGTCTCTGGCCTTCAAAATTTCATGCGTTGCTGAATTATACAAGCGATGTCCCTTCGTTGTAGATTCGTAACCAACCAGCTTAATTTTTATTCCTTTTGGCATTAATTTACCACTTTTACCAGCTTTATTTTCTGAAAGTAGTCTCTAAATTTGGATTTGACATATTCCTTACCATTATCGCTCCTGCATCAATTTATGACTACTCTGCTTCTCATAGCAACAAACTGCATGAAAATTTCAAAAGCATCTGATTTTTGCTTTAAGAAATATGTGAAGACATAGCGTGAATAGTTATCAGTAAATGTCATCATATATAACGCACCGCCTTGGGATTTAACTCTAAAAGGTCCACATAAATCTGTGTGTACTAATTCCGGCACTGCTTTTGTATAAATTTGTGAATAACTGTTAAACGGTAGTAATTTTTCCAACAGCACAAGTAACACATTGAAAATCTTTTGGTAATTTCAAATTCAGCCCTCTCATCATATTTTTTCTGCATAATGATTTTAAATCTTTACCGTTTAAATGACCAAATCTTGAGTGCCATTTTATAAATTAATTTTTTGCTACTGCACCAAACACACTCTCTGCCGACGTCACATTTTTTAGAGTAGCAATAAATATACCGTTTTGTTTTGTTGCGCACATCATGTTATTGTTTTCTTTGCTTTTAATTTTTGCACAATTTTTTGAAAAATAAAGGGTACGACCAGCTTCTATAAATTTGCTGACAGACAAAAAATTTGAGTGCAGACAGGTTACAAACAAAACGTCGATAAGTTTAATATGCATATACTCAGATTTTAATATTACTGTCCCTTTTCCTTCCGCAAATACCGTTTCGCAAGATGCTAACACAATATTTTGTTTTTGTTTTTGCTTTTGCAGCGATGTAGCATAATTTTCCCAGTTTAGTTTTTCTAAACTCGCTACAGAATTCATTTTTCTTTATTTTTCCAAACACAAACACACACACACACAATTTTTAAATACAATTCAGTTTTTATTTAACTACGTAGAACTGGGCGCATAACCTTTGTTAGAATTTTTGGTCTTTCTTCTCAAATAAAAAAACACAACCTTCTTCATCAACAATATTTATTAGACTCATTAAAATATAAAAAGAACAATAGTATAAAAGGAATTTAAAAAGTGGTGCAGCTGCAGCAGCATATGTAACTACATATGTACTTAACACAAAGTTACCAAGAATAGCTAACTAGAAATTGACTAACTTAAAGCTAACTTCTGAGTAGTTAGTAAGACAACTACCTAGGACATCACAATGTTAAAAAAGTCAGTTATTTTAATTATGATTTTTCCTTTAATCTAATACTTCCTTAAATTTAATTTAGTACGTTTGAGGCCGTTCAGAGTTTATGTAGATCCTTTTTTTTACACCCTTGTGAGGGAGTTTCTACATGGATTCTAACGAGTAAACCGTTAACGGTATCTTTTTAACCATTGCTCGCTGTCTATTCGGCTTCTTGTTTAAGTCATATTATTAACATTAATTGTTGATTTTCGCCATTTGTGTTACACACAATATTTAAAATATATATATAAATTCCTTTTAAAGTGGTTGTTTTCTTAATAAAAAAGAGAATAAGCAAACATATGTACATACATATATACAAAGAATATTACAATTATGATTGATCGTTTAATAATTTCCTTAATATATACATTTGCTAATTGTTTTTTATTATTTTCTTAACCGTGCGTTTTATTTTATTCGGTCGGTCGAATTATAAGAATAATTAAAAATTAATTAAAAAGCCCAAAGTTATAAAGTGATATTAAATTTTATTATAGAATAAATATTTATCCGCAAATCCAAGAAACTGTGTTAGTGTTTGTATATTTGGTGGTTGTTGTTTTGCACTAATATATACATACATACATATTGAATCAATTGTTGTTTTTGTTCTTTTCTTTATTGGAAAATACACTCTACAGTTTCTGCGGTCGGTCAGTTAGACTTTTGTTCGGTTTGTAAAATACAAATAAATTTGTTTTTCTTTAATTAAATTTTTATTTAAATTTAAACTTGTTTATAAATAAATATATAAATTTTTTTTGAATTTAAAAAATAATTTTATTAAAGTTTACAGATATTTAGTTAAATCGTTATTGTTGAAATACAATTATAAGAAATAACTAAAGAAGAAAAAATGTCTATTTCTGCATTGGATAAATTTACTAGAGCTTCTGATGCTCTAATTCAATTCGAGGCTTTTTTTAACGATATGAAAGATGAAGTTCATACAATTTATACTTTACAACTTCACGGTGAAGAATTAAGAAATTTATGGGACAAAGTGAAGTTAGTATATGAGCAGTGCTTAGAATTTCCGCAGACTTCTACAGATTCGAAAGACCGTAAGTCTAGAGACGATAGTTCTGATGAAATAAATATAGTGATGAAAAAATATCGCATTACTTATAACGCGTTTATTACTTGTTTAGGTAGAATAAATGAGAGGAAATATGAATTGGAATCAGACCGGAAGTCTGATAACTTACTAGTTGCCAATCAGGGCATTAGTGATAATTTAGGTCGTAATTTGACTTTACCACCTTGCGACGTAGACATGTTTGAAGGGGATTACTTTTCATGGACAACTTTTAGGTATTTAAAGACTAGCGGCGAGGCAAAATGCCCTCTTTCACATGAAGGCTTTGATATAGCGTGGAAAAACCTTAAGGAGGCTTACGAAAATCCTCGTGTGTTGGTTAATAACCAACTTAAGTCCCTTTTCGGGCTTTCAGTTATGGATAAAGAGACTTATACGGGTCTAAAAGCGTTGCAAAGAGGTGTGAATAGTTGTCTCTCTGCTTTAAAAATTTATAATGTGTCGACTGAAAATTGGGATCCAATTATAGTTTTCATGTGTATTCAGCGACTTATAAAGGATAAATTCGTTTTCGACTTTTCTAGGGAAGATAATGCCTATTCCCGTCAATTCCCTTGTTTTCCACCGATTTGCCTTTTCAGTTCAAACGTATTAAATTTCTAACAAACTTGAATTTGCAATAACCATATAGAAGTCACAAGGGCAGTCGCTGGAAGTGTGCGGCATTAATTTGGAAATGTTATGATTTTCTCGCTGCCAGCTACATGTGGCGTGCTCCCGAACCTTGGAACCTCCTCATTTTTCATTTACGATCCATAGTATCGTACAGCCTTGAATTAAATAAAATTGTTATATTCTTCTTTTTTAAATTAATAAAATTTAATAAAAAGAATACAATTCAATGAAATTAATACTTATTCAAGTTTCCTTAAATGATGTCTGTCGGGTCGGCGAAATTTGAAAAGTGTTTCATTCAATTTATAATTGAAATTAAATTATTACGTCATTTAGCAGGATCGCTTTTCGATCGAAAAAAAAAACAATTTTGAAAAAACAACAACAAATTAATTCAATAAAAAAAGTATTTTGGGCAAATTTATGTTCGCCAAATCATCCACCTAGTTTTGTATAAAAAAATTAATAAAATAATGCCCCGGCAGTGGTTATATCAGGTAAATTTGCATAAAAGAAAACAAGAATAGTAAAATCGGCAGGTTATAATACTTGAAAGGAGAAAAAATAAAAAATGGAGACTTTTATTCATTGTTACTGGGATTTATACAAAATTATCTCCTTTGGCTACTATGACAAGAAAGTATATAGTCCACTTTGCATAATTTGTGGACAAATTTTGCAAAGAAAGAAATATTTCTCATTTTAGTACAAAAAAAAAAAGAATCAAGATAAAGCTCATATTTCATATTTAAAAACATGGCTCGACGGGAGTCCTCTCCGGTACGAAACATATTGAAAACTTTCTGAAATCTTATTTTACAGAGGAATTTAATTTAAGAATTGTATTAAAAAATAAAAAGATGTAAATTTAAAAATGTATTTTTCTTTGTTTTTTTAAAGTCTTACTGACTTCATATCATGTAATAGAATTAGAAAATTCCAAAAATATCACCTATCGTTAACAAAGTTTACAAAGTTTTATGGTACGAAAAATTTGTATAGACCTTACTTACCCTAAAAAATGTCATTGTAGATCCACCTTCCAATGTTCCATAGGAAATATCTGTTTGTTCTGCTAAATCTGAGGCACTTTCAATCGGTGTTATCATACGTTCTACAGTCAGAAATGCCGCTAAGTTCGCTGTATATGATGAAATAATAATTAATGTAAAAAACCACCAAATTCCACCAACAATGCGTGTAGATGTTGCCTAAAATATAAACGCTGACATTAAAATTAAAATTAACGGTATTTTATTTTTCTTTACGTATATTTAATCAATAATCATAAAATTTGACAATGAATAAACCAATAGAAGGTAAAAGTAAAATTAATTAAACACGTCGAACGAACGCATAAAAAGACTTTCTTGAATTAAAGAAAAAAAAAACACGTCTTGGAAAAAAAATTATTTCTGGGGTTCCGTACCTAAAGGATAAAAACGTCACCCTATTGTTTTCGCTAGAATGTCTGTCCGTCTGTCAGCGCCTTTTATCTCTGGAACCATAATAGGTAGAGTCTTGAAATCTTCAGAGAAAATGTATAACTGTTGCCGCTTAAGCAACAAATATTAAAACTTATAGGGTGTTCCGAAAATGACGCGTTAATTACGATTATGTCATTATTTCGTGAGCTGTAGGAGGCACACTTAAAATTTGAAGGCAGTAATTAAAACTATGTTCTCTTTATAAACAAGTATACAAAATAAAGGGTTTTCCGTTAGAGACGTGTTATTCACGTATATGAGTTTATTTCTTTAACTGTAGGAGGCATACACTTAAAATTTACAAACAGTAATTAAAACAAGTATAAAAAATCAACCTAACGGTGTTCTTATAGTGACGTGATTTGCATCTATATGGCCTAAGGTAGGCTCTATTACTAACAGTAAAAATTAAAGGGTGTTCCGACAGTGACGTGATTTGCATGAATATGGCCTAATTTTTTAACCATAATAGGTAGGATCTTGATGGGATATTACTATGACCCCTAAAAAAACAATTTTTCCGGCAGTGACGTGATTTGCATGTATTACGCCTTATTTTTTGAACCGTAATAGGTAGACTCTTAAAATTTTTGTACAGAAGATGTGTTGCCACGACCGATATGACAATTACTAAAAATTAAAGGGTGTTCCGACAGTGACATTTTTTTTACGTATATTGACTTAATTTTTTAATCGTAATAGGTAGACTCTTGATGTATTTATAGAAAGGGAAATGCCATGGCCACTGTAACAAATAATAAAATTAAAGGGTGTTCCGACAGTGACATAATTTTTACGTAAATAGCCTTATTTTATTAACCGTAATAGGTAGACTCTTGAAATGTTTACAGTAGATGTGTTACTTCGGCCGCTATAATAATTACTAAAAATTGAAGGGTGTCCATTACTGCCATTGTTTTCACGAATATTACCTTATTTTTTGAACCGCAATAGGTAGGCTCTTGATATTTTTATAGAAAGTGTATTACAATGGCCGATTTAACAATAATTACTAAAATTTAAAGGGTGTTCCAATTATGATTCAGTTTTCGTGAATATGACTTTAATTTTAAAATTAAAGGGTGATCCAGAAGACATATAGAAATTAACAACTTGAATTTTTAAGTTTTACTGAACATAGTACGGAACCCTACGTGTGTGAGTCTAACTCGCACGTGACTGGCGTTTGCAACAAAACCAGTAGAAATAGATGACACGCTCTTGTTTTTTACACAATTCACTTACAAAGTACACTTTCATACTTTATTGAACTGAACGTTCAACGTATTCTTCTTTTAGTAATTGTTATAAGTATTCATAATGAAAAGTTGTTCCCTGTCTATTAGTGATCTGCATGAGTACATTCGTTTCTGAAGCTTCAAGTCTATACCACGCGTTCTACACGCTCACGCTTTATACGCGTCTTTCAAAAAGTGGAATATAGTAATAGAAAGTGAATATAGTATAATTGTGGGTGACAAGTTGCACACCACAAAGCGTACAATGCTTAAGACGCTTTCTACTTTTCTACGCTTCGCATGCGCCATGAAACAATGTCAGCAGGTTTTGATAGCCAAGGATGGCAAATTATATTTTATTTTCAATGCTATCGATAAATATGTTTGTGTCATGGATTACTTTTTTCTGTTTTTTTTTGTATTAAAAAAGGGGTTACAATAATCCTTTTGTAATAAAGTTTACAAATATTTTCAAGTATAAAATTCATTAAAATAAATATTTAACCACAATTTTTTCATCACAAAATTTCTTAATATAGTTGTCGCTTTCTTTTACTTACTTAGTCTCATCGCTGTTGTTTACATAGTGTGAACATCTTAATAATTATTGTTGATTAGTCGTTATTACACATACTCGTATTCGTTAACTTATTGTTAACTCCTTTTTTTATGATAATTACTTACGATTGAAGCGTACGGTACGTACAAAACCCGAAAAGAAAAAAACCCAACTAATTATTTAAATAAAACCCCAAATTATAAAACCCAAAAAAACTAATACCCGTTTTTTTATTTTTATATTTTCGAGAAAATATTTCTAGATAAACAATTTTTGGTCCTATCAAACCGGATAAAACCCCCGCGAATCTAGAAATATTTTCAAGAAAATATTGTTTATTTTCAGACTCCTTGTTTCAACCCAACCTCGTATTGGAAATTCATCCATTGTTTTCATTTTTAATTACTGATCCCTAAAATATAATAAAAAGGTACGTTGTTTGTGCATTTTAATAAGTGAATAAAATAAACAAAAAGTGTGATATAAAAACAAATCCCTTGTGTTTGGCAACAAAAAGATAAAAATAACAAATAACCAACAAGTGAAGACAAGTAAAAGAACTCACAAAACAAAACCACCTTGAAAACTCATTTGCCGTCGGCAAAGCGCATTTTTAGTTTTTTTACTCATTTTAATATTTCAACCCTTAAATCTATTTAAATTCGCGTGTGTTATGAATATTATTTTCAAAGTGAAATATTAATAAAAAGAATCATTCGCTCTGTGATTTATTTATTTTATTATTTAATTCCTTTATTTTAAAGAAATATTCACTTGTTTGTGACATTTTTTTTGTTGATTTCGATTCGCTCGTATTTATTCTCTGTTAACTCATCTGTTAACAAAAGCTCTTTTCTATTTTTTTTTTACATTTGTGTCACCTAATTAAAGCACAAAAGAGAATATAAAAATAATTTTACTCGTCAATAAAATTGTCAACAAAAGCAGACGGACATACGCGAGTTTAATAAATAATATATTCTATTTTTTTGTGTAGTTAAAACAATAAAAACTAAATCAAACCCCCAGTATTTTTTTATTGTAAAATATTTTACAAAGTTATAAAGTGAGTGAGTTTTGTTTTTTTTTGTTTAAAACAACAAGTGAGTTTATTGGTTATTTTTATTGCTTTTGTTTTTAAATTATCACATAAGAGAAACACTAGAAACACACGAATAAACCGATTAACTTTAAAGTTTTGTAATAAAGTGCATTTTTAAATATTTTTACCCCATTATTCAATAATAAGTAAACTCTTTGGTGCACATTAACCCATTTTATTATTAAAATACAGATTTTAATCAATACTAGTGTGTTTAATTTTTTTATACCTTTTTATTAACAACGCGCTTTTAACTAAAAATTTGTTGTTCAATTTATTTTTTTACTCTTTTATTTAATTTGATATTGCGATTTTTTTTTATTATTAATTGAAAAGACGCAAAAAGTTAAAAGCTACTTGTGGAAATAAAATCAAGATATATGGCTTCTTATAGTACATTTACTCGTGGAATATCTTTAATTACGGCTCACTTAGACCGTTTAAAATCAGCTGCTCAGGCCGAAAGGTCAAAGCTTGGTATCAATTCCATGCCCAAGATTAATTTACCCCCCTGTGATACCCCAATATTCTACGGTGACTATAAGAGTTGGCCCTCATTTCGAGATATGTTCTCAGCTTTATATGGCAATAACCCAAGATTAACCCCGGTGAAAAAAATGTATTATTTGCTGCAGAAAACTGCAAAAGATGCTCATGATGCCATACAAACTGTTCCGTTGACCAGTGATGGCTATGCAGTAGCATGGAAAAAATTGGTAGACACGTACGAGAACAAAGGTGCTCTAATAAACGAACAGCTACGAACTCTTTTGAGCATAAAACCCATTGCTAAGGAATCAGGTCCAAATATCAAAAACATACAAAGAACAATGAACGATTGTATAACGAATCTTGCTTTGCTAGAAGTAACCTTAGAAATATATTATCACGTTATGTTAGTGTATATTTGTGCTACAAAATTACCCGAGAATACTCTGAGTCTCTGGGAGCAGTCTAAAAAACTTTGCCAAACCACTCCGAAGTGGGAAGATATGGACGCATTTTTGACAGCCCATTTTAAAATACTTGATTCGATTCCTGATATAAGGCAGTCAAACTCAAGCCCAGTTCAAACCCCGAACAAAACCCCTGGCTCTGTCAACTCCAGTTTCAAAGTTCATACAAAATCTTCCTATGATTCTAGGAAAATTCTAAGTTTTGCGACAAAAACTAGTTCTACCCCAACTATTTGTCATTACTACCTTTGCCAAAGTTCTCACCCCCTGAGACTTTGCCCCTGCTTTTTAAGTCAGAGCATTGAGAGAATGTCAACAGTAAAAAGATTAAGGTGTTGTTCGAACTGGCAACCTCTCATGAATTCAAAAATTGTAAAAGCATACATGTTTGTACATTATGTAAACAAAATCACTCTTCACTCTTCATCATATAGATGTAAGGTTAAATAAGTCTACTGGTAATTCAACCCAGCTCTCTATAGCTTCTGGTATGGCTGCACCTTCATCTCAACACCCACATAATCCAGCTAGCAACCAGTTACAACCCACACTCAATTTAAACCCTTCAACATCCTCATCGGCTCATAATTTGCAGAGTTACTCCGCCAACTAAATTCAAACTCAAAATCAACAGTCCTTTTGGGCACTACTTTTTGTTTAATTCATATTAAATGCTAATTACCCATAACGTTTTTTAATAAAAATGCAAGTTTGTGCAAACCTTTGGCAACACTTGTTATTTTTCGATTCTCTTGCGAGAACAAAATTAACTTGTGCATGCTTTTCATCACACCTTACGTCTGCATTCAGTGATGGCAAAAACCCATCCAATTGTAGAAGGACAGTAAGGAAAAATAAAAACGTGGTTTGTTTGTTGGTGTTTTGTTGAAGCTTTAATATTCTGTAATATTATTCTATAACATGCATACTTCTCATTGTGTTTTGTAAAATTTTATTACTTATAGAGTATTCTTGGCTTCTCTAAAATTAGGAAAAAGGTTTCCTGATGATCTGGCCTGAGCAACCAGTGAAATACGTATAGGAACTAGCTCTTTTCTCCCAACAAATAAATTGAATTTCTATTAAAAAACGTTATTGTAAATATTTAAATAATTTTTTATTAGTACTTAAAAATAATCTCATTATGAAATTTTTTTTTTCTAAAATTATTTTTAAAAAATAGATAATAATATAAATTTATGTCACAAAGCGAACATCTATCTATTTATCTAGGAATGGAAAATTTGTTTTTTTTTCACCTAACGTGACCAAAAAACACGCTTTTGGTGGCCAATCACGCTTTAACTGTCCCACTGTTATAAGTTTAAATATGAAAAACTGTTTGGACATGTTAAAAAAGAGTCAAATAAAATTGTAGGCCTTACACTACTTCCCTTATTATAAGATTGTAGTTATTGCAATTAGAAACACAGAAACACAATATGTCAAAGTTTCGAGTATCGGTTAAATAAAAGTAGTTGTAAAATAACTACGTTTCAGTTTCATTGTACTCGCGTGCAAGAACCAATCGACAAAATACTAGAAAATTCCTTAAAAATCTTTGGGAGGGGGCTAAGCTAAGAAGAAGCTAAGCTAAGGGCTAAGCTAAAAGAATCGCCTGTACGGTACAGGCGACGCAACGCGAGTACAGGACGGCGGTCGTTGCCCCACGGTTCTACCGTGGGTAGAAGAGGCTGCAAAAGCAAAATTAATGCGTGAAGGACATTTCCAAATAGAGAGTTACTCGCGCAGAAAAATTTACTAACGCAGACAAAGAGGGCGTAGTGCTCACGGTCTGATGAGCGAAGGAGGTTGCGGAGGTTATTAAGAAAGCAGTGGCGAAACTCAACTGTGGATTTGATCAAGCCGGCGTAAAATTCAAATGGAATGGGCAGTGAAAGGAATGGTTTACCAGGGAAGGTGGTGGGCTCTTACCAAAAAAACTAGGTATATGCCAGCTTAATCTTCATCATGGCAAAGCCACTTCGTTGATGTTGATGCGTTGCTTTTTTGAGAATAAACTGGATATAGCTTTGCTACAGGAACCTTGGATTCTTCGTAACAACATCAGGCCAGTCATAAGAAAACATCGGGCCAAAGCTATGCCATTTGGGGTGAACATCCTGAACCTAACCTAAGAGGTTAGGGAAGCTCAAATGCCGATTGAACGCATGAGTAATCATGAGTAAAAGAAAGATAATTGAAAGACTGCATCGGACACTCATTGAGAAAAGCATTATACACAATGAGTATAAGGAGAACGACATCAGAATTTTTAATGACGGTTCTCTTATGGACGGTAGAGCAGGAGAAGGTGTTTACTCAGCTGAGCTGAAGTAATGGCATAATGCGAACGAATGTCCTATAATGGCTGACTCACTGAATCAAATGGTGCTTAAATATTATAGAAGTACCTCAGGCTGGATAACTGCGTTGGTGGCAGGTTATGAAAACTTCAAGTATCATCTAGCGAAGATGAAAATCGGAGAACATGATACTTGCAGACTATGCCTGGAAGAAGCTGAGACGGCAGCGAACATTGCGTATGACTGTGCGGCACTAGCAAGCATAAGACTTAGGACCATCGGTAGAAACTTGTTAAATGTGAATGTCATGGGGGACCTGACCCTTGAAAAACTGCTAGCAATTACTAGAGACTGCTTGATGAGAAAGAAGGCCGACAGTCACCAGTCGACAATCTAAAATCACTAAAGTTAGGGGTAAGGCTTAACTTCTACAATAGCAGAACTTACTAAACCACTACGTGTAGGCAGGCTCGAATGGTGCTCAAAGAGCCCATGGGCAGGAAGACCAGTAAGGTGCTCAGATATAACAGAAGTACCTTGAGCTCGAGAACTGCGTTGGTAACAGATCATGGGAACTTTAGGTATCATCTTGCCAATATTTTTTTCATATTTTATTTATTGTATCTTTATAAATTTGAACTAACAATAATAACTCATATCTTAAGTCTAAAATAAATATAAATGTTACATCCAGCCAGTGCTAGACAAAAATTTGTATGTTTCACGGTTGCTGCTATCATTTGCGGGTCGTCTGATGTTCAAACGATAGAAGCAATGTCCCTCCTTGCTAGGCGAATGTAACCACGTACATTTAGTAAGTTGCGGGCCAGCGGAATTGGATGTGTTTCAAGCTTCTGCAAATACGTTACTACATATTTCGTTATTTCTGCTCTAACTAATGGCACGTTTAGATCTTTGTGGATGTTCGAGTCTTTTATATACAGGGGAGCAACTGTGATCATCCGTAGAATTTTATTATAGCGTCTTTGAATTTTTTCTACATTGCTAGCTGAGGCAGTTCGCCATAATTGAATGCCATAACACCAAATTAGTTTTAGAATTGACTTGTACAATAAAAGTTTGCAATCTAGACCGAGAGTAGAATTTTTGCCAATAAGCCATTTTAGTTGGACTGCTTTTAACTTCATTTGTGTTAAATTTAATTCTAGGTATCGTTTGGTTATTTATGCGAATATGGGGGCACTATTATGTCAGTACATTTTTTTTCCTTTACCTTTATTTTCTTTTTTCTTCAACCATTTTTCTAAATTTACTACGTGGTCTTGTAAATATCGTGATGCAACTTCGGGACTTTCGTAAACGTTTAAAAAAGCCGTGTCATCAGCAAATATCGATGTGTGGACTCGGTCACTAGTTGACATATCTAAATTATACAACAAATATAAAATGAGCCCCAAATACTACCTTCGGGAACTCCGGCTTCAATTGGGTCAGGTGAGCTTAAGAAATTTCCTTCTTTGAAAATAAATTTTCGATCGGTTAAATAACTATACAACAGCTTATATAAGTTTACGGGTAAATTCAGATTCAAAATGTATATTAGGCCAGCGTGCTATACCTTATCGAATGCTTGACAAACGTCGATAAAAAGCGCAGATCAGTATTTTCTTTCTTCAAAGAGCTTCTTAACTACGTTAAATAACCTGTGAGTGTGTTCGATTGTGCTACGTTTTTTTCTGAACCCGAATTGATGGTTTGAAATACATCCTTTGTCGCCTAAAATGATGTTCAGCTTACTTATAAAATCCTCTCAAACAGCTTTGATATATTTGATAAAAAACTTATAGGCCTGTATGAATCTTCTTTTGTGTGATTTTTCCTGGGTTAGGAATCATAGTTATTAATGAAACCTTCCAGTCTGGAGGAAAGTACTCAAGGCGTAAAATGGCGTTAAAAATAAAAAGAATAATTTTGCAAGCTATACGAGGCAAATCAGATAACATTCTGTTACTGGTTTTATCTTGGTGTTTAAATTAATTATTGCCCTTTCAATATCACTAAATTTAAATCTTAAGGGTACTGCAGCATTAGCTTCGACAGTTGGCAACTCAACTGCATTAGTCAATACATTTGGAGTAAAGACATTATCCAAATGTCCAACAAATAGATTGCCTTTTTCGGTATCATTGCTTGCCGAACCACCAGACGAAGTTCGCAAGGGAGGGATTTTTAAGGTTTCTTAAAAATAATGAATAATCTTATTGAGGGTTGTGTTAAGGTTTCCTAAATAGTTTTTCAGGGATGTTGCTCTTCTATATGATAATAACTCTCGTAGCCGTTTCGTGCATTCTTTAAGTCTGCTTTTAGATTTCGATCTGTGTGATTACCACTGCCTGCCAATTTTTCTTTACAGCCAATAGCCTCTTGACGTCTGCATAATAAATTTTATTGTGTCTAATAAGTTGTCGGGTTACTGTTGTATGTTGGGCAGCTGATTTAGGGCTTTGATCAGAATCAATAAGACTCTGCTCTACGTCTTTTCGTGTTCTTAGAGGGATGCTTTCCGAACAATGAGCACCTAGATATTTTTTAAATTTCAGCCAATTTACGCTTGTGCTACATCTTGGTGACACGATGTTTTGCTGATTCCATATATAGACAATAGTGGGTAAATGATCTGAGGGCGCTTCAACTTTAATAATTTCTCCTAGAACACTCTTAATCACGCCAAAATCAATAACATCAGATATATTTTGTCGATCAGAAGGCCAATAGGTGGGTTGTCCAATCGAAATCACATTCAGAAGCATTTTTTAAATTGTGTCAAATAAAACACGACCTTTTGGAATAATTAGCCTGGATCCCCAAAACGTATGTTGAGCGTTGTAGTCGCCTGATGCTATGAAACAGGGACCTAATGATTTGCAGAAGTCGCTATATCTCTGATATTTGAAATCTAGGAGGTGAATAAATCGAAGAAATAACGAACTTTTGATTAAATTCTTCAATGCAGATTTTTGTTGCTGGTAGTTCTCACAAAAATCACACAGTAAATAATGCTTAATTAATCTTGCCAAGATACACACTGTGCCTGGAAGAGGCTGAGACGGCAGCACACACTGTGTTTGAATGTTCAGCATTGGCTAGCATAACACTAAGGACCACTGGGATAAGCTTGATAAATGTGGATGCTATGGGGACCTGAGTCTTGAACAAATGCTAGCAGTTACTAGATACAACATGATGAGAAAGCAGGCCGACAGTTACCAGTCGACAGTCTGAAATCACTAAAGTCAAGATTAAAGGCTGGATGTAGCACGTGACTCAATGAAAGTAGGTTGCTGTAAATTACATTACGGTTGCCTATAATAATAGAGGACAAAAGGGGGTCGAAAACGGACCCATTAAGGAAGCGGTCTGCTTTGCTATTCCTCCTACATTAACATAATAAATGTATATATGTTGTCTATTTTTGATTTTTTTTTTTTTGTTTTGATTTAAAAAGCATTAGTGAACAATAGTGTTTTATTATATTTTTCTGCAACATTTGTGTATACATATCTATACATATTATTACGTTTATACTTTACGTTGGAGTCTTTAAATTGCAAAATAAATACACACCGATATTACTTTTACTGTAAGTCACTTTATTATTATAATATATATTATATTTGTATATTTATATATATACAAACTGTTTAACACTCTCTTGCAAACACGAAAACTTATCTCTTTGTAGTTTAAAACAATACTGCCTTGCCGCTCAAAACCATGAATTCTATTTATAGGCGAGCAAAAACGTCTTGATTGTTATATACTAGAAAGGTTTATTTTTATTCCTGTTTTTGTGTATTTTTGCTGTTTTCTGTAGTTATGTATATACGTGTGTGTATGTGTACATGGGATATTTCTAGAGAGATCGACAACAACTAATACATGCTTAGCGATATTCTTATTGTTTGTTGTAATAAAAGAGACCTTTAATGTTCTTTTCAGTGCTAATAAAATAGTAACTCATATCCTGTCAGTTTGTATTTATTTCTTTATCTTAGTATCCTAATTACAATATAGGAAAATTTTTTCCGCAAAAATATCTTATTTCCAAGAGATGGTGGAGAAAAAGCAGTGAAAGTACCATCTTTTATTTTTAAAAGCAGTATATTTTAAGCAATGTCATTTCCTGTCTGTCTTTTACAGAGCTTTGCAATAATTTTTAGAATTTTATTCAGAGATGGGTGCCTTTATATAAAGTAAATACGTAAGAGTCTGTGTGTATTAATTTCAAAGCAAAATTGACAAAATATTGCCAGGACGCAGACACCGTATGTGGGCACAGCTAGTAAAGTATAATAATAAAACTGTAACCTTTTGTATGACTGTCTGGCTGTGTTTGCATTACGTACAAGCTACTGGATAATTTTAATTTAATAAAATGTTATGGGGAGGTACTTTAGCATATTGGTTCTAATATAGGATATCTTTTTCCTGTAAAAATTTCATTTCCAAAAGAAAATAAAGGAAAAGTGCGCAATTTTACAGATTCAATGATACTGCAAACTTGGCAGCTAGTTTTATTTTTGTAAGCGGGAAAAGTTAAACACTAGTTACAGAACTCTGCAATAATTTTACAATTTTACATAAGTCTATGTTCCTGAGTAATTACCCAGGGATGGGTAATTTTATATAAAGTAAATACATAAACAATAACTGAAGCACTAAACAAGTAAATTTTTTCAATCAAATTTTGAAAATGATTCTAATTTTATAGAACGTGATATTTCTAAATTCATTGATCCTGTTGTGGATTTTGGTTTTGTTCAATTAAATAATGATGATATTTTAAATGGTATAAGAAGTATAAAGATTTCTTATTTTATAGATATTGATGGTTTTAGTTCATTTTTTATTAAGAAATTGGCTAATTGCTTATTATTGCCTCTTCAGTATATTTTCAACAAATCTCTTGCAAATGGCTGTTTTATTGATAAATGGAAAGTTGCTAGCATTATACCGATTTTTAAAGACTAACATTTTTAATTATCGTCCTATATCAAAATTATCTAATATTTCTAAAATTTTTAAGCACATAATTAAAGAAAAAATGTTTTTTCCTTAATCTTGCAGTATTTAACCATTTCTGTATTTCTATTTTTGAAAAACATAATCAAGTTGATACTGTTTTTTTATGTCTGTAAAGCCTTTGATAAGGTAGCACATATTATTCTTTGCCTTAAATTTGAATGTATGGGCTTCCTCTATAACAGAAAGTATTCAGTTGTTTTAGAAAATTTTGTATCTTTCCCGGTATTTTAGGCTCATTATTGTTTTTAATTTTTATTAATGACATAAAATATTTTATTTCTGGTTCAAACTTTTTATTATATGCAGATGATATTAAGGGCTTAAAGGAAATTCGTTCTGTAAATGATGCCCTTATTTAACAAAATTGCATTAATGGTATATCTTCTTGGTGTTCTTTAAATAAAATATATTTAAATACTGGAAAATGTTTTCAAATGACATTTTGTAAGCCTTACATATGTAATCGTAAAGTTTTCAATTATAAATTATGTGATATTAATCTGAATATTGTCAACGAAATTTTAGACTTTGGTATTGTTTTAGACAGTGAGTTGAATTCTAATTTTGAATATATTATTCCTAAAGTGTATTCGATATTGTCATTTGTAAGGAGAAACTGTAAAGAATTTGTGGATCCCATAACGTTAAAAATATTGTATACGACTTTTGTTCGTTCGAAATTGGAATACGGATCGTTTGTATGGAATCCATATTATGCGGTTTATGTCAACAGAATTGAAAAAATACAAAAGAAATTTGTTAAATTTGCTCTTCGTAATTGTAGTGTTATTGGGTCTTCTCCTTCTTATTAAACTCGTTGCTTACTTCTAGGTTTAAAACCACTTTACTTGAGAAGAACTACTCTTTTTTCAACTTTTTAGATTGTGATTATTTATTTAATTTAATTTCTTTTTGTATTCCATTCAGATGTTTAAGAACTAATAATTTGTTTCATATACCCATCCATAGAATTAATTATGTAATAAATAAGCCAGTTTTTCGTGCTTTAAGTACGTTAAACAAGATAAATTTTTTTAAATTAATATTGTGCTAGCCTGTAAGGATTTATTCCATTGGCAAAAATAAATTAAATAAATAAACACGTCAATATATGGCAAAACATCTAAAAAAACAACTTGTTTTGCTCTTAAACACTTAAAAACTGCTTAAACATATGTGTAACCAAGGCACGCCAGCCGCACGTCCTAGTGTCTTCCACGGGGATTTTGAATAAAACACACAATAATTTATTTTACAATGTGTATTTATATTAAAATTCCTTTAATAAATTCAGAAATTAGGAAATAAAATTTTGGTCAATAATGAATTGGTACATACTTTTTGGTGTAGAAAACACGAGGAATATTTTTTTTAAATTTCAGTATTTAAAGCACAAAATTAATTTAGCTCCTGAACACTGCATAGAGCCAACTTGTCTTTGTAATACAGAAATAGAAAATGACTGCCAAAGGCGCGAATGTTCTGGAGCTAACTTTAAAAATTACGCGTTTCGTTAAGTTTTTTTTACATATTACAAATAAAATATTTTTAATAGCAAATCAGCTAATTTTGGCGATGCCAGATTAAACATAAGATAAAGTTAAAAATGATTTTGCTGATGTTGCCAACAATATGTATAAGTGTGAACGCCATATTACGTTTATAGCGCTTGAGTTATGGTTTCTACATTTTATTTATATAGAGGTACGCATCCCTGGACATATGTAATTATAAAATTTATATAAAATCCTAAAATTATTGTAGAGTTCTGTGTTTAAAATATCCTATTGACAAAAATAAAAGGCGCTGCCTAGTTTGTAGTACTTTTGTTGGTTCTCTTGTAGACTAAGTAAAGTAAAAAACAACTTTTAAGAGCGACTGTACTTTTTATTTATTTTAAAATACATACATATTTGCACAATTTGTTAAAACGCTCTCCTTGATTTACTTTTGAAAAAGAACACAATTTTATTCCAAATATTTTTTGTATATGTATATAATACGAACATACCATCCAAATTTAGTTTTTTTAGTTCAGGATAGGCCGAGTTATTCAAAATTTTCCAAAATAATACCCTGTCTATTTCCGGTAGAGCTTTTAGCTCGCTACGTTAAAGGGGTTCTCAAAAATCCAAGAAGTTATATTATTTATATTATTTATGTTTTGAAACTTATCTTCAAAATTAAAAAAAAGGGTTTCAAATATCATAATATAATCAAGGGTTCTAACCTTTCACTACTGGTTCATAATTAGGAAATTCTCTGAAATCGCCTAACTTAATTTGTGATAACAACAAATATAATTTAGTTTTGAAATTAAAAATTTTTATGGACAAATCGTATATATTATTTTCCTTGCCCTGTAATTCTAAATTAAAATCATTAAGTAAACCAGAGGTAACTGACAAAAATGCTAAATCAGAAATAAACTGATCGTTTTTAAGATACTCTGATAAGCATTTATCAATTTTTTCCATCTCCATAAACTCAAGAACTTCTTTTCTTAAATTAAACAGTCTGTTAAGACATTGTCCTTTATTGAGCCGTTCTCCGTGCAATAGTCATTCGGGACAAAGGCACTGATTGCATAAATGTACAATTAAGTTGCAGGAAAATTTTACTTAATAATTCTTTAATGAAAATTCCATCAGTAAAAGGTCTGCCTTGCCTGGCAATATCTAGAGCCACCATGCTTAAATTCTTCCTCTTAAATTAAAATCTTTTTCATTTTCATTGTTTTCTTCCAATTCTAGCCATCGCCTTAATTTTTCTAAAAATAATTTTTTAGATCTATTAAAAAGCTCTTTTTTCTCGTCATCATTATATTTATTTATGTTAGAATGGAAAGAATCATCATTTTTTTAATAACATTTTCTCTATAGCTTTTAAATGTTTGATGACATAAAAGACATTGAACATTTCCAAAAGCATTGTTCATCATAAAATAATTTTTTAATTCCATGCAAATTTGACTAAATTATACATTTCTCTAAATGAGTGATATATAATTGTAAAAGGGAAGAAAAAAATATCCAAATGCTCTACGGTGGTCAAGTAAGCCACACATCCAGTCAAACTGGGCAAAAAAATTATAGTATTATAGCATTGAGAACAGTTATGAATCAGTGTTGTGATCTGAGAATATTTAAACTGTACCGCCTCCATGATAAAATTGTACCAAATCAGCATCAATCAAAACAAAAAAAAAATAACAAGACATATTTGCTCGACATTATCAAGAATGTCGTAATTTAGTTAGTGTAGACAGGGTTGGAGAACTATGAAGTTATATATGTGAAAAAAATTTTTTTGAATAAATTTTATATGAAATTGTACCAAAAAAGTATCTACCAGTGTACCACTGATGAGTCGATTGTACCAAGTTTGGTACAATTGTACCACAAATCCCAACACTGTTAGTAATATTTACAAAAAAGCTCCAGTTTTCTTCAAAATGTGGAAGTTGACTTTTTAAACTAAAGGTGTTAAAGTAAAGAATAGGACAAAAATCATCTGCTTCTTCCGCCTAACCCATTGCAACAACGCTAATCCACAGGATCGCAACCATACTGGAAGTAATAAATAGCAATGCAATGATCGACCCAAAACAGTTCCGGCTTTCCTCAAAGGATACAGCAGAGATGGCCATTGAGCAGTATTTACGTTAAATAAGATACTGTTGCATGTTGCTGAAATTGTGCAGAAGTCGATTCTCCCAGTCGGAATATTGTCAGAAGAGGCACAAGAAAGCAAAAACAAAGATTACAAAACTTTTTCGAAACTACCAACGGAGACGTGTTTCACAAGATCCTTTTATAACGAACTGGTGACCTGAACTCCAGAAAAAGCACCTAGAACCAGTGATGCAGCAAAGGAACTGATAATCTGATTTCCTTGAATCGTAAGTCTTAAATTGAGCAACCATTGACTTTAAATCGTCGTTAAATTTGAACGCAGGAGACATAGCGTAGATGGTTCATTTTAATGTGCGCACAAGTCTTTCCCATGCGCCGCCCATATGTGGCGCTGCAGGTGGGTTCAACCTCCATTTTATTTCATCGTAGTTGAAAATAACCTGGTGGAGATCGAGAATTTCCTTTTCTTTAGGAAGAACTTTTTCAACAGACTTAAAATTTGTACCGTTATCGGTATATATTTCTTTGGGAGAGCCACGACGGCTTATAAGATTTTGAATACACATGATGCACGAGCTTGTGTCAAGGCTGTGAGCAACTTTAATATGAATGGCGCGAATTGTTAGGCAGGTAAATAGAACTCCCCATATATTTTCTTTGAGCCTGCCTAACACCACATAAAATTGGCCGAAAAAGTCGATGCCTACATAGGTAAATGGGCGTTCAAAACTGGCGAGCCTTGGTGTTGGTAAGGATGCCATTAAGGGCGGATGCGGTATGGCTGATTAATTCTTACAACGTTGACATTTTGTCCAAACATTTTTGTAAACGACCCTTAGTTTTGGAATATAAAAATTTGTTTTCATTTTGCTTATTGTGGCTTCGTGTAGGCAATGATGAAAGTTTTCGTAATAGTTTCGGACCAACAAAAACGTTATGTGGCGATGATAAGTAAGCGATTTTGAATTTCTTTACTATGATCATCTAGATCTGGAGATTTGGGTCACAAATTTTTGTTGTAGTAAAAAAGGTCTATCGTCGGTTTGTTGCTAAGTCTTCGGGGTTTGATTTTGACGGCACCCAATGCCATTGATTTAAACTTGTTATTTCCAGAATTTCACCGACTCGATACATTACAAATGTCTTGAAGTTTATTGGGTCCATGGTTAGCCATTTGAGGACCGTTTTAGAATCTGACCAATAAACATAATCTGTAATATGAAGACGGGTTGTCCTTCGAATTTTTGAAGCCAGTCGTGTTCCAATTAGTGCCGCTTGACGTTCTAGCCGAGGTATCGATATCGGTTTCAGTGGGGTGACCTTGGATTTGGCTACTACAATAAAACAATAGACACATCGACATTGTCATGGATTTGAACACGAAAATTGAATACCGCAGCATAACCATTTTCCCCAGCATCGACAAACGTATGTAATTGGACCGTTATCGTAAATTTGAGCAGCTTAGAATAACACCTGGGTATAACAATTGATGATATTTTGTTTAGGTTTGAAAGCCACGATTGTCATTTTAAATGAAGACCCTCGTTTAGTTCATCGTCCCAATCACGCCAAATATTTTGAAGTAAAATTTTAAGGCCGATGGTGTAGTGGGAAACAAGACCTAATGGATCAAAAATTGAAATTAGGACTTGGAGAACTTCTCTTTTGGTAGGAACCGCGTCTTTGTGAAAAACATTTCTTCGGAACCTCAAGTATCTAGAATTATACTGAAACACATCATTATTTGACTCCCAATACATATCAACAATTTTTTCTGTCGCTTTGAATAAATTTTGAGTATATGAGCCATTATCGGATAGGTGTTTGTGTGCGAGTTCGGAATTAGTAATCCAGTTTCTCATGTGAAACCCGGTTGCAGAATAATCATTTTGACTTGAAGTTCAAGTTCAAGTTCTGTATCGCTGTCAACACTATCGATGAAATCATCCATATAGTAATGTTGTATAGCTTTAACAGCTCGAGGATACGATTGTTTATCTTCGTCTTTAATGTTGATACGATGAAATACTTCGGCTATGTCGCCACAAATTCTAATTTGCCTGACACGAAACTCGATTAAAATATTGAAGAGTGACGTAAGTAAGTCAGGGCCGCAAATTAAAAAAATATTTAGCGATTTGTTGTGTGACTTTGCTGCTGCGCCCCATACAAGGCGAACCTTTCCTGGTTTATTTGGGTTAAGACCCGGGTAGGAAAATATTTCAGGTTTTAAAACCGTTCGACCATAACCTTTGGACATTAACTTATCAATTTCGGCTTGCATAGTTTGTTGCAACTGTGGTATTTTTCTGAAGGTATTTAAGACGAGCTTCATCTTTCCACAGAAGACCTACTTCGTATTGTTTATTTTTCTTTATGGCGAAGTTTTCAAGAATTTCCATAGCTGTTTTCTTTGGGCACTTCGAGGGCAAAATATTATTTCACTTTATCGTGTAACGTGTCGTAACTTTTTTCGCATCCACATGTGTGTATATTTAACGATGAAATTTTACTTGATTCTGTACCACCTCCTTGTAACGTCCACACCAGGCGAGTTTTGGATGCAATTGGCTGTCCACGCTTACCTTCCTTAATTTTTAATGGTATGACTACCACCCAATTGTTGACACCTATCAGAACCATTGGTTTAGCATTTATATAGGATTGTGTAGGCTGACCTCTAAAGTATGAGTAATCTTTCAAGATTATGTAACGTTCGCACATCGTGGAGAGTGAATCTGGTATTATTTTTAACGGTGGAAACTTCAATATAGACTTTAATTGAATTTCGCTCAAAACGAGTAGTTTCGCCAGTCCATTGTAGCTGTAGAGGCTCACTTTTACCATGTAGACCCAATTTTTCAAAAAAGCTTTGCTCCGTTAGGGTAAAAATGTATACGGATAGGCTAGATTCTGAAATACTGAGTACCTTGACTTCTATCATGTGCCACTGTTTCAATTACATTAGTTATTACTGTATACCTATGCAACAACGGGTGAAGCTTTGCGGAGCAGTTGCTAAAATCGCATACCTTTTTTGAAAAACTTTTGCGTCGATGAGCATTTAAACACTGGCGGTATAAATTATTTTGTTTTACCACGTTTCAATTTTTGTCCAAGCTAAGAGCTTGAAATTCACTACAATGCTGAATTTTGTGTTGTTGACTTTTGCAGAAGTTGCAATTTATTTTATTTTGATAGGCTGGCTCTGAGTAAGTGTGAACTGAAACTCCTTTTTTGGCTCCTAAGGGAGATACGACTTGATTTGCAGCTTCTGCTATATTGTAAATCCAATTGCTAAACGCTGTGACCTTATCGTCTTTTGTATGCATTGCCCAATTTAATTTTTAATTGTCCGGTAGTTTATCGACTAACGGTCTTACGAGCAACGGATTGTTTAAATGAGCTGTCAAGTTGCAGGCCTCCTTCGTTGAATATATATTTTGTATGGTGGGCCCGTCCTTAAGCGGAGGTATTTTTGTTGCTTTAGATATCATGCTATCTAATATATGCTCTGGACGACATAAACACATCTCCAAACTTATTTCATTCACGACTACAATCGCATTAAATTTTCACCATCTGTGCAGCCCGCTATTTGTGTTCTATTTTTAAAATTACCTATGAATAGGGGCCAGTCTTCTGGGTTACCATCGAATGCTGGTATCTCTTTCGGTATAACCTGCTTCGCTGCTAACTGCGCTGCATTGGGCTGGAAGCAAGAAGTATTTAAAAAATAATTTGAATTTTGGCAAACGTCACCTTGTGTGAGGATACTGTAGTTTTTCTCCAAATATTGCCTTTAAATTTTCTTTTCTTTTTCCAAAATCTGTGTGTGTAGGACTTCATAGTGCCGGACATTATGCTTGGGCCACAATGAGAACTACAATTTTGCTGTACAAATTTGTCACGTGCTGTTGTTCTATTTTGCAAGATATTTCCTGTAACCTTCTCTGGATTGCCCTTTTCATATCCATCATTATTGATTTGTTTGATGGCTGACGTGCTTTTCCCCCTGACGATGAGCCAGGTGCTTCTGAAAGGGGTCATTTGGTGTGGATATTAAGAGATGACATTACGTGTAAGCCTGTGCTAAACTCAGCTGTATCATTTATATGCGGCCGTGTGGATGGAGCAACGTTTAAAGCACTATTTTTAACGGAAACGCAGGAAAAAGGACAAAAATTCTAAAAATTACTGTTTTGTATTCCATTTTGTTAACTAACTGCACCAGCAACACAATATTCAAAAAATATTTCATGTACAGAAATGGTACTGTTCCAATTTTATTATATGTATAGTTGGTCAGGAAAAAAGGAGTTTCTTAGAATTTACCTTCCACTGGATATAGAAGCAATTAAAATGAAGTACAGCAGTGATAGCTGATCAGCGACTTCAAGGACCTATCATTTCTAAACGTATAAAGGATTAATTTCTGAAAATATTTTCATATACTGATCGGCATATGTAACGTGGTTTGTGACACATAAGATATTCAGAATAAGAAAAACTTTGTTAACGAAATTAGAGGCAGACCAGGAATATATGTACATACATCAACAAAGACGAGTTTGATATAACATAAAGTAGCGAATTTAAATATCTATTGACTATCATGAGGAGAACTTTAATAGACTTCTTATTTTATATGAGATGTATCGCACACATCCAAAATCCAACTGCGAATGACATGTTTAACGAACTATAGTATCGCTGGACGGATCAAATCAGCGAACATTATGCAGAACATTATGGTGGTATGTTAATGCCACCATGTATTACTGGATGGAATACCTTCTTAGATGCTTTGGTATAAGTTTTTAAAACAAAGAGAAATTATTTACAATTATATCAGTGAATACCATTACATTGGTGAATTTCAGTTCAAGTAACTGAAACGTGCTTCACCAGATGCCTATTTTTTAAATATTTTGCAGTGTGATGACAATTTTTGTAGATTTTTATTTTCCTATGTTTCTACGCACTAAGTAAATAATTGAAAAGTTTCGCAATCATTTAAATTAGTAGTAAATGAATAGCGGAAAATCGAACTGTAAAACAACAAGTGATAATGAACAAGGTTGCCAAACAATTTTAATTATTAGTTTTTTATTCGCAACATATTAAAAACACCGTTTTCCTACTGTGATAGAAACAGCAGATTAAATATTAATATGATCATTTATGTTTGTTATGGAATGAAGATCAACTCTTTATAGTTATATTATATGAACACTCGCGATTGTCCAGCGAATGTCGTGCAGAGCCGCAATTCCGACAATTTTTGAGATATGGCTATTTTAAAATAGCCATAGCTCATTTTTAGTGGGTAAACCTTTTAAAGTGTATAATAATGTACAATTTCATTACCAATTAGTGTTTAAAATAATATTTTTTGCTTTTACAAACATTAGCGAAACGCTAGTAGGACTAAAAAATCATTACCCTGGGATATAAATCTGATCCTTGCTGCATTAGAGCTCCAATTGCAAACCAAAAGCAATTTTTTAATGTAAATTCATTACTAATCGTCAGCAACTCAGTAGATTTTCCATTTTCATTTATATTATTAAGCTCAATATTGAGAAAAGATGTTGGTAAGTAATGACGATTGTTAGGCCACCACATTTCAGTCGATTTTGTAGTTGAGATAGCGTTTGATTTATTTTCTTCTTCTTCAGCAGCTACTTCTAATTTTTCATTTCCTACCACATGTTCATTTGATACATGGTGTTTTGGTATCAATTCAATACTCTCATGGACATTGTATACTTTTGTATGCGCACCTGTATCCCTTGATTCATCATATATGTTAGGTATGTTCCACTCTATTGCTGGCTGTTGCTTGGCTGGAATCCACTCTAAAGGTGAAAACCGAGCCACAATCCAAATTGTTAGAGACACTAAAACGTAACCACAAGCTATATAAATCCAAATATCAACAGCTAACGGATTCATAAAGGAGAAAAATCTTGTTTGTGCCCGGTCAGATTTCTGAAAATTTAAATTGTTAATACAAATAAACTGACACTTAAAACGACATGATTTATAAGCCAAAAATTGCTTAATTATATTTAAGGCATATTATATTCATATAAACTAACTAAAATAAATGGCTTTTTCTGAATTACAGGTGCTCCACAACTTGCATCACCTTTAGGTTAGTGCATATTTTCAAGTCGTTTGCGATGTAGAAGTTAAGTGGATGTTACTTGCAGTGTTGGCAGATATTTAATTTTCTTATATGGTGTACATAACATGCAGTTCACTGATGCAATACCGATTAAGCCCTAATAATACTTTTACTATATAAAAATACTTGAAATTAAAATAACAAATCTAAATAACACTACTCAACTTTTAACCAAATTGTTATTAATTTAAATACTTTTGGATGGCTTACTTCCGGGTTTTAGAAATATGGTTACAAGATATATTATAAATACATATTTATATTTGCAAGTTTTACCTGATTGAAATATTCTTTATAAACTTCAATTTCGGCAGGAAAATAGTGGTTTTTTTCTTTATTCTTAACGCGTTTTAATAGAATGTGGCATGGTGCAGCCCTGTAAAAATGATTTGTGTTAATTTATATCCCGCTATAAATACTCTATCTATATATACATATAAAGCACAAAATGTGTTTGTTGTATGTTTGTTTGTTTGTCGGAAATCTATAGCTGCCTACACCAATGAACCGATATTTCTGAAATTTTCTCAGATTGTTATTGGATATACGGATGGTAAATAAGGGTACTTATTTTTTTTAATATTGGACGTGGGCGTGACACCTCCCATACAAAGTCAATATTTATCATTGTATATCTTGGTAACAGTAATAGGTAGCGTCTTAAAATTTCGCACCCGTAACCTCTATATTAACGTAAATAACGAAACACAGACTGAATTGGAATAGTGGGCGTGGTACCTCCAATACAAGGTAAATATTTATCATCGTATATGTTGGTAACAGTAATAGGTAGCGTCATGAAACTTTGCTACGGGAACCTCTAATTAACATGCATAGTTTAAATAAAGATAGACTGGATTGGAATAGTGGGCGTGGTACCTCCCATACAAAGTCAAAAGTAATTATAGTGTTCCTGGCGAACTACAATAGACAGAGCCTTGAATCTTTGCACGAGTAACCCCCGTGCAAATGCGTATAATCTACTAAATTACAAAATGAATTGAGACAGTTGGCGAGGTACCTTCCATAAAAATTATTATCGTGTACATAGAGTAATATAATAGATATGATTTTAAAAGTAGGTGCAACTAACCCGCATACCCATATACTCTAGAATAATATCGGCTGGAATGGGAGAGTGATCACGGTACCCCCTATACAAAGTAAAACATTTTTATCCTGTATCTAGAGAACTGCAGTAGGTAGCGTCTGGGAATTTTGCATCGCTAACCCCTATACGAATATACGTTGTTTAGAGAAACACAGACTGAATTGGAATTGTGGGTGTGGTACCTCCTATACATAGTGAGAAATTATTATCGTGTACCTAGAAAACTGCAATATATAAAGCCTTGAGGCTTTGCACGAGCAGCCCCTATGCTAATGCACATAGTCTTCCAATATATAAACAGGATTGGGGCAGTCGGCGTGGTACCTCCTATACAAAGTGCAAAATTATTATAGTGTACCTGGAGAACTACAATAGAAGGAGCTTTGAAACTTTGCAGAAGTAACCCTCAACTAATGTGCATAGTCTAGCAATATACAGACAGGATTAGCATAGTGGTACCTTCCATAAAAAGTTAAAAATTATTATCGTGTTAATAAGTAAAGTCAAGCAAATAACAGATTGGTTGGGTACAGTAGGCGTCGTACCTCGCATATAAAATAAAACATTTTTGATGTGAGAATAGCGTGCGTCTCGAGTTAGAGGTTGGCCATACTTTGCTTCCAATTGTTTATTGTATTTTTTGTGGATAGCTAGTAAGCTAGCTAGTAAGTAATAAAATTATACAAAACACAATGAGAAATGTATATGTTACTAGAATATTACAGAATATTAAAGCTTCAACAAAACAGCCAGCAAACAAACTACGTTTCTATTTTTAACCGACTTCAAAAAAGAAGGAAGTAACCGCAGAACTCAGCCATTTCTGAACCGATTTAAAATTTTTTTTCTTTATTTGAAAGGTTATGCGTTCAGGTTGGTCCCATTTCAAAAAAGGTCATTATATTAAAAATTAAAGCGTGTCCCCATACATGTTTTTTACGTGTATTAAGAATCGTAAAGGACATCTAATTAAAATTTTAAAAAATTGCGTGTCACTGTAGCTCCCAACACCAGAAATTAATAAAAAAAATAAATTTAAAATTTAAAGGGCGTCCCCATAGGTGACGTAATTTGAACTATATGGGCCTATCTTTTGAACCATTATAGATAAAAGCTTGAAAATTTGACAGAATGTCGATTACTATGACCGTTATAATAAAAAGTATAAATATTCAAAATTATAAACTAAAGGGTGACCAAATAGTTCATTTAATTTGATGTATATGGCCATACTTTTGAACAGTTGTACACAGACCGCTGAAATTTACAAAGATCCTGTATTGATAAGTCCGCTATAACAAAAAGTATAAAATTTGAATTTGGAAATAAAAGGGTGTCCCAATAGTTAATGTAATTCTATGTAAGTGGCAAAATTTTTGAACTGTTATATACAGACAGCTGAAATTAACAACGAACCAGTATTGCAAAGTCCACTTAGCAAATATACAATTTGAATTTAGAAATTAAGGGGTGTCCCTATAAATTATGTAATTTGATCTATATGGCCCTATCTTTTGAACCGTTAAACACAAACACTTAAAATTAGGCAGAATGTCCACTTCTTTCTCTGGTATAATAACAAGTATAAATACTTGGAATTATAATATAAAGGGTGTCCCAATAGTTCATGCAATTTGATATATATGGCCAAACTTTTGAACTGTTATAGACAGATAGTTAAAATTTACAAAGAATCTTTGTGGCCAAGTCCTCTATAACAACAAATCTTTAATTTAAAATTGTAAATTAAAGGGTGTCCCAATAGGTGATGTTATTTTATTTATGTGACCCTATCTTTGAAACCGTTATAGACAGAGGCTTGAATGGTGTCCCCATAAAAGACGGATACTGGTGAAAATTGCTTAACTTTTGAACAGTAATAGGGAAAGGCTTGACATTCAAATAGTCTTTATTTTTTTCCTCTAATTTTGGTGCATCTTTTATATAGTTTAAATCTAATTCTTACAGATTACTTCTTACATTTTTAGTTTAGAATTGGTGCCCTTCTATTTGTTTTGAAGTCGGTTTTTTTTTTGCAAGAATTTTTTCTAACTGTGCTTCTACAATTGGACGATTTATAGACATCACTTAATGCAGACGTAAGCTGTAACGAAATGCATACACAGGTTAATTTTGTTGTCGCAAGAGAATCGTAAAATAACAAGTGTTGCCAAAAGTTTGCACAAGCAATTGAATGCTTAGTTATTTATAACATTTTTGAGTATTTAATTATTAATTATTTAATATTATGCCTATTACCCATAACGTTTTATAATAAAAATGCAATTTATTTGTTGGGAGAAAAGAGCTAGTTCCTATGGTTCGTTGTTAATTTCAGCTGTCTGTATATAACAGTTCAAAAATTTTGCCACTTACATAGAATTACATTATTGGGACACCCTTTTATTTCCAAATTCAAATTTTATACTTTTTGTTATAGCGGACTTATCAATACAGGATCTTTGTGAATTTCAGTGGTCTGTGTACAACTCTTCAAAAGTATGGCCATATACATCAAATTAAATGAACTATTTGGTCACCCTTTAGTTTATAATTTTGAATATTTATACTTTTTATTATAACGGTCATAGCAATCGACATTCTGTCAAATTTTCAAGGTTTTATCTATAATGGTTCAAACGATAGGCCCATATAGGTCAAATTACGTCACCTATGGGGACACCCTTTAAATTTTAAATTTATTTTTTTTTTTATTAATTTCTGCTGTTGGGAGCTATATATATATTGGTGCCCTTTACGGTTCTTAATACACGTTGTATGGGGACACCCTTTAATATTTAATATAATGAACTGTTTTTAAAATGGGACCAAACTGAAAGCAGAACCTTTCAAATAAAGAATTTTAAGATCGGTTCAGAAATGGCTGACTTCTGCGGTTACATACATAAAAATAGCAACATTCAGACGAATAGATAACCTCCTTCTTTTTTGAAGTCGGTTAAAAATAGAAATAAGCGCTGTGGCAGTTTATTGGTCAGATCTCTTGAGAGACAGTGAAGTGACTAATGGTATCCAATTTCATAAATCAAGATAATGTTTAGTAAAATAACCTTCCATGTTATTAGAAATTGTCCAATAAAACGTTTTAAACATAAAATAGTTATTGTAGTTTTTGACCTTTTTTATATTTGAATTCTATTTTTTAACAAGCACGAGGTCTTTTTTTTCGCTACACCATTGGGTAGCATCTTCAGGAAATATAAATAATAACAGTTATAAAATTTAAATGATTGAAAAAATTCAAATGAATGAAAAAAATTTGTTGTCAGACAATTTAAAAAATTTAACATTTCAATACATTCAAGAAACAAATAAAAATAAATAAATAAAATAATAAAAAATAATAAAATAAATACTTAAAATAGAAAAATTTTTAAACATATACATATACAGAAAATTTTTGATATTCAAAAACGTACAAACATTTCAAGAGAAAACACAATAAATTTTCTATTTCATATACATAAATTTAACCGAAAATATTACAAAAAATTAATGTTTTTATTATAAATATTTGATTCAAATTCATGTTATTTTTTATGCACTAAATGCCTATAATTTTGTGCAATATTTTCTGTATCTGCTTTAAAATTTATTCTTTTTTCAATTGGAACTTTAATTATTTGTAATTATTTACCAACAATGAAATTTATAATCAAGCTTAAGTTCGTTTTTATTCTCTCTAAGAAAGAATTAATTAAATTACAAATTAGGTGATAATATTAAAGAAAAATTGGGAAAATTTAATTTTTAGACACCAGCACGAGCGGAATGCACATTTTTTTGACAGCCACGTCCGTCATCAGCACTCTTGTATCTAATCTACTTAGGGTAGAGTTTAGTTGTAAGCATCATCTATTTAACCAACCAAACCCAGATAAAGGAATACGAGAAAACTTGTATTCAATTATCAATCGTCAGTTGGTGAGAACGAAGTCTACCACCACCTTAAGCTTCCCACTTGTTGAATATTTTTTACTTTTAATATTTACCACCTATATTTTGTTGTTCCTTCAGCGAACCTTCGGTTAGCAATGAAAGTTACTTTTTGTTTATTTATTTTACTTCCAACATTCGTTTTTAGTTAACACTAATCTAGTATCAAACCAAACTTTGTTGAGTAAACAAGATTGCGCGGTGCTTTGCGATTTTTAAATTAGGAAATTTTAATTATTATTAGTCGAACTGTTTATGTATTCTTTCTTAGAGAGAATAAAAACGAACTTAAGCTTGATTATAAATTTCATTGTATGTAATACATAAACAGTTCGACTAATAATAATTAAAATTTTCTAAATTATTTACCAAATTTAAAATTGATACATTTTCAAAGTTAGGATAATGATTACTTTTCGAACAGTTTGAAGATAATGCTGTTTTTTGCAAACTGATATTGTCTCTGTATCTCTGGTCTGATTTATTTCCAGCTATCCTGACTTTCAATTTATTCTTTGAGAAAATATATATACAGCAAAAGGGACTTCCAATGGGATCACCTGCTTCTCCAATTGTAGCGGATATAAATATGGAAAAATTGCTAGATACTTGTATTTAAAAATTAAATATAAAACCAAGTATAATAACCCAATATGTAGATGATTTGTTTTGTGTTATATCCGAATCAGCAGTTAACGATATGTTAAAAACATTAAATGTATTTAATAATTCCATCAAATTTACAATAGAGAAAGAATGCGATTCAAAACTTCCATATTTAGATACTTTAGTAATTAGAAAAGGTAACAAATTGGTAATGGATTGGTAGCAAAAACCCACAGCTTCGGGTAGAATTATTAATTATTTTTCTAAACAAAATAAACATATAATTATAAATACAGCCAGAAATTTAATAGAAAAAGTACTAACCATTAGTGACAAGGAGTTTCACAAAAAGAATATAGATAAGATAAAAAATATATTAAATAATTTTCCAATTCAACTGATTAATAAATTACTAAATCAACATAAAAATAATAGAAAACCAAATAGAAGAAATGATACGGAACCAAAAATTTATAAATCAGATTTATCAGAACGGTTAGAAAAATCAAAAATATTTGATACAGATATATATAGGATGGCAATCCAAAACATATAATACATTAAGTAGATTATTTAGCTAACCAAAAGATAAAATAAAAAAGTTAGATATGTCTAATTTAGTTTACAAAATACCTTGTAAAGGTAATGACAAAGAGAATTGTAATAAAGTTTATGTAGGTACTACAAAGAATAAATTGAAAGTCAGGATAGTTGGACATAAATGAGACCAGAGATACAAAGACAATATCAGTTTGAAACTACCGGGTAGATCGATACAAAGAGTATTGTGTAGAAAAAGCATTCTGCTTTGCTCGTATCTAATTTTTCTTTATCTCTTTCTAATTAAGAACTTAAGCCTAAATAATTAATTTATTAATTGAAATGTTAAATTTTTTAAATTGATTGACAACAAATTTTTTTCATTCATTTGAATTTTATCAATCATTTAAATTTTATAACTGTTATTATTTTTATTTCCTGAAGATGCTACCCAATGGTGTAGCGAAATATTGAAAATAAAAATTGTTAAAACATTTTTATAAAAAAGACCTTGTGCTTGTTAAAAAATAGAATTCATTTTAAACATATTTAGTTCCATTATCGTTATTTAACCCCATACTTAAAACACCACTTTATGCCCCAAAAAAACTTAAAAAAATAGCCCAAAATTATAAAAATTAGTTATTCTCCAAAAATTAGGAAAAAAAACACCCGAAATTTTTAGGTTACTTTTCATATGAAATATTACCCAATTTTGTATGAAGATTTCTTCGCCATTTTTTCATTAATGCTTTTGGGCGATTTTTCATAGGGTCATTTTGCATGCAGCTGTGCTGGTTAGTCGAAATGGGGTCTACTGCGTAATTTGTTTCGAAAGAAAAAATGTAAGAATTCGAACTATGCCTTACGATTTTCGTATAATTTGTTACGAAAGTGCAAAAGTTTTTTCTACTCTAACGAAAAATAAAAATTCCTATCTAAAGAGCAACTCAGTGTTACGAAAAACAAAAATCCCTTTCGAAAGGTCAACTCTGTAGTACGAAAACAAGCATTAGTTATACAAAAAACGTTAGGAAATTGTTCGAAAGCTAGTTTGTTAGCGACAAATTTAAAGAGAAGTAAAAATATGAGTATTTAAATGTTTCAAAATATATAAAAGGGTATAATACACAAATTAAACTTAATTGCTCATTTCACAAGCTCCCTTGTATCGTTTAAAGTTTATTAAAATACACTTTAACTCAAACAGCTTGTGAGTAGGCTTTGAAATTGTAGAATTGTATCGTGTTTTACTCAAAAAATAATAATAATAATAATAATAATAATAATAATAATAATAATAATAATAATAATAATAATAATATAATAAATATTTTCAGAACCAACGTTACCATTTTTGGATTTTTCCTCTCAAATTTTGGAATTTTTGGAATGGCAGGCTATAGCTAATTTTGCTAAGATTGATCTTCAAGTTCACCAGAGGAGATATATGTATATTTCTTAAGTTAGTTCTAAGTCAGATAAATAATCTCACCAAAGAATTGCAGTCAGAAAGTTAATGGTTACAATATTTATATTCAAAAATAAATTCTACTTTTTAACCAATTTGAGTAATTTTATAAAAAATAATTTGGTCATTAGTAACAATGCTGAAATTTATTGAAAAATTAAAAACTGCCACATAGATATCTTTTGGCTCAAAATCCGAAATATACATTGATACAAATTTTAATTGGAAGAAATTTTTAAATGAAATTAAAAATATTAAACCTTGTATTGTATTAACTAACCAAAATTACTTTAAATTCGATTTTATGTGTGAAGATGGCAAACTCTTAGAAATAATTACGTCTTCAATAGTATTTTGTACAGAAAGTTTGGCTTTATTGTTGCTAGTTTAAATATTGTGTAACCATTACAATTTTGCTTCCCATTTTTTATAACAAAATCATACTTTTACTAATTGATGTCTATGCATTCAGATATGCATTCCGGTAACTTACAAATTTGTTGTAAATTAAAAAAAAATGGTAAAATAAAAACTTTTAGCAACAGCAACGTTGTTCAGAATAATGAAATGAAATTGAATCATGCATGGGAAGTTGTAATTAAAAATATAGTACAAAATAATTTTTACACAAATTTTTAATTTTAATGTAGATTGAATAAATTTGCGGTGTAAAAGCACTATAAATATATAACATTAAACATAAAATAAAGACACCGATGATTACATATTACGAAGAAAAAACTTAGTCCTAGGTATGGGCTAAATACAATATTTTCAAAACATACGAAATGAAATTGTATATTTATAACAAATTTTTCAAAGCAAATTACCAACAACAAACCAACAAAACAACAACCTATAACATGATAACATGGTCTTGTGAATTGAACAAATAATGTTGGTTTAAATAACAGTAATTTTAATGTTTAATGCAAATTAAATTTTATTTGAACTATTTTTTTAAAAATGAATTTATAATTATTCAGGCTTATGTATTTTTTATCTCTTTATAATAAAGTACTTAAGCCTAAATAATTATAATTTAAAGGAATATTCAGAAAAAATATTCTTATACAAATAAAAACAATTCATGTCTAAGCATTTAGAATTTGCAGTTCCAGATCCAGATCCTAAGAATAAATCCAATAGTATAAGGCAGAAATTGTAGAATAGAATGCTAGTTTTAACGTATGTGAATGACAGCGGACCTTTGTGATCTTTTTAGTTCATTTTCTATGGTAGTAAGAATTTACGTAATTGCATTCTTACCGAGTGAAGTTTTTCACAAAAATAAAAAATACAAGTTGTTAATATTATTCAGAAAATAATATTTATGGTCTCTTGCCTTTTATCATTAAGATTATTGATATGTGATGAGACCCTTTCTCTTTTGCTTTAAACTCTGTCTCTCTCTAAATGATCATATTTAATCTATAACGAAACACAATCTATTATTACAATAAAAATAATCAATTTTTAAACTTTCTTTTTTAACTGCTTTTTTGGGTTATTTTCACCAAGTTTAACAATTAGGATACAGTGCTACCAACTTCTCATGATATTTTTCCATTTGTTTTAAAAATACAACTCTGCCATCGTTTCGAAGGAGTTTAACTTTCGATCCGGAAATTGCTTTCGAAAAATGTTAGCTTATCGAAATACGCAGTAACCCCTCTGACGGGGAAAGTTGTGCTGAAGGCTTGGACATAGTTAACCCATTCGTCTTTGGCAGGATCTCACGCATTGCCACGCGTCCTACTTTAAATATATTATAACATGCTGGCTTTTGAATTAGCAAGTTTTGTGAGGCCACAAATATAAATAAATATACTCGTATATGTAAAAAACTTGAAAAAAATATTACTAAATGAATTTTTTACAAAAATTATACTTTATTTTTTATAGAGAATTATCTTTTACAATTAAGCAAAAATCGGCAATGGAAATGACTTCATATAATAAAGGCTTGTCAGCGAATGGGTTAATAAGCAAGCTTTCGGATTATGTTCATCTGATGAAGAACCAGACACTGAGGACGGTGATATTCAATTAAATATTTTACGGGAGAGACTTAAGACCATCTGTTTATTTATACATTTAAACCAAGTTTGTTTGGAAAAAATTGCTACAACTGTTCGAACATTAAGCCATAGATATAACAATAATATTTTGCATATAGCATGAGTAGCGACAATTCGATGCAGAAACAAAGTTGAATCATTAGACTGCTTTTAAATGTTTTTATCGGATAATATAATACAACAGATAGTTCAGTGGACAACGGTGGAATTACGAAATAAAACTGAGCAAATACCCACGAAACTAACAAGGTCGAAGTAGATGCTTTGATTGCATTGTTAACGCTGACTGCTACTAGGCAAAATAACCAGAGAGCTTTTTGAAAATTCGAAAATAAATGCTCACAAGGTACGATTTGAAGCTTCCGCAACTACAAAAAATATCAAAAAGCTGAGTCATATTGCTAAGAATGGCGAAAAAAGTGAGTGGTATCCACAAAATTGAAATATGCACAGAGTGCGCAGAGAAATTAAATATTTAACTTTTTGTTGTGATAACATAAAATTATATAATTTTAACTAAACCGCCATTACATTTACCAAATTTTATTATTACTTAATATGAAAGTCGGCTATTTAACACCATCTCTTGGAATCTTTGTGTATTACTTCCAAACTTAGTAAAAACACATTTTATTATTTTCTTTTATTTAAATAATAGAAAATGATTTATTTTATAATAAAGTGAATGTTAGTCGTTTCGACTAACAAAGCACTATAACGGAGTAAAAAGAACGAGGGACTTCTAGGACATTTAAACCTAAAAACGAATAGAATTTCCTCTACTGTAACATACACTCTCGATTTTAGGGGCAACTAAAATTTTACTACTATCAGAAAGCATTTTTTTATAACAAAAAAAAAAAGTATTTTTTACCCGTATTTTATAGTCCCTTCTCCAGAAAAAAGTTCAAAAAATGTAAAATTTTTTGACGTTTATACACTCAGAATATTTTTATAGTGACTGATTGTAGTTTATTTAAAAAATATTCTGTAGTTATTTTTAAGTGAATTAACATTTAAAATGCAAAGAATTTTATTTTTTGAGTGATTCCAACATTCATTTTTAAAAAAACTGAATATAAATACAGATTTTCCGTTAGAGTTAATATTTTCATTTATTTTCTTTCTACTTTTACAGAAATAATTACAAACCATAAGCTTTCGTGTCTTTTTTAACGTTATAATAAATAAAATAAAACTGATATACACTTAATTATATAATTTATTATAAGTCAGATAAGTGCGATTTAGACTCTCACAAGTAAGTTAGCACTGAAACTTCAATATATTCAATATACAATTTTAAAGGTGCTAGTTTTAAATTTTTTTACATCTATGAGGCACTCTTTAATTTTTAATTTTTTTTATATTAGAGCATAGTACAAAATACCCTAAGTAAATATCACGTATTTACCTATAATGTTTAATTATTTATTTTCGTTACTTTTTGTTACAGCAGATATTGTAAAAGATAATCTGTGTAAATTTTAAGTTTCTGCCTATTACTGTTCAAAAATAAGGTCATATATGCAAATTCGTGTCAATATCGAAACACCCTTTAATTTTGTTTGTACTATTTATAGGAAAAATGCCCGAAAATTGGGTAACTTTTAAATTAAAGGAATTGTTGTTATAGCGGCGACGGTAACGCCATATACGAGTTAAACATGTCACGGTCGGAACACCCTTCAAATTTTACTATTTGTAATAGAGGCGATAGTAATACATTTTCTGTGATGATTTCAAGAGTCTACTATTATCGGTAAAAAAAATAAAGACATATACATGAAAATCATCATACTATTGGTTTATTTTTAGGGTTCCGTACACAAAGTGTAAAAACGAAACCCTATTGTTTTCGCTACAATGTCTGTCCGTCTGTCAGCGCCTTTTATCTCTGGAACCGAAATAGGTAGACTCTTGAAATTTTCACAGATGATGTATACTTGTTGCCGCTATAGCAACAAATACTAAAACTTATAGGGTGTTCCAATAGAGAGGTGTTATTTACGAAAATGTGTTTATTTCTTGAACTGTTGGAGGGATACACTTGAAATTTACAAACAGTTATTAAAACTTAGTTCACTATATAAACAAGTATAAAAAACTAACTCTAAAAATTAAAGGGTGTTCCGATAGTGGTGTGAAATGCATGTATAATGCATAAGTTTTGAACCATAATAGGTAGACTCTTAAAATTTTCACAGAAGGTGTATAGCGATGGCCGCTATAACAACAAAAATTAAAACTTATAGGGTGTTCCGATAGAGAGGTGTTATTCACGAATATGTGTTTATTTCTTGAACTGTAGGAGGCATACACTAAAAATTTACAAACTGTAATAAAAACGTAGTTCGCCTTATATACAAGTCTAAAAAATGAATCTAAAAATTAAAGGGTGTTCTGATAGTGCTGTTATTTTGATTTATAAGGCCTAAGTTTTGAATCATAATAGGTAGAATCTTGAAATTTTTACAGAACGTGTATAATTTTGGCCGCTATAGCAACAAATATTAAAATTTATAGGGTGTTCCGATAGAGAGGTGTTATTCACAAATATGTGTTTATTTCTTGAACTGTATGAGGCATACACTAAAAATATGTAAGCAGTAATTAAAACTTAGTTCGCTATAAAAACAAGTATAAAAAAATAAACCTAAAAATTAAAGGGTGTTTCGATAGTAGTGTGATTTGCATGTATAAGGCCTAAGTTTTGAACCGTAAGAGGTAGGCGCTTGAAATTTTCACAGAGAGTATATAACTGTGACCGCTATACTAGCAAATACTGAAACGTATAGGGTGTTCCGATAGAGAGGTGTTATTCACGAATATGTGCTTATTTCTTGAACTGTAGGCGGAATTCACTAAAAATATGCAAGCACTAAATTAAAATTAGTTCGCTATATAAACAAGTCTGAAAAAAATAAACCTAAAAATTAAAGGGTGTTCCGATAGTGGAGTGATTTGCATGTATAAGGCCTAAGTTTTGAACCATAATAGGTAGACTCTTGAATATTTTACCAAAGGTGTATAACTATGGACGCTATGGCAAAAAATATTAAAACTTATAGGGTGTTCCGATAGAGAGGTGTTATTTACGAATATGTGTTTATTTCTTACAAACAGTATTTAAAACTAAGTTCGCTTTATAAACAAGTCAAAAAAAATAAACCTAAAAATTAAAGGGTGTTCCGATAGTGGTGTGCTTTGTATGTGTAAGGCCTAAGTTTTGAACCATAGGTAGACTCTTGAAAATTTTACCAAAAGTGTATAACTGTAGCCACAATAGAAAAAAATACTAAAACGTAGGGTGTTCCAAAAGTGACATGTTATTTATGTTTAAGTCTTTTTTTTTGAGCTGTAAGAGGAAACCACTTACAATTTGCTGACTGTAATTAAAACTATGTTTGTTTTATAAACAAGTATACAAAATAGAACTTAAATATTAAAGGGTGTTCCAATAGTGACGTGATTTGAATGTATATGTCCTAAGTTTTGAATGAATAGGTGGAATCTTGAAATTTTTACAGGTGTATAACTATGTCCACTATAACAAATAATAAAAATTAAAGGGTTTTCCGCCAGTGACGTGATTTGCTTGTATAAAGCCTTATTTCTTGAACCGTAACAGGTAGACTCTTGAAATTTTGTACAGAAGATGTGTTGCCATGGCCGATATGACAATTACTAAAAATTAAAGGGTGTTCCGGCAGTGACATGCTTTTCACTTATAGTGACTTAATTTTGAATCGCAATAAGTAGACTCTTAATATATTTATAGAAAGGAAGTTGCCATGGCCACTATAATGAATAATAAAATTAAAGGGTGTTCCGACAGTGACATGATTTTATAAACCGTAATAGATACCCTCTTGAAGTGTTTACAGTAAATGTGTTACTTCGGCCGCTATAACAAATACTTAAATTTGAAGTGTGTCCATATTAGTAACGTGTTTTTCACGAATATTACCTTATTTTTTTAACCGCAATAGGTAGGCTGGCTCCTGATATTTTTATAGAGAGTGTATTACCATGGCCGCTATTAAATGAATTACATATTAAAATTTAAAGGGTGTTCTAATTATGATGCAATTTTCGCGAATATTACTTTAATTTTAATAATTAGGGGTGTCCCATAAGACATAAAGAAATAAACAACTGGAAATTTTAAATTATACTGAACATAGTACGGAACCCTACGTGTATGAGTCTAACTCGCACTTGACTAATTTATTTATACTTGTTTACATAGCGAACATAGTTTTAATCGCTGTGTGGAAATTTCAAGTGTCTGCCTCTTGCTGTTCAAGAAATAAAAACACTTCATCTTTAGAACACCCTATATTTAATATTTGTTGTAAAGCGGCCATATAACTTGTAAAGAATAGTCTAACTTTTACGGTTTCAGAAATAGAAAATGCTGACAGACTGAAAGACATTGTAGAGAAAGTAATAGTTTTACGTTTTCACCCTTTGGGCACGGAACCTTTAAAAATCAAAATCAGTACCTTTTAATTTTTATTACAAAAAATATTCTATAAATATGTTTGCAAAAAAATAACTCATTGGCTTAAGTGTCAAAATCATTTTTTTAGACAGAACAGAAAATATTTTTTTTAAATTAAGAATTTTGATTTCAAGAGTTTTCATGTTTTATTTAAGTGAAACATTTGTGAAGTTATTAAAAATGTAAGTGCGTGTTATAAAAGCTAAAAAGTGCTGTGTTAACTTAACCACTGGATAAGTCTTCCTGCAATTCCAAATATTTTTATATCTAGGTTTCCGAATAGCGTATACCGGTTTGTCCTTTACACAAAGCTAGACTTTTGTCGTGATTGCTATCTAATGTCAGCTTGTTTTGTGTGCAAGATTTTTAGGTCGCAAAAATATTTTTTTTTTTGTCATTTTAAAATTCACTACATTTCAAAGTATAGCTATTTTACTTGCATTAAGTGTCAAAATAAGTATTTTTCTTTATTAGAAACTTTTTGAAGACATGAAAAACACTCATTTTTAAAATAAAAGGCTAAAGATCCAACCACCAAATATACAAACTGATGCAAATAGTGTATTATTAATTTGCAATAATAAGGAAACTGAGGATGATTTAGAACACAATTTAACAGATGATTTGGCAAGTTGAAAGTATAGCTACCCTTTAACTCGAAAACACACGCTATTCTCACGAAAAAACTGTTTCAGTTTATATGCAAGTTACGACGCCCACTGTCCGCATCTAATCTGTTTTTTGCTAGACTATGCGTAATAACACGATAATAATATTTTACCTTTATGGCAGATACCACGCCCAATTTTCCAATCCAGCCCTTGTTTTACTGAACTATGTATATTAATAAGGGCGTTATTAATATATGTATATTAATAAGAGCTACCTTTTATAGTTCTTAAAAAGTGGACTTGGTTATTTTTTTAATGTAAAAACCTAAGTTAGGTTATGATGAATATTAAAAAAAAGCCCAAATCGGTGCAGTCGTTTTTAAGTGATGCTATTACCAACGAACGACATTTGATTTTATTTATATATAGATTAAAATCAGAGAAAAGTGTATGACTTCAAGATTTAAAATAGTCACAGAATCCATGTCGGTTTTGTTTATTATCGGTTTTGCAATATTGAATTTATTTGGTGTCATTACACTAAATCCGTTTGATTACTTTCGAATGGTAATAAAACCGACGACAAATAATTTTTTTTCCAATTATTAAATATGAAAAAAAATAAATGTTAAAATATGCAAAAAAAAAAATAAAATAAAATGACTGCTGCAGTACTTGCTCAGAAAAGGTAAACAGAAGAATTTTGCGAGATTGCAGCAATCCACTTGAGCTGCCGGAGCGTAAGTACTAGAGTATCTACTCGATCAATCATCGCTAGATTAATCGTAGAGTTTTAAGTCGATTAATTGTTCGAGTAAGACCGTATTTACACCTTGCAACAAACGCCGAGATTTTTTTCCTATTCTTTTTGAAAGTTGCTTCCAAACCCTGTTTTCTTTTACATTTGAATTTTTTCAAAATATTTATTTTTGAAAGTTTGTTTTTTTATGCTTTTCTGTGTTATTAATAAATAAAGAAAAAACTGTATTGTCAACTAAACGTATTTTATTATGATTAAGCGATTAAAAATTCTTATAGATACAAATTGAAAATGAATGTATATGCAAATATACTTTCGGACCCCTAAAGTTTCTATGTAAAGTTTTGTATATCTCAACTATTTAATGGAATGAGATATTATGAGTATCACTGGAATGGTAATTAAAAATACTATCTAACTTAATTGAAATTAATGAACAATATTATAAAATATCAAGCAAGCACAAAAAAAGTTTTTTTTAAGTATTTTCTTGACTATGTTCTGGAAAAAATTAAAAAAAGTATTTTTTTCACCTAAAATGTTTGCCAAAGGTAAAAAGTAACCCAACTGTTTTCGCTACAATGTTTGTCAGCGCCTTCTATCTCTGGAACAGTAATAGGTAGAGTCTTCAAATTTTTACAGCAGGTTAATTACTGTGTTAAGACAGGGACATATTTTTCACTTATATTGCCTTTTTTACCGCAATAGGTAGGCTCCTATTATTTTCATATAAAGCTATAACAAAAATTACTAAAATATAAAGCGTATTTCGATAGTGATGCAGTTTTCGCGAATATGACTGTTATTTTTTAAACGCGAGTATATACAGAGTGTGTAAATTTATGGCAAAAATATAAAAAATAAAAATAAAGGGTTTTGCGATAGTGGCAAATTTTTTCGAATAGTAGCCTAATTTTTGAACCGGAACGGGTAGACACTTTACACCTACACAAACTGTGTATAAATTTGTCCCCTAGAACAAATAACAAAACCAAAAATTAAAGGGTGTTTCGATAATGACTCGATTTTACATATATAACCTTATATATACACTTAAAATTTACACATATTATATTTAACAATATCTACTGTAACAACAAGAAACGAAAATAAATTTAATAATAATGATGCGTTCCCTTAATGTCTCAAAGTTGCGAAATTTGACTTGCTCTTCTTAACCTTGTAGGCAAACACGATATTTACACAGGGTATTTAGTACTATACTCTAGTAGAAAAAATAATTAAAAATTTTAATTAGATAATACTTTTAATTACCTTTCCAATGGCACGCGTATTACCTAATTCTGCCCTAAAATAGTCGAGTTACACCATACGTTACATACAAATTTAAAGGGATCCGTAACTCCGAAACAAAGAGTACCGCCCAATTTGTTCTTTTGCCATTGTTGTTTAAAATTATTTTTTTTATATATATATCTTAAATTATAATTTGGAAATAATTTTGTTTATACAAAACAAAAATACAATTTGTCATTTTTTCTTTATTCAAAAAGTAGACAACACTTTAAAAAATAAAATGAAAATAATCCAAAACAAAAAACAAAAAATACCTCGTCAGGCTTTGTCATGCAACTTTTTCAACCCCGCTTGCCTCACAACCCCTCTTACTAACAAGAAAAAAGTTGCATGAAAAAGTTGCGGCGTTTATTGCAAGGTGTAAAAGTAGTCTAAGACAAATTGCACATTTCGATTATAAATTAACTCGAACAATTTTTTTTTACTAATTTTTAACTTCTGATTTGTTTCTTTAAGCATAATTTCGATCTAGACGTGTTAAGTAAACATATGGAGAAAAAATAACACATATAACCATGATTTTTTTGCCTCAGCTAGCAATGTAGAAAAAATTCAAAGGCGACAAAATAAGATTTTACGTAAGATTACAGTTGCACCTTGGTTTATAAAAAACTCGAGCATCCACAAAGATCTCAACTTCCCATCACTGAAAGCAGAAATAGCGAAACATGCAGTAACGTATCTAAAGAAGCTTGAATCTCATCCAAAGAAACAAACATTATTTTTGTCTAACACTGTAATTATTATTAGTTCAAATATATTGAAGATACAAATTTTTTTTTGCGTATTAGAGGAAGAATAAAAAATCAAATGAAAATAATTTTCTAACTGAAATAAACAAATCAAAATCATCTATAAGTTGTCATTAATAAAATATATTGTTAGTCAATTTTGTATGGTTGGGATACAAATTGTTTAATCATGCGCGATTAATTCGAGTTATTCGAATAATTTAAAAGACTTAATCGATTAATCGACGTAAATTTAAATTGCAAAATTGGTTAATTGCTCAAATAAAATTAAAACCCGATTATTTTATATACTCTAGTAAGTACATATGTTGTTTGTTGTTTGTTTTAGTCATACTTATTTTGCAGATTTATAGCATATTATCGATTAAACAAAGCTATACAAATGGTTCTTGATACAATCAAAGAACACTTGTCAAGTTCTAAGATTCCGCCATTGTGGCATCTAGCAGCTTCGTTGCGCTTTTTGAAATGGACTTTAACGAAAAGCGCAGATCAAGAGACTATTTCCACAGCAAATACAAAACTACTTTAATAATAGGTTGCATCGCTACGATGCACATAAAGATATTAAGCCTCGTTGGGACGAGCATTAATACTTTAACCGAAAAGGATATTTCAGTATAAATGTGATAACTCAACTCAATTTTACCTTATTTATGCATTGGTAATTATGTATTTTTATTCAGATTTGTGACCATGACATGAAAATTCGACCGGTAGATGCACTGTATCCCCGTTCTAGCCATGGCGCATTTGTATGGAATATAAGTAGCGCCGGACAACTTTTTCTTAGAAAGTATAAGATAAGCGACCGAACATCTAACTTATTAGGAGATTGTAGATATGGCATTTAGACTTTTTTGGTAAAACCTAACAGAGGTCCGCGCTACTACTACTACTAAGTCCAAAGAAGATAAATTCAATATGATTCATTCATCGGCTCGTAATATTGTGAAACTATCGAGTGTTAAAAAGCCGATTCGCTGCATAATGAGCACATTTTCTTTTTTATTTCTTGCTGTGCACTGCAGAAGTTAAAACAAAGAATACGTCAAATACGTCTCCACAAACAGAAGGTCAAAGGATCAGATGTGAAATAGCCAGCAGTTTATAACAAAATAATACATTTTATTCCACATAACAAAAAATAAATTAAGTTAAGGCACTAAAACAGGAATGCTAGTTTTAAAAAAAATAACAAAAAAAAAGTTGTTCTCATTGCTAACCAAAGGTTGGCTAAAGCAACAGTACTACTACTCTACTCTTCGAGATCTGTGTGATTGCCACTCTCTTCAATTTTTCTTTTTTTAGCCAAACACCGCTCGACATCTACAGAATAAATTTAATTGTATCTAGCTGGTTGGCGGGTTACTGTTACATGTTGGGCGGCTGAGTCAAGGTTTTAATCAAAATTAATTAGACTTTGATCCACGTCTTCAGGTGTTCTTAGCGGTATGTTTTCCGAACAGTAAGTACTGAGATACTTTTACTAAAATATGATGGGTTTTTAGCATATCCGCGTATGAAACATGTTCGGTTGTTGGTTGGGCTAACTGGGGATAATAAGCAGTTGCTCGATATTGTGGTTGCTTAGGAGTATTTAATTTTTGCGACGACTTCCTTACCTTAGAAAAAGCTGGGCAGCCTCGGTAGTTTGCAGTGTGATTTCCACCGCAATTGCTACATTTTTTAACTTTCGAGTCATCCCTTGCTTTGTCGCATTAGGAGGAACAATGTAGCTCGCCACACTCAACGCAAACCGGAGGCAACTTGCAGTAACCCCTGGTATGACCATATTCTTTGTATTTTAAACACTGTACGGGTCCTGATCGCTCTTGCAGTTCCTCTACGCTTATTTTGCGGTATAGCAAATATTTTAGATTATAAATCGGGAGCGTTTCGTTCCTCTTCAATCTGATATCTCCAGGTTTCAGTTCAACGCGAAATAGAGGTTGAGGGACATGCTTAGGAGTATTTAATTTTTGAGACGACTTCCTTACCTTAGAAAAAGCCGGACAGCCTCGGTAGTTTGCAGTGTGATTTCCACCGCAATTGATACATTTTTTAACTTTCGAGTCATCCCTTGCTTTGTCGCATTAGGAGGAACAATGTAGCTCGCCACACTCAACGCAAACCGGAGGCAACTTGCAGTAAGCCCTGGTATGACCACATTCTTTGTATTTTAAACACTGTACGGGTCCTGATCGCTCTTGCGGTTCCTCTACGCTTATTTTGCGGTATAGCAAATATTTTAGATCATAAATCGGGAGCGTTTCGTTCCTCTTCAATCTGATATATCCAGGTTTCAGTTCAACGGAAATAGAGGTTGAGGGACACGCTCTCGATTTTTAAGATTGTCTACACTTTTCACCTTAAATCCCGCTTTTTGGAGGCCATCTCTGATTTCAACTGGATCGATATGTGAGACTTCGCCTTCAATAACTACCTTTAGACCTATACTACTCTTCAGCTGAGAGGTACAAAAGTTCTTTTTTCAGCTTTCAAACTCGTTTAGTGCTTTACGATAACTGCTTTCGTCAATAAATTTTATTTTTGTCTAATGAATGTTACCCCGCTTGATAGGAATTACATAAAATGAGTTCTCGCGAATAACTGGAATTAACTTCTTTTTTAAATAAATTGGAGGTGGTTTGAACGACTTGGGTGTCGTTTTAGGTTCACTTGTTTCGCTATCTAAAATAGTAAACTGATTTTTAGAATTTATTCCGTTAGAGTCCTTATCTTTATGTACTTTAGACATTGGTGCAAACTACGAAGATTTAGGGCTTCGACCTCTTTTTAATAAATTTATGTATCTGTCCATTCCAACTTGTGTCTTGAGATTTTCTACACTCTCCATAGTAGTTTTAATTGTACTCTGTTCAGAAGGTGACTTGTTTGTAGTTACTTTATTGTCATCACTTAACAAAAGCGATGAACAAGATTGGGCACAAATAACTGGGGTAGCATTTATACACAATTTGTCACTAGTTTTTTTGTTTTTATTTATTTCAATATTGTTCACATTTTTTCTTAAATTAAAGAGGCTCATTAGTCCCTATTATTTTTGTTTTATTTTCAAAGTAGCAATGAAATATGCCGTTGTAAAGAAAGAACGAGGAAAAAATTGCAGACAACTTTGTTGTGTTAAAAGCAGGTTTGTTTTGTTGCTTTTGTTTAAAATTATTCACACAACGATATAGATAAGATAAGCTTTTAATCAAATAGTGATACAAAATTTTAATATATTTTATTTTAACACATGAATTTCTAATACGGAAATGATAATTTCCCAAAAATTGTTTTATTAACCACGGGGCTGTCAAATTCTTTTTGGAGTATGTAGCCAACAATTGAAGCTTAAAACAAAATATGTTTTTATTTATCTGTGATTTACACTCTGAGGAATTTTACAATCAATCATTATATTTTTGATAAAAAGCGGTTCAAAACTAGGAATTTTCAACACCGACTTTTTTTCAACACGTTTATTGTTACAAAAAACTACCCTACAAGAAATGGATGATTGAAACTAACACACGAACAATGAAAACTCATACATACACAAAAATAAAAAAATGAATGTGAGTAGCAGAGTTGAATTTTTTGTAAAATACAACTCTGCCACTGTAAATTGAGTCTTAAATTGTAAAATATATCCGCGTGTTTTTAAAATATTAAATTAAATATGAAAATAAAAATGTAAAAAGTAGTTTGTGGCATAAAAAAGTTATTAAAAATATAGAATGTGTTAACATGGAGTCGCCAGCATTCTTTCCTTGAAGACCCTTGTTGCTGCGGAAGTGGTAGAGCTGAAATTAAGGACAGCAAATTTCACTCAAGCAATAGTAACTAATTCAAATTTTTACTTTATTATTTTATTCTTCACAGACTACATACATATTTGCATAAGCTAAAATCAACGTCGGGGAATACTGGAATGAGGAAGGTAGATGAGAAAAATATGCTTCCGGGAAGCTTATGTGAGTTGATAATCATCCTCAAGGTATATACATACATGGTACACTTAAAATATTTTATAACTTATACATTTCTTCATATTTCAGATGCTTTACAGTAGCAGGGAGCGATTGAATTTCAAAAAAGCCTACGAATGGCAGTAGAACGCAGTCATTATTGAGCGAATAAAAATATTTAAATATGTAAAATTATATATTAAATAAATATTTATGAACTAATTTTAAAATGTATTTCAATAAATATAAAAATCTGTTTCTGCACAATTTTGCTTAGTCAGCTGTGAGGGGTTTATTTATCTAGTTTGAGTAGTCATCGTTGATTAATTTTTACAGCATAGTTGATTAGTAAACAACAGTAGAGTGAGCAGTACAGAGACATGATCATTATTCCAAAGAGTTAATAAGTTCGAGAGAGATGCAAAATCACACGTACACAAATGTCTCCCTCATTTTTGTAACATGCCCTTAATAACGTGATAATAGCTCTGTTCTACGCAATGAGAAAAAATTTCTCATCAGTGACACCCAAATGATTGCTCAATTGATGGTCACTGTTCTTGTAGGGTAGTTATATGAATAACTATACAAAAATGAATTTTGTAATGTTGACCAATTACTCTTTAATTGGTTTTTCTTCTTTTAATAAAAATGCGAATTCTTTCTTTGACTTCTCTCATTTAAGTGAATTTCAATTTTATTAAGTAATTAAAACAAGAATAATTAAAGCAGATATGCATATTTACATTTTACATTGTGATTTATACAAAACCGGTTTATATATAAGAAAAATTTACATACGTATTTCATTGCAATTTTTAAGTCTCTATTTTTGTGTTATAAACCCAGAGCAGTAGATAGATTATACATATATGCTGCTGTACATCTATTTTTTCAAATGGTGTATTACTATGACCCCTATAAAAACAATAAAAATTTAAAGGGGTTTTCGACAGTGACGTGTTTTGCATGTATAATGACATATTTTTTGAACCGTAATAGGTAGACTCTTCCCATTTATAGAAGATGGTTGTCATGGCCGTTACGACAATTACTAAAAATTAAAGGATGTTCTGACAGTGACATGTTTTTCACGTATAGCAACTTATTTTTTTAATAGTAACAGGTAGACTCTTGATATATTCATAGAAAGAGAATTGCAATGGCCGCTATAACAAATACAAAATTAAAGGGTGTTCCGACAGAGACATGATTTGCACGTAAATAGCCTTATTTTTTGAACAGTAATAGGTAGACTCTTGAAATGTTTACAGCAGATGTTATACTTCGGCCGCTGTAACAATTACTAATATCTAAAGGGGGTTCCATCAGTGACATGTTTTTCACGGATATTACCTTATTTTTTGAACCGCAATAGGTAGGCGCATGTATATTTTTATAGAAAGTGTATTACTATGGCCGCTATAATAACAATTACTAAAATTTAAAGGGTGTTCCAACAGTGTTGCAATTTTCGCGATTAAGACTATAATTTTAAAATTAAAGGATGACTCAGAAGACATGAACAAATTTTTAAAGTTGTACTTAACATAGTACTGGACCCTACGTGTGTGAGTCTAACTTACACTTGACCGATTTATTTAATTTTTACAGTCAAACTGGTTTTAAGCATTGATTGTTCTCATTTACTAAACTTTTATATTTTACTAGCAGTGCCCGCCACGTCTTGAGCGTCCTGACAATATTTTGCCCAATTTTGCTTTGAAAGTATTCCACTCGAATTGAAAGACTCTTACTTTTATAATGCTTCAGTTATGGTTTATGTATTTATGTTATATACAGGTACTCACCACTGGATAAAATTCTAAAATTTATAAAAAATTCTAAAATTAAAAAAATTATTGTAAAGCTCTGTAAGAGGTGTTTAAAATATTTTAATAACAATGTAATTCCACAAAGTAAAAATACAAATTAAATACAAATTTTATTCAACTGACGCCATCTGTTGCGCAGTAGTTTTTTAAAGGATCCCACTTTCAAAAACAAAAAGGTGAGTTGAAAAAATAACTGTTTGAATTAAATTTCTTATTTTTATTAAGTATCCGCAGATACTTCCTTAATTATTTTTAATTAACATATTTTTATTACACTTAAAACTACATTGAATTCAAATTTAATATTTCTTAGTTTACATGCATTTAAAGACATAATAGATGTACAGCAGCATATATGTATAATCTATCTACTGCTATCTATTATGGTTAAAAAAATTGTCAATGTGCATGCAAATCACGTCACTGTCGGCACACCCTTTAATTTTTACTATTTCTTATAGTAGCCGTAGTAATACACATCCTGTAAAAACTTCATGAGTCTACCTATTATCGTTCAACACCTATGCCATATACATGCAAATCACGTCACTAACGGAACACCCGTTAATTTTTAGATTTAATATTGTATACTTGCTTATAACGGTAACATACTTTAAATCACTGCAAATTTTAAGTGGTTGCCTCCTATAGCTCAAGAAATAAAGACATAAAGGCAAATAACACATCACTTTCGGAACACCCTATAAGTTTTAGTATTTGTTGCTATAGCGGCCACAGCTATACACCTTCTGTGAAAATTTCAAGAGTCTACCTATTATGGTTCAAAACTAAGGCCTTATACATGCAAATCACACTACTATCGGAACACCCTTTAATTTTTGGGTTTATTTTTTTTTAGACTAGTTTATAAAGCTAACTTAGTTTTAATTACTGTTTGTAAATTTCAAGTGTATCCTTCCTACAGTTCAAGAAATAAACACATATTCGTGAATAATACCTCTCTATCGGAACACCCTATAAGTTTTAGTATTTGTTTTTGTAGCGGCAATAGCTATACATCATCTGTGAAAATTTCAAGAGTCTACCTATTACGGTTCCAGAGATAAAAGGCGCTGACAGACGGACAGACATTGTAGCGATAACAATAGGGTTACGTTTTTACACTTTGTGTACGGAACCCTAAAAATATTAGAAGCAAGAATCATACAGCGTTGCGTCTTCATACTATAATTATGCCACCCAAACAGCCAATAAAAAAACTAAAACCATATGTGAGAGATCATGATGACCTCAGTGATATTGCAGCCATGCTTAAGTCAATGGAGGAACGAATTGATCTAATACCTTCGAAAGTCTCTGAGGATGTTTCGATGTGGCTTGAGGAAGTCATGAACAAACTTACTGTAATTATGCCACCTAAACAGCCAATAAAAAAATTAAAACCATATGTGAGAGATCATGATGACCTCAGTGATATTGCAGCCATGCTAAATTCAATGGAGGAACGAATTGATCTAATACCTTCGAAAGTCTCTGAGGATGTTTCGATGTGGCTTGAGGAAGTCATGAACAAACTTACGAGGTGTGAGGAAAAGGTTAATGTTTTGGGAAGGTCGACAAAATCTAAGCTACTCAAAATTGATATTGAAAATAATGTACTTCGACGTCAATTAAATAGATTAGGTATACTTCTAAGTGGTGTGTCATCTCTATATACAGTAGTATTAAAGATTGGTAACAAATATGGAGTAGATATATCAGCCTTAGATATATGTAATTGGATTTAGAACAAGAATTATGCACTAATTAAGAATTATGCACTAATTTAATCAACAACTAATTAAAGATACTATAATGTCGGAATATTATAAAACAAGAGACCTGAAGCTGTCCAAAGTTTACGATAAAGCAACAGATATAGATTCCAAATTTCTTTTAAATAATAATTTAACTCCATATGCGTTTAAACTTCACTATATTTGACGAAAGTTGCATCGCACAGGAAAAATTAAGAAATTTTGTGTAAAGAACTTGGAGCTAACAAAAGCTTTTATAATCCTTAATAATGGTGATGAGAAAACCCTTTCTTTAGAGCAAATTATGTGAGCAAATAAATGTGATCAACAAAGAAGTATGTGATGAAGGAGAGGTAAATACAGAAGGGATTTAAAATTTATTTCCCTTTATTATTCATTTGTTCTTTTTGTTTCTTTTTACTTTACCATACGTAGTACATATAAGGTAAAGTACAGTAATCATTTATTAACATACCCTTGTTTTATATGTGCTAAATTGCTTTTGTTCTGTCCATTAACATCAATATGTAGTAATGATATTGCTTGCAGTGTTAATTCTCTAACAATTGATTGTTATTAACACACCCTTGTTTTATATGTGCTGTTAGCAAAACTGTGTAAAAATGTCTTGCTGTTGTTTGATTGTTTTGCAGAACACTCAAACCACTCACAAAAGCACGTTGTCAAAGTTTTGACTAGCGTTCGAAAAAGAATGTTATAATGTTTATGTAGGGCTGCAATTCTGTTAATAAAAATCTTGAAACATCTATGTACGAGATGTACATATTTAAAGAAAGTGGTAATTGGGTTAAATTTTTATAAAAAATAATTATTATTTTAAGATTATTATACCTAATACTTGACAAAATTAGTGGACAATATAATAAAATAACAATTTCAAGTATTTTTTAAAATACTGTCATATACAGAAGTACTTAACAAAAAATGTACTTTTTTGTGAAAGAGTTTTATGACAAATTAATTGTTAATGAGAAAAGTTTAAAGTCTGTATGTTGAAAGTACAGTTTTTAGCATATGTTTAAAAAAATATCTTTGCATTTGGATGCAAGACATTTCTGTTTTTACATTCAAACTTTTTCTAGTGAAGTAATAACCCAACTGGATTTGCTACATTCGTTGAAATTCTTTTACCTGCCACTAATGGGCTATTTGCATACACAAATAAACATTAAATTCAATCCAAATAAGGGTTAAGAGATTGCAAGTATTCCTGGAATTCATGTACTCGTATTCTATTTTTGCAAAAATATTTAATGAATTAAATGAGAAAATTATAGTAAGGCAAACAAATTGTGAGTTTTTCGACAATAAAGTAATTATTTTTTCTATTTGAAAAAACAAAATAAGTATTGACAAATAGTAGTGTTAATGGATAAAGAAAAATCAAAATAGACAAAAGTGTTAATACAATTTTGTTCATTAACTGAATTCTCCATTGGCTCACCATAAATTTGTGTTCTATATAATGAAAAAACAATTTAAGATTGTCATAAATTTTTTTTTTTTTTTTTTTTTTTTATTTATAAAATCATTTTTATAAAACATATACAAAATAAATCTTAAGAGAGATGGTTAAAGCTACCTTACATCTATAACAATATTTATTAATTTAAGAACACGCAAATGAATTTTAATAAATTTTTTATCGGAGAAGGAAAATAAATTTGAGCATAAAAACCTTCAATAAATCATTAAAGGAAGGAATGTATAGTTCATACAAGAAAGAAAAAATTAGTTTTTACCTAATATAAATTGGAAATGTAATCGCTGTTTGAATGATTACACGAAGTTTGAAATTTGTTTATTATAGTTTGAATACGCACATTTATGTATTCTACATTACAAAGACGATGTAATCTTTGTGTAGAATAGTGCCAAGGCAAATTCATAACCATTTTAAGAAGTTTATTCTGGCTGATTTGGATTTTCTTAACATGTGTTGCTGCACATGTTCCCCAAACTGGACATGCATATAGAGCTATAGCCTGAAAAATTGTCTTGACAATAGTTATTTTATTTTCGGTGTTGAGATTGGACTTTCTATTAATAACAGGGTATAACATTTTAATGGCAATATTAAATTTTTTGATGATATGATTGGTGTGTTCATTAAAAGTTAATCGTCGGTCTAGAAAAACTCCCAAATATTTAACATTGTTAGACCAGGGAATATCTACACCATTTAAAGATAAATTTGAACTGGGTAGGTTATAAGAACTTCTTTTTCTTGTAAAAAAGATAGCTTGTGATTTTCCAGCATTTATTTTAATTTTCCATTTAACAAAGTATTGAAAAAGGCTGTTTAGAGAATGCTGTATATTATCAAGAATAGATTGTGGTGATACATCAGAACAGTAAATTGCAGTATCGTCAGCATAAAGAGCATAGTTACAAACATGACTTTTAGGAACGTCTGCACAATATAAAATGTACAACAAAGGCCCCAAGACAGAGCCTTGAGGAACACCAGCATCGATATTGTAGTTTTCTGAGTATGAAGAGTTAATGTGAACATTGTAACTACGATTTGTCAAAAAACTTTGTACGATTTTTACCAGATATGACGGAAAACCGTAGGAAATTAATTTATATATAAGGCCTTTATGCCATACGGTATCAAAAGCCTTTTCCACATCTAAAAGTACCATAGCAGTAGACTTTTTGTTTATAAGCTCATTTTTTACGTAATTCGACATTCTTTTGATTTGTTGTGTTGTATTATGAGAGGGACGAAACCCAAACTGTTCCTTGGGAATAATATTTTTTTCATCAATAAAAAGAAATAATTTTTCTTTTAAAATTTTTTCATACATTTTTCCCAGGCTACTGAGTAGACTAATAGGCCGGTAGCTACCCGTTTCATTATTGGGGTTTCCCGGTTTTAAAATAGGAATTACTTTTGCAATTCGCCAACATGTTGGGAAATACTGAAGCTTTAAACAAGAATTTATAATACATGTTAGATATATTATTCCACAAACTGAGAGGTTTTTCAAAAACTCATTTTTAATGCTATCTAATCCGCAAGATTTTCGTGGTTTAAGACTTCTTAATAAACTTTTTGTTGTATCTACTGAAATGTATTCTGAGTCGGGTGTAATATAGTTAAGAGAACTGTTATGAATTAGCACGTTATCGACTTGTTGTTCTAATGCCTGACAACCAAGGTTGTCTGAAACATGATGATTTTGAAAAAAGTTTTCTGCAAACGCATTAGCTTTATCGGAATCAGTATTTATAGCCCTACTTTGATCCACTAATGAGGGAATATTGGAAACCCGTTTTCTCAGAACTTTAGTAATATTCCAGAAAGGCTTAGAGCGCTTGTCAAGTCTACGTAATCTGTCATTCCATTGCCGATTTCTATGATTCCATATTTCAGTTTTTACCAAACGGTCATAACGTTTGTATTCTTCGAGATCCGTTGTCCATCTATATCTTTGCCACTGACGTCTATAATAGTTTCTCTCCCTAATAAGGTTGATAATTTCGCTTGGTAATCTTATAAAATTCGTATGTGAATTTGGAATAACAAAAGTACTATGTTCGATAGAACTAAGGATAGCATTAGAAAATGTGTTAACCATTTCATCAACTTCATTCACTGTGGAAATGTTATCTCTGTTAGGTGGAGCAATGGGAAGTAATGAATCAAGTTTTTCAGAGTATTTTCTCCAATTGGTTTTATTAAAATTTAGCTTCATATTTCCCAAAGAAGAAACAGAGGCATTAAGTAAAAATATAACAGGTAGATGGTCGGATGAGAGTGTATTTAAAACTTCAGGTTGGGTTAGATACTCCGGGATATTTGTAAGTACAAGATCTAATGTTGAAGGACGGGACCCCGAAGAAGTTGGAATTCGTGTTGCACTATTTGGAAACATTATAGTAAAAGGGAAATGAAAAGTCAAATCGTTAAGTAAATTACCATAACAATTTGCTCTAAAGCATCCCCAATTGCGGTGCTTACTATTTAAATCCCCACATAATATAAAATTTCCTTGAATACTAAGCAGCTTTCTTATATCACGTCTGTAAATTGGTAAAATGTCAGATGAATTTCTTCCACCTGGAAAATAAACACAAAATATTTTTAAATTAAGTTGATCTAACGAGAGATCAATTCCTACATTTTCAATAATATTAGTTCTGACGGACTGTAGTTGTTGAAAACGAATTGATTTTTTAATAATAATTGCCACACCACCACCCCGTCTGTTTGGACGATCGATGCGCAGACAATTAAACATAGGATGTGAGAATTTTGAATCACTATCCAACCAGGTTTCAGTAAGTAAACAAATATCAATATTTTTATGAATAATTAAATTAAAAAACTCTATTATTTTGCCGCGGATACTTCTTGCGTTCCAATACATTATTTTCATTTGCGTATTCATTATTTAACATTTGAGTATAAATACTTAATAGTAAGTTCTGTTAAAACATTAAACTGTTGTTCTTTAGATGTACAATCTCTTAATTTATTTATTAATTCCATCGAAAGCTGAGTTATCTCTTCAATGGTGAATAAATCATTTTTATTAACGTTGTTGTTGTTATGTGGAAGATTTTGTGATGCATTAGCTGCAAGATTAACATAGGATTGTTGTACTTCTCTTTGATTATGAGATGCATTTGCTTCCTGATTAATATGTGGTTGTTGTACTTCTCTTTGTTTGGGTAAGAGAGGAAATTGAGTGGTATTATATGAGATCACATTATTATTTGACCTTCGAACATTATTATTTGATTTTTTGTTTGTAAACTTGCTTCTTATTTCCAAATACATCTCCCTGTTTGGGCAAGTGAGATCAGATGATTTATGATTACCATTGCAATTGGCGCATTTTGCAGTGTTAGCTTTACAATCAACTGTTTTATGCTTACCAGCACAATTTGAACATTTAGTTCTTACAGAACAACCTTTCTCGCCATGACCAAACATTTGGCAGTTATGACATTGTACAATTCTGTTTTTGTTTTTTCTTTGGTACTCCCATCTAACAATTGTACGAAAAATACATTTATGATCTCTTCTTAGATCATTTAGTTTAAGAGAACCATTTACAAAAGAAACAATGTAAATTGTATCAACAAAGTTTTCATATGTTTTGTCAACGCGTTTGACCTGAGTGCACTGTAAATTACGAGAAGTTAATTCTGCTTTTACTTGCTCTTCTGTTTTAGTTTCAAGGCCAAACAAAACCACTTTAAATACACGTTCAGATTTTATATCATGTGTAAAAAATTGACAGTTTTTTTTCACTTAACAAAGTTTTAACAATACCATATGAGGCTATTGTATCACAAAATATTTTTGTACCAATTGACATTCTTTTCAGTCGATAATTTACAATACCTTTTTCAGTCAATATTTTGTGAATAAAATCACCACCCTGACCCAAAACTTTTATTGGCGGAATATGTTCCTTAACATTTTTAATTACAGCTTCCGTCGTCTCATCTGAGTCCATTGGATCTCCATCATCATCAAGAGCCTGCAAAGGGGTCCAATAATTACCCCTTTTGCGCTTAAAAGGTCTTGCCATAAAAGACAAGAACAATTCTTAGTTGAGAAAAAATAAACACTCGTTGTAAAACAAAGTAAGAGACACAAATATATACGTCTTTCCAATACAATAGTCACCAACGAACTGATTGTCATAAATTACTGCCTTGTAAGGCGTAGCTATTCAAAAAAATCAAAACCGAGTTTTTGATTGGTTTTTATGAATGCCATTACACTACATGTCTTGACCAAGTTTCCCACTTCTACGCTTTTATTAACAAAAAACAAAGATATGTGGGTGGATATCACGAAATGACTACATTCTGTGCCCCGACGCATTTAGTATTAAAAATATTGAAAAATTGAAATTCTGAGAACAGGAATAAATAAAACAAAATGTCCTCTAACGAGGCGTGGAAATAAAAATAAAATATTCTAGATATTTTTATGAAAAAAATTGGTTGCACGGTGCAAATCGTCATTACCATGGCGTGTGTCCGATCGTTTTGTGTTCAAAAAACACAGATTTTCAATAATATCTCAAAATGTATATTATAAATGAAGTATTCCAAGTTATTCAAGAAGAATGAGCCAAGTCAATTTTAATTTCATACGTATAATTTTATTTGAAAATTTATGATTTTGACACATTTTAGTCCGTGGCCGTGGCCATGACTTTCGTCATTCCCCGTGGGCTAATTTGTTTATAAAGAAAAAATGCTTTAAAACGGTTTTTCGGTTAGGTGTAAACTGTCAATGTAACGACAATTCCCGTTAGTTTTAAAGTTAATTGACAGAAGTGAAAAATGTAGTCAGTTGCTTGAGAACTGTTGAAGTGTTTAGTGTTTTTTGTGCATGTTCCTGAAATTTTGTCATTCTCGTGGTAAGAATATTTTTCCGTTATTTATATTATAATTTCCAAATGTGTGGTATTGGTTTGTTCATTTTTTAAGTCTTCATTGGATTATATTACATTTTATAACAAATTTTGAAGATTTCCACATTTAAATCCAAGAATACTCACAGTGTTTATTCGTTGAACAGAACGGTCGCAAGTTTTTAAGCTCGCAATATTCAAAAAAAAAAAAAAACATAGTGTGTGATTTTTTTTACAAACAAAATACCAAAACAATAAAAACCTGTTTGATACAGAACAACAAAGTTGTTGTAATTTTTTTTTCCTTCTTTTACAACGGCATTTATTACTAGTAATAAGAAAAAACAAAAAAAAAAACAGTGCGAGGGCTCATTTATGAGTCACTCAAATTTAAATATATCTGAGAAAAGTGCGAACATAAGCAGTAGAAATGCATATGTAATACTAAATGCTGATGAAAGCAGTGATAAAAATGAAATAAATAAAAACAAAAAAACTGATGTATTTTTAAATGCTGCGCCAATATACCGCACACGTTCCTTTTCACCATTGTTGCTTAGTAGCGACAAAAAATATATATGAATAAGTCATCTTCGCCTTCTCAACACAGTGTGACCAAAACAAACATGGACAGTGCTCAAAAACCCAAAACACAAGTGGGCATATATAGATACGTGACGGTATTAAAACGAGGACGTAGCCCTAAATCTTCGCAGTTGGCTTCAATTTCTAAAGTACCTAAAGATAGGGACTCTAATAGTCTAAGTTCAATCTTGGATAGCGAAACAAGTGTGCCTACAACCTTACCCAAGTCGTTCAAACCACCTCCTATTTTTCTGAGAGAACAAAATTCTAATGATTTAATAAAAAGTATAATTTCAATAATTGGAGATAATTCATTTTATGTGATTCCTCTTAAGCGTGGTAACATAAGTGAAACAAAGATTCAAATAAGTGATGAAAGCAACTTCCGAAAATTAGTTAACGAATTTGAAACCCACAATAAGAATTTTTACACCTACCAATTGAAAAGTGGCAAAGGTTTGCAGGTAGTCATAAAAGGTATGGACCCTTGTGTCGATCCAGCTGATGTTAAAACTTGTCTACAAAAAAATGGATTTAAGGTAAAAAGCGTAGCCAATATCAGAAATCGCGAACGTGTCCCCCAACCAATATTTCGGGTTGAATTGGAACCTGGTGATATAACATTAAAAAAAAATGAGACTCACCCTATATACAATATTAAATATCTGCTACACCGAAAAATTACCATAGAGGAACCACATAAGCGATCAGGACCTGTACAGTGTTTAAACTGTCAAGAATTTGGTCATACTAGGGCTTATTGTAAGTTGCCCCCTGTTTGCGTTGTCTGTGGCGAGCTTCATGTTACAGCCCAGTGCAATAAAACTAAAGATGACATAAATGCAAAAAAATGCAGTAATTGTGGTGGAAATCACACCACAAACTACAGAGGTTGTCCAGTATATACTATAGTGAAGAGATCTTCAATTCAAAAGTTACACAACCTTCCAAAGCATCCACAATACACACCAAATGCTAATTATCCTCAATTAGCCCAGCCCAACGCAAAACACGTTTCGTATGCTGATATTTTAAAAACAAATCGTACACCAGTTTTTAATGTACCACCAACATCAAATAACAACAAGAATTTATACACGGAAAATAAAGAACAAATCCCATCCGCTAACTTCAGTCGCCTTGAAGGTACAATTGATACATTAGTGCAGTCTTTAAACAATTTTATGAACTCCATGGGAAATATGATGCAAGAAATGTTAAAAATGACATCCATGATATTGCAGTCAGTACTTAAGAAACCATGAACTGTTTAAAAATATGCTTCTGGAACGCAAACGGCTTACGCCAACATAAAAATGAAATTAAGTACTTCCTTAAGAATCAACAAATTGATGTCATGCTGATTTCAGAGACTCTTTTAACGACAAACAGCCTGTTTAAAATCAGTGGCTATATATTTTATGATACTAAGGACCCCCGTGGTAGAGCTTGTGGTGGATCTGTAATATTGATAAAGGCCCGAATTAAACACCAGTTATTGTGCGATTTTTGTGAGGACTACCTTCAAGCAACAAACATCTGTCTTGAAGAATTTCATCAAAACTTAGTCATTTCATCGATTAATTCACCTCCTAGATTTACTATTTCAGAGTGCCAGTACAGCGATTTTTACAAATCTCTAGGTCCTTGTTTCTTAGCAGCTGGCGACTATAATGCCAAACATACGTTTTGGGGATCACGGCTAATTACCACAAAAGGTCGCATTTTGTTTGACGTAATTTCAGAAATGGCTATGAATATTGTTTCGAGTAGACAACCAACTTATTGGCCTACTGATCGACAAAAAATACCTGATGTTATTGATTTTGGTGTAATTAAGGGCATTTTCAAGAGAAATAATTAAAGTTGAAGCATCACTAGATTTATCTTCAGATCATTCACCCACTATTGTTTCTATATGGAATCAACAAGAAATGATGTCACCGACAATAAGCACTCGCATAAATTGGTTGTTATAGAAAATATATTAGTTCTCAAGCCCGACAACAAAATAGATACAACCAAATTTATTCTGCGGATGTCGAACGGCTCCTGACTGAAAAAAGAAGAATCCGAAGAGAGTGGCAGTTACACAGATCTCCCCAGCTCAAAAATAGACTTAAGGAGTGCACGAAAACGCTTAAAAAGCTGCTGGAATGTCGAAGAATAGCATCCCTGGAAAATTACCTGGCGGATCTTGACACATCTTTACAATCAGATTATTCATTATGGCGTGCATGTAGAAACTTAAAACGACCAGTCATACGCAAACCTCCCTTACGAACTTCTTGTGGGGGTTGGGCAAGAAATGACTGAAAAAGGTAATCTATTTGTTGACCATTTAAAAAACGTGTTTATTCCAAATGACTCGACTGATATAGCTGAGTTGCCACCTATCGATGTTAGTCCTGCAGTCACCTTAAGGTTTGAACTTCGTGATATTGAAAGGGCAATAACTGATTTAAACACCAAGAAAGCGCCTGGTTTTTATAAAACGAGCATTAAGATGCTAATTGAGCTTCCTAGTATTGCACTAAAAATAATTCTCTTTATATTTAATGCCATTTGTCGTCTTGAGTACTTTTCATCAGATTGGAAGATTTCATTGATAACTATGATTCCTAAGCCGGGAAAAGATCACACAAAAGTAGAATCATACAGACCCATAAGCCTTTTATCAAACATGTCAAAGCTATTCGAAAAGATTTTAATTTCTAAGTTAAACTAACAGCACAACTATGAGCTATAGTAGTTTTTGCAGATATCGCCCGTTTTGGATTAAAGAAATGAAGATTTCTAACAGAGACACATGCAAGTGCATAAAACATGCAAATATGGAGCTGATTATTGCCTCCTTACACAAGTCCAAAGTTCTGAGTCAACGTACTGCAAATGATATTATTCAAACACTTTCGTACCCTCTTATAACAGATAATTGCCTTTTTCGGTCATGCCCAACCTGCAAAGGTAAGGTGATATCATACAATGCATTTGACATCACAGCTAATGGAGATGTTTTTAAATGGGCCGCTGTAAAAGAGACTTACACTGACATCAAAACAAAAACACAAAAAGTGGTTTCGAAAATGTCTAAACTCTCGACGACAAAGCCTTTAACTGAAATTATTTCGGATTTTAAGCAATCGTTAACACCATTCTTAGAGCATCAAGGCAGAGTTATCCACCAGTACACACAAATTAACATGTTGAAGGATAAAATCAAATCAAACGAATGCTTAATCCATATGGATTTTAGCGAAAACTATTGCTTGAAGTATGCCGAAGAAACGCAAGCTTTTCATTTTGGTGGGTCAAGACAACAAATCTCTATACACACCGTTGTAACGTACACAAAATCTAATGGCGCAAGTACATGTACACCGAAAAGCTATTGTACATTGTCTGAGAGTATGGCGCATGGACCATCAGCCATCTGATGCCACCTTAAACCAATTTTGGATGATTTACCCGATATAGTACAAACAGTCCATTTTCTAAGCGATGGACCTGCCACACAATATAAAAACAAAACAATGTTTTATATACTAGCAACTAAACTAAAATTGATGTTCCCCAAACTTAAAAAGTACACCTGGAATTATCTTGAGTCTGGCCATGGAAAGGGAGCTGCTGATGGTGTAGGGGCTGTATGTAAACGAACAGCTGATAGATACGTGGGTCAAGGTTCGTGACCTTGCTGATTTTAATACACTTTTTGATGTTATTAAAGAGAACTGCCCAAATATAAAAATATTCAAGATATTTGAACGTGATATAAAAGAATTTGAACAAAATATAGACCCAGCTAAAGCCAAACAATTTGTTGGGACAATGAAAGTACACCAGGTTAGTATCTTTGTCGATATTGTAAGATTAGGTGTATTGATTTGTTTTTCAGGTTGTAGGGAGTATTGAATCCTACTGTATATGGCTAAGATCTTTAAGTTGTTTTAATTGTACGACTTCATGTGACCATCATCATTTAGGACATCTGGACTTTACATCCCTTTACAGCAGCATTGATTCCCCGGCAAGTAGTATCGATGATGGGTCATTCCCGTTGTTTGAGCATAATACACAAAGCCAGCTAAAGTATAATGAGTTATACAGCTCCGACTCAGATAAAGATGCGCTGCAATCTTTTGATAACTTATTGCAGAATTCAGATAAAGTTTTAAAGAAAAGTATAAAAACTGGTACGCACATACTTATCATCCTACCAGGACAAAACACCAAGAAATTTGCTACCAGTCGCCATTACACATATGCAGCTATTTGCCAATCAAACCTTGAGGATAATGATGTCAAAGTTTTGTTTTTTAAAAGTTGTGCTAGCACATCAGAAAACCAATTATTTAAATTAAATGAGAGCGATGTTTCATACATTAACTTTGAGCAAATAATTTCAATACTACCTACACCAAACATTGTTTTACAGGGCAATAGGGTGTACTATAAGTTTCCTGGGAAAATTGATGTAAACGAAAGAGGCTGAAAGCTCAAAATGAGTATCAATTAGATTATAAGCTTTAGAAAAGCCAATAATTTTTGTTACGTTTTATTTTTTTAAGCTTTTATAATCCAAAGAATGGATATAACGTATTAATTTTATTAAATGTGTTTCTATAAATTGCTGTGTGTGTTTTATTTTTCTACAACACATGACAAAACGTCATTAGCATGCTGCTCAGTCATTACTATGCGGCACAAATATCATTTCCGTGGGACTATCGTCATTCCCGTGGGGTGCAAAAATCCTTAAAATCTTCTAATATACACGACCCATTGCTTATTAATACATAAACTGTTTTTATAAAACAGTATCAACCGAAAAATAATTATTTAAACCTATTTTCGCACTTGGCCATTTTCAACCCTCGATTGTAGTCAATTCGCGACATCGACCCACGTATCGTATAGTTTAGTTTTCATTTTACAAAGTTTTTTCTTCTTCTGTAAAATTATATTTTTGTTTGTTTTTTAGCTAACGATATGTATGTAGGTATCAATAAAAAATATATTCTTGAACAAAAAAGGTTTGGGAAAAATTAATTTTCAAAAGAAGAGTTTGAAATATGTATATTATATATAACGAAAAATATTGTAAATACCAAATATTTTTTTGCATCTTTTCCATTTTTATAAATTTTTATAAATTTTCGTAAATTGTTTACAATATACATATATATAAAATTGCTCTAAATTATTTCTTTCAACAGGTATGTATTTACATATAAACTTCGTAAAACTAACCCAAACTTGCATAACAATTCGAGCGCGCGTTTTTAGCCTCAGGTAACATCATAACAGAAAAGGGTAATCGCGTTGGTTCGAAAACTGTAAATAATTAACTTTTCCTGAATTCAGTTAATAAATATGACTGATAGATAATTTCATTTACTTTTTTGTTTTATTTAATTTTGTTACTTTTATAATATAATAATATATATATCTATATATATATATATATATATATATATATATATATATATATATAATGTTAAGTGCTAGCTCAATACTCATTTTAGAAAATGCAAAATGTTGCCGTTTGAATCGTAATCATGCAGGTCTCTGGTGTGTATGCCACTATTTTTTGGGAGTTTGTACAGGTCATACCGTTTGATATATCAAAATTTAGTATGTGCCTTTGTTATGTGTAGATGAAGAGCTGTATAGTTTTTGGGCATAATGCGGACGGGGCGAGGGGTAGTTTCCTTACCCCCAAATTTTGTGAACGCTCTACAGGTCATACCGTATGACATATTAAAACGAAATTTAGTATGTACCTTTGGTTTATGGAGATGAAGAGCTGTATAAATTTTGGGCATAATCGGGAAGAATTGCTTCTTGGTAGTTTACTTACTCCCAAATTTTGTAAACGCTCTACAGGTCATACTGTATGACATATCAAAATTAAATTTAGTATGTACCTTTGGTTTAAATTTTGGCCATAATCGGGAAGGGTTAAGGGGTAGTTTACCTAACACCCCAAACCGAAAATAATTAATTTTTGATTCGAATATAATTTGAACTTTTATTTTTTATATAATATATCTACAAAAATTTCTGTTTCTATTTGGTATGGTAAAGTTGAGTGTAGGCCACTCCAGTTTTATTTACTTTACATTTGTTCTTTTCTTATTTTTTACCTAAACGCGTTTAGTTTTAATAGTTTAAAATGTTTTACTTTTAATAATAATTGCTAACAGAGAATAAAAATAAATCAGTCAAGTGAGAGTTAGACTCACACACGTAGGATTCCGTACTATGTTTAGTACAACTTTAAAAATTCAAGTTGTTAATTTTTTCATGTCTAATCAGTCACCCTTTAATTTTAAAATTAAAGCCAAAATCGCCAAAATCAGTGCTGAACACCCTTCACATTTTAGTAATTGTTGTTATAGCGGGCATAGTAATACACTTTCTATAAATACATACATACGCCTACCTATTACGGTTAAAAAAATAAGATAATATACGTGTAAGATATGTCACTGATGGAACACCCATTAGATATTAGTAATTGTTACAGCGGCCGAAGTACCGTTCAAAAAAGAAGGCTATTTACGTACAAATCATGACTCTGCCGGAACACCCCTTAATTTTGTTATTTGTTATAGCTGCTATGGCAATTCTCTTTCTATGAATATATCAATAGACTACCTGTTACTTAAAAAAAATTAGTTAATATGCGTGAAAAACATGTCACAGTCAGAACACCCTTTAGTTGTTAGTAATTTTTATAACAGCCATGGCAACACATCTTCTATACAATTTGGAAGAGTCTACCTATTACGGTTCAAAAAATATGTCGTTATACATGCAAAACAAGTCACTGTCGGAAAACCCTTTAAATTTGTATGGTTTTTATAGGGGTAATAGTAATACACCATCAAGAGTCTATCTATTATGGTTAAAAAATTAATCAATTTTCATGCAAATCACGTCACTGTCGGTACACCCTTTAATTTTTACGATTTGTAATAGTGGCCATAGTAATATACCCCCTGTAAAAACTTCAAGAGTCTACCTATTATTCTACCTATTGCGTGTATATTATGCCATATACACGCAAATCACGTCACTTTCGGAACACCCTTTAATTTTTAGGTTTAATATTGTATACTTGCTTATAATCTGCAAATTTAAAGTGGTTGCCTCTTATAGCTTAAGAAATAAAGACATAAAGGCAAATAACACGTCACTTTCGGAACACCCTATAAGTTTTAGTATTTGTTGCTAAAGTGGCCACAGTTATACACATTCTTTGAAAATTTCAAGAGTCTACCTATTATGGTTCAAATTTAGGCCTTATACATTCAACTCACACCACTATCGGAACACCCTTTAATTTTTAGGTTTATTTTTTAAGACTTGTATATATAGCGAACTATGTTTTAATTATCACTTGCATATTTTTAGTGTATTCCTCCTACAGTTCAAGAAATAGTTTTAGTATTTGTTGCTATAGCGGCAACAGCTATACATCATCTGTGAAAATTTCAAGAGTCTACCTATTACGGTTCCAGAGATAAAAGGCGCTGACAGACGGACACACGGACAGACATTGTAGCGAAAACAATAGGGTTACGTTTTAACCCTTTGGATACGGAACCCTAAAAACAATGATATTAATATGTGGAGTAAATAAAAAATATGTGAAGTAATTATGAATATTCATTCCCTTAATTTGATGTTATACTTATAAAGAGTAAATAAGTTCCCTTCTTGCTTTATTTTTAAACTGAATTAAAATGTGTATGTCACACTAAGCAAATGTTCGACTAAATGAGTGTAATGTTAAAGGTTTATGACAATATATGCTGATTATTTTTCCGTTATTATTTAGTTAGTATATCTCTAATTACATTAAAAACAAATTTATGTCATTTATGCCTTTAAAAAACTTCCAGAAACTTTTTTTTTCGAAATGAAAGATGTATAGTTTTCATTGTATATTTTCCTAGCTTTAATCTTTTTGGCTTAATTAAGCAATTTAAGTTTTTTTTATCATTTCAATACTAATTATTTGTTTTATAATACAAACTTTATTTTATATTATTTTATTTTACTAATAAAAAAATATTGTGAAGTATTGTGTAACTAATTATTTATGCTAGTAAATACAAATATATGGATCGTGTTAGTTGTACGATGTACGATGTAGATGTACGAGTATTACGATACATTTCTATTTGTAAGTTTTTTTTTATTATTATTATTTTCTTTTTTTTTTGCCAAATTTGGTAATTGGAATTTAATATTTGCTTAAAAATTTTGCACGACTAAACAGGTATAGAAGAATTATTAATGATGATTAATAATCATGGGTCGGTAGTGAGTAACAATTCTATTCTTATATCGAATGTTAATTCATCTAATTTGAATATGGCACATTTTAATCCACAATAGCACATTTTAATTCCAATAGGAAAATCAGTAAAAATGGATGAAATTCGACGTACTTTTGACAATTCTTGTGTAAGTGAAACTTGGCTTCGTGGGTTTCTAGTATATCGTAAAGATGGTGTTATAAGAAGGGGTGGTGTATGAATATATGTAAAAAATTCGCTTCAGTCTGTAGTAGTTCATGAAGAACGTAATGAGGCGGAAGTAGAGGGTATATTTGCGGAGGTAGAGGTAATTGAGACATTAAAGTTGCTTATAGGTTTGCTTTATTTACCTCATGGTAAACAAATCTTATTGACTACTTTGTTGTATCGAATGTTCATTCTATTGTAAATAATGGACAATTTCAGCTACCATTTTTAAACTCACACCATTCGCTTATTTACTTATCATTAGATGTTGCGAAGCGAAATTGTAGTACATCGACTTTTTACAGAGATTACAAGAGTCTTAATTTAAATTAATGTATTTGTGATCTCCATAATTTTGATTTTAGTGCGTTGTATAATACATCAGAGCCAAATGAACAACTTAAAATTTTCAATCGTTTAATTTTAAATCTATTCAACAAACATGTGCCTGTTAAAAGGTGCAAAATGCAAAGAAAAATTAATTGGATAGATCATCCTGAGATTAGATGTGCAGGGATTGGAGAGATTTTTCTTACAGAGCTTACAGAAAATCACCTTCCCCTGTGAGGCGGACCACTATCTTCATATATATAGAAACAGGCTAAAGTGTGTAATGAGAAAAGTTAGCAGAAGAATTTGTTATTGTATGTTTCGGGAATGTAATACTCAGTCAGTTTGGAACAAGTTAAGGGATACAGGTGTTATTGGCAATAAAAGTATAGCGTAGATATAGATCTTGATGAGTTAATTAAGAGTTTTATATTGGTACCACATTGTACAATTAATTGTTTTGATGGTAGAAAATAAAGTCTAGAGCAGTTGAGATGATGAATTGCCTGTACGTTTTGGGCGCCTAATATATATTTTGTGCCACCTAACTCATATTTTTAATACTATTTTAAAGGTTTCCAAGTTTCCAGAATAATGGAAATTATCCAAGGTAATACCTTTGCCAAAGGTAAGGTATCCTATAATTATTGTGATTTTAGGCCAATTAGTATTTTGCCCGTCCATGCAAAAATTTTTGAGATTTTTGTATTATAGAATTTCAAATTTCCAATTAGGGTTTAGATCACATCATAGCACCTCAACGGTGGTAATGAATATGGTTGAAAATACTAGGAGATCTTTGGATAATGGCTGTGGAGCTATTGCTATTTTTCCTGATTATACCAAGGCATTTAATTCTATTTGCCATGAGAGGCCTATTATGAAATGTACAATACATTTGGTGTCACATCTTCAACTTGTAAGCTTATATACTCATTTTTGCATAAAAGGCAGCAATTTGTAAAACTAGATGGTAGAAGGTCTCGGACGATGTGTTTAAGTAGAGCTGTACCTCAGAGCTTAGTTTTGGGTTCTTTATTTTTTGCAATGTATATTAATGATTCGATGGATGTTCTGCCATTCTGTCAGGTGAACATGTATGCTGACGATAAATAGATAATCGCTTTCTTGGGCAGTAAGATGAATATGTTAACTTAATAAACAGTGATATGAAAAATATTTGTCTATGGTCGATGGAGAACAGGATGAATATAAATCCATTGAAAATTGTGCAATGAACTTTGGCCACATTCCTTTGAATGCCAACGCTCTTTTAATAAATAATGTGGTGATTGAATTTGTATCAAACTATAAGGTGCTGGCAATTTACTTAGATGATAAGTTGATTTTTGACTTCCATGTTAATAAACTTGTATCTAAAATTTGTTTTTCGCTAAGGCGCGTATATAGTGTTGGCTTTTATTTTCCTTTTAAAGTGAGAAAATTATTAGCGAAATCATTATTAATGCCAATTATACTATATGCATTGGAGATTTTTTCATGTGGAAGTTCCACTAATTTTGAAAAGGTTAGAAGATGTTTCCATCGTATAATAAGATTTGTGTATTGTTTTGGTATTAGAATTCCCATAACTTCATATGTTTTTGATTTTTTTGGGTACGAGTTTTGACAGATTTATTGAATTATGTTGGCTTTTGTTCTTTTTCAAGATAATAAAATTTGGCGAGACAACATATCTTACAAGACTTTTTACATTTTCTCACTCTACTAGAACTTCAGCCCTAATATGTCCAAGAATAAATACTCTATTTTTGCATGGATTATATGTAGTTAAAATATTTAGGCTGTGAATCAGTATAATTCCGTATAACGAAAGAAATTTTTCTGTAAGTTTAGGAAAATTTAAGAATATTTTTTTAAACTTTGTTTGATTTAATGTATGCGTATATACAATAATGTTGTAATGAGATATTATTGTTTTAGAAAGATTTGTTACTGGCTATATAATACCTATCTAAGTATTAAAAAATGCTTTATAGTCGTGCAATTCAGGTGTCAGGATAGCTTAATTATTTTTTAAGATTATTATTTTTAAAAATTACGTACATTCAAGATAATTTTTGTAGTTCTTACTTATAATACTATGTAATCATTTTGGCCCATGACGGCTTTTTGATTATTAATAAATAAATTAATAAACAAATAAATTCAAGAGTAGCCCAGTGAAGATAAAAATTAACGAGAGCAGTGTAGCATTAAAAGTTATTTAAATGGAAATACAAAAAGTCACGAAATTATCAACCTGCTCATACTCGTTTTTTTGTTATGGTTTTCTTAATAGTTTAGTTTAAAATACCCAACTGAATCACTCTTTATATATTGTCTTTCATGTTGGTTGAACAAGGATCTTTTTAATTATTTTCTTAAAACTTTTGATCAGTCTCAAAGTTTTAAATGCCACCTCTAACAGCTGCATTTTTTAAACTATCGATAATTATCGTCTAGTCATAAATTTTAAAAACCGTGATGTTTTATGTAAGCGCCCAACAAATCAAATCTTATGAATATTTTTCTTTAAGTATTATGTGATTTCAACTTACCTTGGGATTTAGTCCGGAACCCTGCCGTAAAAATGTACCGGTTATAAACCAGAAACTGTTCGATACTGAAAATTGATTTTCTACAATATCTGAATCTTTTAGGCAAGGATGTGGGCTATTCCATTCATATGGTGAAAATCGAGCCATCACAAATAATGTAAATGAAACTAAAATATAAGCAGCTAAAACATATAACCATATTTCCATAGCCAATGGATTCATAAAGGAGAATAGACGTGTGGGCTGGCTGGTAGGTACCTGCAGAGGTAATAATTTTAGGATATCAACTGAAACTACATTTTGATTAATAAATGGTTTTGATTAGCGTCAAAAACAAAGAAGACATTTTCGATCACAATCATTACATATGAAGGTAAACAAGCAGTAATATTAGGTGTTATTTATTACATACCTTGAATAGTATACCGATTCCAAGATTCATAAACGGTTTCGTAAAGTCTATGACACTTTCTCGGGCATAGTTAATCGTCATGGATGCTACAGCTAAATCAGCACGCTAAAAAACAAAAATACAAATCAATTGCTGTATTAATCAAATATAATTTCGAACTCATAGTCTAAATAAATAAAAATTCGCACCATTTTATTTGTGCAATCGATGACCAGTTCTTTCGCTCCCCCACATCATCTTATACCGACTTTATCTTTGCCGGCTTCTTTTTAAATAACATAATAATCCTCAACATATGTATAACCAATAATGATAATATAGACTCTTTTTAACATATTATTTTATTTTATTTTATTTTATTTTATGATTTTTTATTTTTTATTTAATATTATGCTAATTATCCATAACGTTTTATAATAAAAATGCAATTTATTTGTTGGGGGAAAGAGCTAGTCCCTATACGTATTTCACTGGTTGCTCAGGCCAGATCATCAGGAAACCTTTTTCCTAATTTTAGAGAAGCCAAAAATACTCTATAAGTAATAAAATTCTACAAAACACAATGAGAATTATGATGTTAATAGAATAATATTACAGAATATTAAAGCTTCAACAAAACACCAACAAACAAACCACGTTTTTATTTTTCCTTACTGTCCTTCTACAATTGGATGGTTTTTTGCCATCACTGAATGCAGACGTAAGGTGTGATGAAAAGCATACACAAGTTAATTTTGTTCTCGCAAGAGAATCGAAAAAAAAACAAGTGTTGCCAAGGTTTGCACAAGCAGTTGCATATTTAGTTATTAATAAAATGTTTGGGAATTTAAATATTAATTATTTAATATTATGCTAATTACCCGTAACGTTTTATAATAAAAATGCAATTTATTTGTTGGGGGAAAGAGCTAGTCCCTATACGTATTTCACTGGTTGCTCAGGCCAGATCATCAGGAAACCTTTTTCCTAATTTTAGAGAAGCCAAAAATACTCTATAAGTAATAAAATTCTACAAAACACAATGAGAATTATGATGTTAATAGAATAATATTACAGAATATTAAAGCTTCAACAAAACACCAACAAACAAATCACGTTTTTATTTTTCCTTACTGTCCTTATTTTATTCATTTGCAAAAGATGATTTAAAATTTATGTTTTACATACATATGAAATTTGTAGTCAAGCTTAAGTTCTTTTTATTCTCTCTAAGAAAGAATAATTTAAATTACAAATTAAAAAATAACATTAAAGAAAAATTGGAAAAATGTAATTTTTAGACACCAGCAGAGCGGAATGCACATATTCTAGACAGCTACGTCCGTCATCAGCAATCGTCGTATCTATCAACTTTGGGTAGTGTTAAGTTGTAAACATTATCTATTTAACCAACAAAACTCAGATAAAGGAATACAAGAAAAATCGCATTCAATCATCTATCGTCAGTTGGTGAGAACGAAGTCTAACAACCTAAAGCTTCCCTCTTGTTTTTGATATTTTTACCTTAATATTTACCACCTTATTTGTTGTTGCTTCAGCCAGACTTCGGTTCAGTGATACCAATTTTTAAAGACCAACCGCGTCGAACCAGCGGCCAAAAGGAGCTAAAAAGCGCTAATTTGAAAACAAGACGATTTTATCTTTTTTCAGTCTATTTTATTGTTATATCCATACATATGTATGTATGTACTTTAAAGGAACATTTTTTACAGTTACAAAAAATTCACTTAGATTTTAAAAAATTCACAAATATTTTCAAAGGTACATACCTATTTCAATTATAATCACCCCTGTTCTTTAAACCGAATCCGAGCTTTTAAATAGAGGAGAATTTTCATTTGTTTCATTAAATATTTACTTATTTAATATTTTTGTATGTTATTGACTTTTGAATTATATACTCTGCTTTACAGGAAAAAAGTTTAAACTTTGTATGTATTACATTTTTCTAGATCAATTAGGGGATGCTGATCACGAAAAATTTTTTTTTTCATTTCATAGATGTTTCACAATATAATATCTCTTGAAATAACAAATAAAATTGCTGTAATAAAAAAAGAAGACACTAGCATTTAAATTTACCAACATGCACTTAGAAAAAACAAAATAAAATATGTACATAGGTATGAATAAAAATAAAGGATTTTATAGAAAAAATAAATGCTAGTTGTTTCTTTTTTATTAGAGCATTTCTATTCGATATTGGCCCATTGTGTCTTACATTTAAAATGATAAAAACAGCTTCTGAAATATCACAAATTTTTGAAAATAAACAGCCATTTCCAAAAAGAGTCAAATTATGATTTTCTTCTTCTTCCATATATTAGTTTTCATTTAATATTGATGTATGTTTCATTTGAATTTGTGTTTCCAAATACGCGTGGTGGTTAATCATGACTTGAACAGCAGCTACTACAATTTTGTCAGCCATATTTTATATGAACATATATGAGATTGCCAACAAATGAGCTGATACAAGTTTACTTTTTCAAAAAACTGAATTAACGGTAATTTTAATTAGCTATAGACACATTCTCTCCATTGTTACAATCACAATTTTAATAGAGTTTTATTTTGAAATAAAATAAACAAAAACAGTTTTGCTGTAAAAGCTATCGCACAAGTATTTCTTTTGAAAGTGGAATTAGTCCATTCCTAATAATTATAATTTAAACAATTTTACTATTATAATTATTATTTTTTATTGCTAAGAATTGTGATTGTTAAAATTTCGTTTTCACATTATCACACTTCAACTAAAATTTTAAATCAAGCAAAGGAACAAGCCGAGTCGAAACATTGAACAGCGGCGGTTAAATTTTTTTTATTTTACTTGGAAAAAAGGGAATACCAAAAAACCTAAGAAAAATTAATATGTTGTCACTTTATAAAACTTCAAGGAGCATAACAAGACAGAAATTAAAGATATGATAAGTTTAATACTTTATATACCACCTATTCACCATAAATACTTCAACATGTTAACTGTAAAAGAAAATTAAATAAGTAATTTTCATTTTTACATTTTTAATACAACTGAAAATAACTCTTAATAAACTTTACTGTTCGTGTATTTAAATGTCTTCATTTTAACTATTATTTTTTAAAAAATAATATAAAAATATGGACTTAAATTTGCTCCTGTTTTTATTTTTTGTAATATGTTATTTTTGAAAGTGGTATAAGTCCATGTGGAGCTACAAAAAACGTGTATTTTTCCAAATAATTTTAGTTATTATTATTTCATAATAAAATTTAAAAGGTGTATAGTGTAAAAAACATCACTCGAATTGACAAAAGTTGACCAATATTTTTAAATTGATTCAAACGCAAACCCTTAAATATCTCAATACATGAAAAAGAACTTATACCACTTTAAAAAAAAACCAGTTTAAATATGAAATAATAAAAGGGTAAAAATCGAAAATTTATTTGAAAAAGCATAAAGTGCCAAATGCATTGTTTATTAGAGTGAAAAGAGTTAGCTGCTTCGGTTAGCAATGATATCTACCTTTTTTAAAGCCAACTTACACCATGAAATTTTTCAAGAAACTGGTTGCATGCAATTTTTGTTTGTTGGCAAGAGGTGTAGAGAAGCAAGCGGGGCATGGCTGGAATTTTGAGGGGATTTTTTGACAATTCCTTTGTGTAATATTCGTTCGTTCAGAGTTGATGTTAAAAAATTAAATTTTTTAGTTTAATTATTTCAGTATGTTTTTAATAATTTCAAGTAAAATTTTATTCTTTGTTCGACTCAGTTTTATTTATTTTGTATTTCAGTACGAGTACATATATTTTTAAGAAATAACGCAGAAACAATAAACATTACAATTATGAAATCAAAAGAAAATGTTAAAAATAAATTCAAGCCGATTGCATGAAAAATGTCACCGTAAAAATGTGCGATGAAATTCGCTGCATCTTTAGTCATAAAAAAATGACATGAAAAAATTGCATCGTATTAATTCGGTATTATTTGTTTTCTTCCGAACATTCGTTTTTTAGTTAGTACTAATCTACACTGTTGCCAATTTGGAGATTTTACAGCTAAATCTAGCGTTTATTGTTTGCCAATAGCGGGAAAAAATAGTTTTAGCGGTTAGCGAAAAATCTAGCGATTTTTAAAGGCAGAATTTAGTTAAAATTTTATTTATTTATGTATGCAACACTATTTTAGTTGTTTTACCTTGTATGGAGAGTTTTTATAAATAAAGTACAAAAAAATACAACCATTAACGAGAGTCGAATAACGGTTAATATAAAAAATGCAATATAAAAATGGCAGTTTTTTCTTCCAAAGAGAACGAAGGTGAAAAGTGGAAGTTGTAAAAATATAAAAACTAAATTAAATAACTATAATACATATTGTATATATTCATAGAAATATAATACACAAATTTTAGTATTAATATATACAAACACTTACATATATTTACAAAACAATGTAAGTATAAGACAGTATTTGTAGTGAAAACCACAAAATAACCAGAATACCCAACTCTGACAGCTGAAAAAGGGACTTATCATATGTTTTTAACACTTTTATTTGGAAGAATAAGAAAAAAACGTGAATCGTCTGTAACAACGTGTAAAAAGAAACAGCTATACGTAGTCATTGTTTACAATTAAACAAACAAAAAAATATAAATAAAATTTAAGCAAAAGTTTTATTTTCTTAAAAAAGTTTGAAATTAATTCAACAAATAAATTAATAAAAATTGTAAAAATAAAACATAAAAAGAAATATCTTAGGCATAAAGGTGCAAACATATTGGCACGATAAGTTTTGCCAGTGGCTTTTGTTTAAAAGGTATTTTGTGGTTAAAAAAGAATAAATGGTGAAATATTATTTGATAAAGAGGTCCCTTGCAAATTTTTCGAGTCCTTTATTATAAAAATATACTTCACGTCGTTTCTGCAGTGTAAGGGATTCTGTGCACGGCCAAGTGCACTTTGGTTTCAATGTATGTTTCTCCGGCGAAGTGCACGTTGGCTTCATACATATAGCATTTGCGTCGTGTAATGACCAATGCAAATTGTGAATTTCATGCCAATACCATAGCAATTTATACATTTGCTTACTAGTCAAGATGCAGTTTGTATTCGAAAATAAATGGTAAGTAAATGTTTTAAATACTTAAACCCAAATATGAACTATATTTTTGTCTGTGTTTAAGGTTCTATATCAGCGGACATAAAACTGGAGACGGAAAATGATGATGATACTGGCACTGATGATTTAGCAGTTGAATGTTTATCCAAGAACATATATTATCCTCGCATGGCTCTTAAGTAAATTCTATTACATATAAAAAATGAAGGCATATATTTAAAACTTTTTTATTTAATTAAGGAAATGCTATTAGCGAATGGTTGCTCGAGTTTTTCATTAAAAAAGAGCCCTGGGGTCGAATTACAAATCCTCACCCATTGAACCAGAAGACTTAATGGGAAACTCTAAAACACAACCTTAGAAAATAAAGATAAAGAATTACTACCAGAAATAGACAACCAAGACTGCAAAAACTGATGAAATATTAGAAGAAGACGTAGCAATAGAAGAAAAACCGGAAGATACAAATAGTTCTGGTAGATGAAAATAATTTAAGTCATCTTAGCACTGGAAATGAGCCAATGGAATGTAGCAGCAGTGTGACATCGCAAATTTCGCCTAAAGAAGATGCTGGCAAAGGTTTGACCACAAGTCCACACGAAGATATTGTTATGGCTGAAACTGCTTCTATAAACGATATTAACGTAAGTCCAAAGTAAAGGTAAAACGTTGGAGTAGAAATTTTATAGTATTTTAAACTTTTATACATTTAGATCTTAAAAAATATCCATTATTAGTGTTTAATATAATGAGTAAGATTTTTTTAATATTTTGTTTAAGCCTTTACATTGTACAAAGTCAAGCATTTTGTTATTTAAAGAAATTAAAAACATTTTAACTATGTGTTAGTTTTTATTGTGTATCTTTCTTTAAATTTAAATATAAATACAATTATAACATTAAATACGATAATTATATTATTATAATATAAAATATGCTAAAAAATATCAAAATAAAACAAAATTCTAAAAATACTATATTATGATGTTTGAAATTTTTGGAATTATTTACTGAAAACTAATATCATTCATATTAATAGTGACGTATAAAAATGTGAAAGCTATTGAGGTATTACAACTAGTTTTAAAAATATACCAAGTTGAAGTTTTAAGCGTCCGCGTCATCTTTTATTAAATGAAAACTTTCGTCTAAATCAGTTTGCAACTGCTCCATTAATAAGTTGGCTGGTATAGTTGCACCATCGGCGTCTTTTAAAGGACATTTAAGTTCTAATATATAATTTACTTAGCGGCTACCAAATGCGCAGATATACTGGATAAGATATCCTGAGATCCATGGGTTTGCAATACTACAGATTTCAAACCCTTTATTGTTTGGTTACTGCATATAATGCGAACTCCACGTGAGACTAAATAATACGCTTGCAGTATTTGACACATTTTTGAACTCTTTTTTTTCACACAAAGTATCTTCTGCGCACAGGTAGTTTCAAAAAGGTTCGTTAGTGTTACAGTCGTTCCAATGCCACGGGCACAAGGCTGCTTTTTTAATATTTTGCCAACGTGATCCAGATCAATTATTTATTGCTACATCTGTGGATTTGTGGCGAGTAGTTATTGACATGTTGGCTAAAGCACGCAAGGAACTTAAAGCTTCGCCACGAAAACCAAATGTTTCAACTGATTGCAGGTCTATAAATTCCTTCAGCTTGGAGGTATGATATTTCGCGTCTAAAAAGTATGAAATTTAATAACGACACATTCATTGAAGGTTCATTTAACATACCATTCCTTCAAGGTTTTTCTCTTCGACACCACAGCCATTGTCACTTAATTCTACGGAATCTAAGCCCTGATCACGTAATTTAACTTCAACGAGTGTAGTGCCAGCATCAATGGCATTCTCAACCAATTTTTTAAAACCACCTTTTGGAAAAGAAAATTGTGATTTTGAATGTGAACAAAAATATTTTTTTTATTATACGCACCTGTCCTCAAATATTTTATGAACAGTATCCTTGTTAATGGCTTTAATTGACTTTGATTCTTCTTTTGTGGCTTCTGGTGTTTTTCTGCTGTGTTTTTCCATGCCGCCAAAAAATCCTATAAATAGTAAACATAACTTACCTGGACGCATTATTCGGGAACTTGTGTAAGTTTTCAGGATTCGTGCACCCCATTATGCATCGCCGGGTCCTAAAATATAATAGTTAGTTAACTTAAATTACAATTGGAAAAATATACTTACATTTTGCTGTGTTTTTCCATGCCGCCAAAATAATTTTTTCAGTAAAGAAAAATTTGCCACTGAATACCACTTTCAAACAATAAAGATAGCAATATAAAATTTTATATATATGCTATCTCTTTTCAATAATGGTGTTATTCGACCAACTCTGTCATAATAACCTAACGACTCTGTAATGCAGAGTTGTCGAGTCTAGTCAATAGTCTATGGTGAAAACTATGTACATACATATGTTATAATTGTTATAATTCTTTTTTATGTAAAAGCTATGACACCAAAATATTACCAAAAGTTTCTCCCGGAATGGCTGGATCATGTTAAATTAAAAGAGTGGTTAACCCACAACTAAAATGAAGTGTTCCTTAAATGGTAAATTACATGATTTAATAAATCACGGAGAATCCAAGAAACACAAATCTTCTGAACTTCGTGTTGGAGTAAAAGAGATTTTGCACCCCAAGTTACTGATAAACCTAAAAAGCAGGAAATTTCATTGGCCCTCTTTATTTGTCAGCACTGTTCAAGCAACTCAGTAGACCATTTAACTGATCTATGCAAGTCTCATTTTGAAGATGCAAAAAAATAGCGGTTGCATAGAAGCAAGTGGACTTACATATATGGTTAAGAACATTTTAGCTCCACACTTTGCAAAGGAATTAAGAAATTATATTTCTAATTCATAGTACAGCATTCTAATAGAGGAAACAACGGATATAGGAGTTTTTTTGGGTACGTAATCTTTTAACAAAACATTTTGAATTTCATGCTGGTGGTAGGAACGTGAGTAGCTTTTCATAGTCAAGCACGCTCACTTTTACGGTTTACTTACGTAAATAAGGGCAAATTTAAAAAACAAATTTTTTTGCTTGAAATTAAGTTTTATTAAAATATTTTATAATAACAAGTTGCGGACAATAAAACATTGTTTCCACCTGAATGTTACAACATTTATGTACATATATGGCACTAAATAATTAACAACATTTCATTTTAAAAAAATTCATATTATAAGGCTTGACTCACGCTAATCACTGCATACAAATTTTGTCGTAAAAAAATAACAACCTAAATTAATAAGTATAAATACATATGTATGCGTTTCATTTATTTGTAGGAAGTGTTATAATTTACTTCAGAAAGTCTAAACAGAAAATTATATCCACATTTTTAACACTCACTGAAGTAGAAGAATAAAATTCTGAAGGTATAGCCAAGGTTTTTATTTCAAAAACAAAGAAATTCAATATAAATAATATGTTGGGCATTGGAATGAATAATGCCAATGTTATTATTGGCAATAAAAAGAGTGTTTACACTGAACTCAAGAAATATTTATTTATTTTTTTATTTAGGTCTATGGATACAATAAATCCTTACAGACTAGCATAATAAATTAAAATTTAAAAATAATTATATTATTTCAAAAATTACTTAAAATATTTTTAAATTCATTGAATGAAATACTTATATCTAAATTATTATAAAGTTTATTGTATAATATCATGGATATATTCAAAGGTTCATTGATAGCATACGATGTTCTGTGAATATCTATCTTAAAAAGGTTGTTGTTTCTTAGAGATCTAGAAGGGACATACAGTTTAATATCATGTAGTAAATCGGGACAATCTATTAGACCATTGACAAGATTGTATAAAAAAGTAGATGAAATATTGCGTCTTGTTTCAAGAGTTTTTAATGAAATTAATTCACATTTATCCGCATAAGGAGGAATTGGAATTGAAGGTAATGAATTAGAAAAATTTAAAAACGAAAGAGCATATTGTTACGTTTTTACTTTACGTTGGGTTCTTTTAATTGCAAAATAAATACACACTGTTATTACTTTTACTGTAAGTCACTTTATTTATTTAACACCACTGTTCAAAAATACAGCAAACTGTTAAACACTCTTAAAATTCGACAACTTAACTCTTTGACTTTTAAATTAATACTGCCATACTACTCGCCAGCACGATTCACTTATATAGGTGATTTAAAAGCACCAGAATGTTCTATTCCAGACGGGTCTGGCAGGTTCTATTGTTATTGCTCTTGTTTTCTGTTTGTGTGATTGTTTATTTCTTTATACCTGTATGTGTGGCTATTTATTTCTTTATACTTGTATGTTTATTTGTTTATTCTTGTATTTATGTATGTGGCTGTGTATTTAACAGAAGAGTGTTTATTTAATCTGTGTGTGTATATGCGTAAATGAGAATGTTTGTATGAGGCGTTTCTTTTTTCCATCATTGTAAGAAAATAAACCATTAATGTTGTTGTTGTTGTTCGAGTGTATTGTTGTTCAGAGCTTATAATGAATAAATTCTACTTTCATAACACTACCCCCTTCTCAAACCTGTTCGTCCCGAACAGACACAGATGTACCTTTTCCATAGTTGGCTAGCCGCTCCAAGTGCACAACTTTCATTTTTGATCTTGGGCTCTGAAATTTCTGTATTCTGTAAACTACGTCGTTTAGCCGTGTTATTACTTTATAAGGTCCATTCCAATGAGTTTGTAGTTTGGGTGATAATCCTTTCTTCCCTTGTGGGTTAAAAAGTAGAACCAGTTGTCCCTCGTTAAATCCCTCAGAGTTGGCAGCTCGATCATATCTGGCTTTCATTTTATCACTGGTTAATTTTATCCGACTCCGCACGAATTCGTGAATCTCCTGCAGGTCCCTTTGTGCCTGACAAGAGTTTTCGCCGCCTCCTTCTGCCGATGTTGGCTTAACACCAAACTCTAAATCTGCAGGCAAATTTAGCTCAGATCCAAAGACTATTTTCGCTGGTGTTCGTGAGGTGGAATCGTGAACAGCTGATCTATATGCCAACAAAAATTTGGGTATATGCTCATCCCAGTCCCTCTGATGTGCGCTGACCACTTTTCTCAGGTATTCCTCCAGGGTTCGATTGAATCTTTCGACCATACCATCAGATTGCGGATGTAACGGTGTCGTTCTGGTCTTTATTATTCCGTATACTTAGCAAATCTCCTTGAATATAGCAGATTCAAAATTTCGGTCTTGGTCGGAGTGTAGTTCTAAGTGAACACCATAGCGACACACCCAGTTGCTTATAAAAGCGTCTACAATCGTTCTGGCTTCTTGATTGGGAATGGCATATACTTCCGGCCATTTGCTAAAATAGTCCATGACCACTAAAACGTATCGGTTTCCAGCATTACTGCTACGTCCATCGCTATGCGTTCAAAGGGAGCTCCTGAATTGTACTGCTGAAGCTGCCCCCGACTCCTTCGTACTGGACCCTTTGCTGCAATGTACTCCTGGCAATTGGCTATCCACTCGGCTACGGCTTGTTGACAGCCAACCCAATAGAACCGTTGTTTTATCTTTTCCAGCGTCTTCGTTACACCAAGGTGACCTCCGCTAGGACCATTGTGGAATTGTTTCATGACCTCTTTGATCTAGGAGGATGGCACGACGATTAAGTCTATCACAGTTTTGCCGTCTGTGCTTTCCCAGGTGCGACATAAGTAGCCATCCTTCAACCTTAGACTGTTCCACTGGGCCCAATATGCCTTCGCCAACGGACTTTCTGGTGAGATCTCAATTCGCGTCGGTCTACTGTCTTCCTCTTTAGCTGATATAATTTTTGCCAATATGGGATCCTTTCTTTGTGCTGTCGGCCAGTCTTCACTAGATTCTATATGTATTATAAAACTGTTTGATAGTTGTTAGAAGTTTATTAAAAATTTAAAAAGAAAAAATAGAGACAAGTTACTCTATGAAAATTATACAATAGAATGAAAAATATTTTTTTCAATAATTCAAAACATAAAACATACATAATTCAATGATTGCTTTTCTACAATACCCCTTCTCAATCATGTAAACCCAAAGAATTACAAAGTTTAATAAATCTACTATTATCTAAAGACTTAGTAAAAATGTCAGCCAATTGATCAGCAGTTCCTATAGACTTCACTGTGATAACTCCTTTTTCAATATAATCCCTTATAAAGTGATGTTTAATATCAATGTGTTTAGATTTTTTGCACTCCACATTTGATGCCATACAAATGCACCCATTGTTGTCTTCATAAATAGTGATAGCTTCATTTTCAATTTCTTTTAAATCTTGAAGTAAACCACGCAACCAAATAGCTTCTGATACTGCAGCACTTAAGGCAACATATTCTGCTTCGCTTGACGATGTTGAAACTGTTTGTTGTTTTCTACTAGCCCAGGAAACCGTACAACCATATACCTTAAAAACATAACCGCTTACTGACTTTCTATCAATATCATCACTAGCCCAGTCTGCATCAGCATATCCAACCAAAACTTTTGTGTTATCCGCGTTATATGACAGCTTTTTCTTTAAAGAGCCCTTTAGGTATCTCAATATTCGTTTAAGTGCTTGCCAGTGTTCATCTGAAGGATGTTGCTGAAAACGGCCAAGATAACCTACGGAATAACAAATATCGGGTCTAACAGATAGCATTATATACATCAAACTTCCAAGCAATTCTTTATAAGGTTTTTCAACTGGCAACTGGCTTTGGTTCAAAGATAATTTTAGCCCTTTATCCATCGGTGTTTTCACTGGATTACAATCACTCATTACAAATTTATCCAGTACTTTTGTGATACTTGCTTCTTGCGATATAAAAATATGTCCATCAACTTTTTGAAATTTCATTCCCAAAAAATGTTTAAGGGTTCCACAATCAGATAATTCAAATTTTTTAGACAAATTATTTTTAAAACGTTCAATAAGTGTTTCGCTACTACTAGCAATTAACAAATCATCCACATACATGATTATAAACAATACATCAGAATTTTCGAATTTTGTATACAAACAATAATCATGTTTTGATCTGATAAAGCCAATGGTAATCAGATATTGGTTAAGTGTATCGTTCCAACACTTTGGAGCTTGCTTCAAACCATAAAGTGACTTTTGAAGCCGGCATACCATACCAGTTGTTACATCGACTCCATCTGGGACTTCCATATAGATTTCTTCCTGAAGATGTCCATTTAGAAAGGCCGATTTGACGTCAACTTGATATAGAGTTAAATTTCTCTTTACAGCTATAGCCACCAAAACACGAATAGTAGTCAACTTAGCCACGGGTGCATACGTTTCGTTGTAGTCTATTCCTTTCCTTTGTAGAAAACCTTTTACTACTAGCCGGGCTTTATACCGTGTTGGATGTCCATTTTCATCGCACTTAATTTTAAAAATCCATCTTGATTTTAGTAATTTTGCATTTTCCGGACGCTTAACAATTTTCCAAACTTTATTTGACTCCATTGATCTCAATTCTTCTTTAATAGCTTCATACCACTTAGCAGCATCACTACGACCAGAAATATCTGAGAATTGGCCAGGAACATCCATTAAATTATAGGCATCAGAATAAATGGAATAACCAAAACTAAATCCAAGAAATTTGCTTGTTGGTTTTCTATCTCTTTGACTTCTTCTCAGAGTTTGTTCTTCACTATTTTGAATTGTTGTATGATCATTTTCTTTACTATTGTTAGTATCGTCATAACCACGTTCTTCATCATTATTAACTTCTTCATCCGATGTTATGTAATCATCAGTTGCATTTTCAGCTAGTTCATCATTGTTGGTGGTAACAGGAATTGGTTCGTACTCATCACTTTGCATGTTACTTCTTATTATTATATTAGGTTCTTCTTTTTTCTTTTCTGTATAAGGAAAGTTCAATTCATCAAACTTAACATCTCTTGAAGTGACTACTTTCCTCGCATACATGTCCCACAACTTGTAGCCATTTGGGACATATCCGATCATAACGAGCTTTTTAGTTTTAGCATCGAGTTTTTGACGTTTTTGTTTTGGCACCCAAGCATAAGCCTTGCAGCCAAAGACTTTAAGCGAGCTTATGTTTGGCTTATACCCGAACCACATTTCTGCTGGTGTGACATCTTGAGAGAGTGCCTTTGTAGGACTTCGGTTTATTAAGTATACACCAGTTAAAGCCGCTTCATTCCACATATACTTAGGCATGCTTGATTGAAATAACATTGTTCTTACCTTTTCCACTAGGGTCCTATTGAAACGTTCGGCTACGCCATTTTGTTGAGGCGAATAGGCTATAGTTTCTTCCACTTGAATTCCTTTCAGCTTGTACCAATTCTTTTGTTCTTTGGATCCATATTCTCGGCCTTGATCTATTGTAAGCCTTGAAATTGACATCCCAAATTTAGCAGTTACCATAGCCTCGTATGCAATTAAGTTTTTGAACACTTCCGACTTCTTTTTAATTGTATATATCATTGAGAAGTGAGTAAAGTCGTCGATAAACGACACAAAATATTTCGAACCGTCCCAAGCTACTGGACCTATTGGCCCACAAATATCAGAATGAATTCTTTCAAGAGGTCGACTAGATTTATTACGAGTTTGGTTGAAAGCATCACGACATTGTTTTCCTTCTACGCAAACATCACAAAATTCTATTTTCTCTGGTTTGACATCAATACCGTCGACCATATTCTTGTTTACCAAATCATAAAAGGAAGATTGTCCTATGTGACCATAACGTTTGTGCCACAATTGATTTTTCTCAATATTTGTTAAATTTGCTACACATTGATTTATACTAAAGCTCACCTCGTATAAGTTTCCTTGTAAGTAACCAGTAGCTATGAGTTCGTTGTTTTTTAAAATAAAAGCTTTGTTTTTGCAGAATCTTACTTCTATGCCAGCTGACGTCATTTTCTTCACGGAGAGTAGATTATCTCTCAATTCTGGAACAAATAACACATTTTGTAGCGTTATATTAACGTCTTTGTTGGTTATTCCTTTAATTATTCCAACCTCTTGTGCGATTAAGGATTGATCGTTTTTGGCAACTCTTATTTCAATAGGATTTGACAGCTTATTTATCGTATCAAAATAACTTCTTTCTTTTACTAAATGGTCGCTTGCTCCAGAATCGAGTTTAAACTTCAAACATGACTTACCGTGAATCGGTTTATTAGAATCAGCCATGAAACAAACAGAATTTGAACTCTTGACACATTTTGCACTACGTGCTTCACCCTGACGGCATTGATAAGATTTATGTCCAACTTTTTTGCATTTAAAGCAACGGACTTGAAATTTTTTCACAAAATTTTTCTTTCCTGCAAACGCTGTTTTAGTAACATCCTCTTCTTCGACACGATTTGAAATTTTGGTTTCTTCAAGCAGCAAACGCTCCTTTACCAAAATATAATTCAGTTTAGATTCTTCTAAGTTCTGCAAGGCGGTAATTAGTGGATCATATTTTTCAGGCAACGACATGAACAGTTGTGTAAGAATATCACCTTCATCCATATTAGCACCAGCCATCTTCAGATTTCTTACCAAATTTTCAAATTTCATTAGATGTTCTGTTACCGTTTGTCCTTCTTTCATTTTCAGATTCATTATCTGCTTTCTCACTAGAACTTGATTTACAATGGACTTCTTTGCGAATACATTCTGAAGACCTTCCCACATCTCCTTAGCAGTTTGCTTATCCCGAATGTACCCCAGACAATCATTGCTTACAAATGAAACCAATTTGTCTCTTGCTTTTCTATCGTTCTTCTTAAACTCCAACAAGGCAACATTTTCTACTGGTGGCAGGCCTGTTAGAACCTCCACCAAATTCAAATTTTCAAAATGAATTTTCACACGAAATTGCCACTCATCGTAACCGCGACCGTTAAATTGCGGTATACCAACACTATCTTTATTATCGCCCATAACCTATTATAAAACTGTTTGATAGTTGTTAGAAGTTTATTAAAAATTTAAAAAGAAAAAATAGAGACAAGTTACTCTATGAAAATTATACAATAGAATGAAAAATATTTTTTTCAATAATTCAAAACATAAAACATACATAATTCAATGATTGCTTTTCTACAATAATATGTGTAAGTCGAACATCAATAACGAATTCTTTTCTCTCCGCCTTTGTGAAATGCTTAGACCCCAGATCACATGGCCGCCTAGAAAGGGCGGCTGCGTTGTTATGCTTGCCTCCTTTTCTGTGCTCAATACTAAAGTCATAGCTCTGAAGTCGCTCTATCCAGCGTGCAAGCTGTCCTTCAGGGCTCTTGAATTGCAGCAACCACCTGAGTGCGGCATGATCTGTCCTCAACGTAAAATGTTGGTAGTGTTTAATGCACTCCAATGCTGCTAGAAGCTCTCGTCGCGTTACGCAATAGTTACTTTCAGGCTTCGGAAGTACTTTGCTGTAGTAGCCTATAACCTTTTCTGTCCCATCTACCACTTGCGACAGCACGCCTCCTATTCCATATCCGCTCGCATCAGTGTCTAACATGAATTTTTGCCCAGCTACTGGATATGCCAGGATATGTGCCACACACAACAAATCCTTGAACTTCTGGAATGCTTCCTCGGCTGCTTCACTCCACTGGTAAGGTCGCGACTTTTTGGTTAGCTCATGTAGGCTCGCAGCAACACTAGCAAAATTTGGCACAAATCGTCTGTAGTATGTGCAGAGTTACTTCGTAACTCGTGAAGATTTTGAGGACGAGGCCAGTCCTTTACTGCCCGTATTTTATCTTCATCGGTTGATATGCCCTCTGCTGTTACACGATGCCCCAAGTATTTGACTTCCTTCTGAAACAATGCACATTTCTTAACACTGAGCTTCAGTCCAGCCGCTGATATACGACTGAAGACTTCTTCCATATTCCTTAGGTGTTCATCGAAAGTCTTTCCCATGACAATTATGTCATCCAGATACACCAGGCATGTCTTCCAATTGAGTCCCTTTAACACTCGTTCCATTAAACGCTCGAAGGTGGATGGAGCATTGCAGAGACCAAATGGCATAACATTAAACTGCCATAAACCATCGAGAGCACTAAAAGCAGTTTTTTCTTTATCTTTGTCAGCTATCTCGATTTGCCAGTAACCTCTCTGTAAATCTAGCGTAGAAAACCACTTGGTTCCTGCTAACGTGTCCAAGGTGTTATCGATTCTTGGTAGCGGATAACTGTCCTTTTTGGTAACATCGTTGAGCTTTCTGTTGTCAACGCAGAATCTAGTGCTGCCATCTTTCTTCTTTACTAAAACTACCGGCGAGCTCCAAGGACTCGAAGATGGTTCGATAATTCCGTCTCGCTCCATTTCGTTGACTAGCTGCTTTACATCGCTCCGCTTGGCTAGGGGAATGCTCCTGGGGGCTTGTTTTATGGGCCTCGCTTCGCCAGTATTTATTTCATGCTTCACTATTGCCGTTCTACCTTGGCTGCTACTTTCGTAGCAGCTGCTTGGCTTTGTTTCTGTCAGGTGGCTCCAGCTCTGCTACCCATTTCCCCACGTGTTTTGATAGTATTTCGCGCTCTTTAGTTGGCAGTTTTTCAGGCTCCGAGTCTCTCTCGCAATTAATTATGGCCTCTGCTGGTGTACATTGAGCTATGTGAGAGTTTTTACCAATTACTTTTTCACTGCTGGATAGATTTAACACTCTCACAGGAATTTTTCCATTCTTACAGGTTTTCACGAGGGCTTTTGCTGTTATTGTCTCACTCTTAATTCCTGATGGTTCTACCACCCACAACCGGTTGTCCTCACAATCTTCCTCCATACGTGCCCATATCACAGTTTCTGCCTGAGGTGGTAATTTCTGGGATGCTACAGAAACCAACTTCCTCACTGCAGATTTACTCATATATCCAATATCAAGGGGTATTTCGACGTTTCTCCAGATCATTATTTGTTGCCCCATGCGCAGATCGACTCCATGCATAATCATAAAATCTGCGCCAATAATAACTTCGTCCACGATATCGGCAACAATAAACACATGGTCCATACTCATGTTGGCTATAGTTAATCTGACTTTGGCCTTACCATAGACAGTAGCAAATTCTCCGGTAGCGGTGCGAGGACTTACATTATTCAATTGTTCCACTTTTCCCTTTACTAAATCGGGCCTTATTATAGACTGCGACGCTCCTGTGTCTATTGTCAGAATACGCTTTCCTCCGTTGATATACCCACTTGCAGTAAGATTGCTGTTTAGCTGCTGCATCACAGATATGGAGATTGTGGGGCCCTCGGTTGTGGGAGCTAGCTCATGCCCCGTAGTGCTAGCTCTCTTTAGTTTAACGACTCTTGAGATGTTTTGTGAGTCGCACGTTTATTGTTTCTTGGCGGCGAAACAGATCTGGCTCGTTTTCTTGCTGCCTTACAGTTTCTTAGAAAATGGCCGACTTTACCGCAATTAAAGCACTTAGCGTTTGTCTTACCTTGTCTTTCATCTAAGACTTTCTTTACCGATTCAAGTATTTGCTTTATGTAGTCCATTTTTGTTTTCTCATCTTCAGCAGCTACTTCAACTTTTCACACTTTGTATGACTGCGGTCCCGAAATGACTTTTGCTGTTTCTTCAGCCAGAGCGTAAGTAATGGTATCAGCAAAGGATGTGTTTTGCTTAGCGCAAACTGCGTGCTTAATATCTGGATCACGAATACCATTAACAAATGCCTCCACTTTGAACTGTTCTAGAAGTGGATGGTTTTCCCCAGGGTATATTAGCTGCACCAAGCGCTCTATCTCCATGGCGAGTAGAATATTTCCATTTATTAATAACATAACCACTACAAAATGATTTATTGAAAATTATTTTTAAAGGTGAACAAAGTGATGAAAAACATTTCTTTAATAAAAATGCCGAAAATCCATCATTATCACATTTAAATGAAGCAGAAAGTTTAAAAATAATATTAATTACATCTTCATCAGAGATTTGAAGTGAACCAAAACCTAGAAAGGAGTTCAGTTCATTAATATAAAAATTATTAGAAGGTAAAGAGTCGTCAGCAAAATTAGATTTAAAGTATGAAGCAAAAAGGTTTAATGAATCTTGCAAAGAGTTCGATATTAAATTATTATACACCATTCGAACTGGTATATAAGAGTTTTTTCTTTTAGAATTAACAAAAGTCCAAAATCTTTTAGGATTATGTTTTAACAGATTATTAAAACTCATAATGTATTGATTATAAAAAAAATTATTGAGAAAATTAAATTCTCTTTCAAAACGACAAAAGTTATTTTTATCAACAATATTATTTGATGATTTGTATCTCTTGAAAATTTATTCCTAAGATTTTTTAATTTTTTCAGTCGCTTAGTATACCATGGTAGTTTATAAATTTTAGGCTTAGCTAAAGGAATATTATTTTGAAAAATGTTATTAACAACAGACAAAAAGATGTCAAAGCAAATACCAACAATATCACTTTCTAATAATTTGTACCAATCAAGGTTACTTATGAGATTATTCAAAACAGAGAAATTACAATTATAATAATTATAACGTATTTCATCATTATGATTTTTTGATAGATATTCATAGAACTCAATCTTAATTTCTAATACAGAATGATGAAGTGTTGATAGACAAATTGGAAAAGAAGACAATTCGAGAGAAAATTTTAAATCAGAGTTGACACATACTAAATCAAGTATTTTGTTTAATCTATTATAACAAATATTAATTTGTTGTAAGTCAATACTAAGAAAGGAATCACTTAATTTTATTTCAAAAGACTTGTTCACATTATTTGGCAAGAATACATTTGAATTAGGAATCTCCGACCATATAACATCGCTGAGGTTAAAATCACCTAATACACATAATCTGTCATTATTTTTTTAACTATCAGAGATCTCTAATACATTATTAATATGACAATTATATAAATAATCAGAACTATTAGGAGGTATATATGATACAACAATGAATAATTCATAATTTACCGCCTTAGTCGTTACACATAATTGATCAATAATTGAATCCATATTTAATAATGTTATAAATGTGCTACATAGCGTTTTTTTTACGGCAATGAGAACTCCACCGCCTCTGCTGCATTCAGTTTTATCAAAATCACGATCTTTACGATATACATGTATAAGAATGGGTTAAAAAATTCTTCACTATAAAAATCCAAATTCAACCAGGTTTCCGTAATAACAAATACATCATAATCACATTCAGATGTAAATTTATTAAATAATAAAGATTTAGTTCTCATGCCAGAGATATTATGATAATAAATTTTTAGAACATTTGTACTGCGTGTTAGATTTGTAACTGAGGAATTGGTTTTTTCTGAAAAAAAAAAATAAATGGCCGAACTTTGATGGCAGAAGTCCATAGTTGAGGTTGAAAAAGTTGATCATAAAAACTATCTTGAACACCAAGCTTAAAGTTTACAAATTTTAAGCTATCCATAGACATATCTTTTTTTACCAATATATAGCAGGCAATATTTTCATTCCCAATATTAAGATGTTTTTTTATATAAGACTTTATATCTTCTTCAGTTACTGAAGGTTTAAAAGAAGACAAGTGGACCCATTTCATTTTTAACACCACATCTAACTCAGAGTTATTGTTTTTACCAACAACAACTCTACGTAGTTTCGAAGAATGGTTTTTTTGATTGTAACATTTTTCCAATCAGAATTTTCATTTCTATCTACTTCATCATTTAAAACCACTAAATTAGCATTATTGTAAGTGTTTAAATTAGCATAAAGATTTAATTACTTATGAATTGAGCCTTTCGATTTAAAGTTTTAAATTTATATTGTATCTTTTAACGTTTCTTAACTTTACAGTTTAAAAGTCCTTGCAGAATTATTTAAAGTAGCTTAAGAAACCCTGTAAGCTTATGTTAAATAGTAACATCAAAAACTGTCAATTATACCTCCATTTGTGGCCATCTTTATTTTTACTGTCTTCATAGCCAGTACTAGATCTTAGTTCACTTCACTTTATATTGAACTTCCGTACAATAAGCATCTCTTGAATATTAATAAAAAAGTTGAACTTTGGAAACAAAACCGTAACATTTGGTTTTTATTCAACAGAACCGTCACATTTGGTTTTTATTATTCAACAACATTTATTAATCGCTGCCACTCTAGAATTTGCAATTCCTCCTGTTTGTGAGAAATTTATCATTGCTACTAAACACTAGTGTGTAAAGAATTAAATTTCTTACACCGCATAAAATCGTTCATCTGGTAGGTACATACATTTCTTCATTGCCCTCCAAACGCTCTCCAGCCTACAGCTATCATAGCCGATTAATCTCCCTACATACATTTCTACATCTTCATCATCCTCAAACTACGTCAGGTAATTTACAATTATCTCCTATAAGATATACATGGTCCTTCTCCGACGAAAAACTGGTCACCTTAAACAACTAAAACAAATTTCTGCAACGTCAGCTTCCCAAAATTTACATTCGGCAGTCTGAAAGAAGAGCGCGTTTAATCAACTGCATTTTTTATTTGTCGGGAATAGATGGTAAAGACGGAAAAAATGTCAAAGTAAGTAAGGCATACCTGTTTGTACATATGTATAAGAATTAAGTGAAAAAATAAATTTAAAAAATTAAAAGATTATAAAATATCAATTATAAAAATAATTATAAAACAAATAATAAAAAAGGAAAATAAGTTTAAATAAGAAGAGTTTGTGCGTTGATAAGTGCGGACGCGATTTTTTTAAGCTCGCAATTAACAAAAACAAAAAGTGTGAATAAATTCAAACAAAAGCAAAAAATCAAACTTGTTTTTAATACAACAACAAAGTGTTCTGTAAACATTTTTTCTTTCTCTCTTTTTCCTTTTTTTACAACGGCATTATCACTTTGCTACTTTAAAAATAAAACAAAAACAATAGGGGCCAATGAGCCTCTTTAATTCAAGACAATTTTGATTTAAATAAAAACAAAAAAACTGAAAATAATTTGTGTTTAAACACTACGCCAGTTTTACGTGCCCAATCTTGTTCGTCGCTTTTGATAAGCGATGACAATAAAATAACTTCAAACAAGTCGCCTTTTGTACAAAGTGTTACCAAAACTAGTGGGAATGGACAGATACATTACGGTATTAAAAAGGGGTCGAAGCCCTAAATCTTCGCAGCTTGCATCAATGTCTAAAGTACATAAAGACAAGGGCTCTAATGGAATATATTCCCATAATCGTTTTGCTATCTTAGATAGTGAAACAAGTGAACATAAAACGGCAATTAAGTCGGTCAAACCACCTCCAGTTTATTTAAGGGAGAAAAATTCGAACGACTTAATAAAAATTAATTACAATTATTGGCGAGAACTCGTTTTATGTAATTCCCATCAAGCGTGGTAACATTGATGAGACAAAAATACAATTTATTGATGAAAGCAGTTATCGGAAAGCTTACTGCTTACGAGTTTGAAAGCTGTAAAAAGAACTTTTATACCTATCAGCTGAAGAGTAGTAAAGGTCCACAGGTAGTCATTAAAGGTGTAGATTCATACGTTGATCCAGCTGAAATAAGAGCCGGACTCCAAAAGATATGGTTATACTAGGGCTTACTGTAAGTTAAAAAATGCAGCAATTGCGGTGGAAACCACACTGCTAACTACAGAGGCTGTCCAGTTTTTTCCATGGTAAGGAAAACCACTCAAAAACTAAATACTCTTGCTAAGCACCAACAATATCGAGCAAATGCTCATTATTCTCAGTTAGCCCCACCAACAACACAACATGTTTCATACGCAGATATGGTAAAAACCAATCATACTTCAGTACATAAAGCGGCACCGACAATTAATTTTACTCCTAATTTGCAATCGCATCCTAAAGAATAAACACCATCTGGTAATTTTAATCGTCTCGAAGCAAGCATCGAGACATTAGTGCATTCGATAAACAGGTTTATGAGCTCTATGAGCAGCATGATGCAAGAAATGGTACGCATGCAATCTACTATGTTGCAGGCGTTACTTAACAAACCATGAACTGTTTAAAAATATGTTTCTGGAACGCAAACGGCTTGCGCCAACACAAAAATGAACTCGAGTACTTCCTTAAGAAGGAACAAATTGATGTCATGCTGGTTTCAGAGACTCACTTAACAACAAATAGCTTTTGCAAAATAAATGGCTATATCTTATATGACACCAAAGACCCCCGTGGCAGAGCATGTGGTGGTTCAGCAATACTAATAAAGGCTCGAATCAAACATTATTTACAGTGTGATTTTTGTGAAGATTACCTACAAGCAACAAACATCTGCATTGAAGAATTTCATCAAAACTTTGTAATTTCTTCGATTTATTCACCTCCTAGGTTTCAAATATCAGAGAATCAATACAGCGATTTCTTCAAATCACTAGGTCCCTGTTTCATAGCATCAGGCGACTAAAACGCTAAACATACATTTTGGGGATCACGCCTAATAACTCCAAAAGGTCGTGTTTTGTTTGACACAATTTCAAAAATGCATCTGAATGTGATATCGAGTGGACAACCCACCTATTGGCCTACTGATCGACAAAAAATACCTGATGTTATCGATTTTGGCGTGATTAAGGGTATTCCGAGAGAAACGATTAAAGCTGAAGCGTCACTTGAATTATCCTCAGATCATTCACCCACTATCGTCTATATATGGGACAAACAAAACATCATATCACCAATGACTATCACAAGCATTAATTGGTTGAAATATAGAAAGTATCTTAGTACTCCCGCTAAGAACACCTGAAGACGTAGAGCGCAGTCTTATTGATTTTGGCCAAAACCTCAAATTTGCTGCCCAACATTCAGCAATAACCCGACAATTAGCTAGATACAATCAAATTTATTCTGCAGATATCGAACGGCTCTTGGCTACAAAAATAAAAATTCGTAGAGAATGGCAATCACAGAGATCTCCTCAACTCAAAAGCAGACTTAAAGAATGCACGAACCGGCTAAGAGACATGCTGGTATCTCGAAGAGTAGCATCCCTGAAAACCTATTTGAGACCTAGACGAAACTCCTCAATCATATTATTCGTTATGGCGTGCTTGTAGAAACCTTAAAAGGCCAGTCTTACGTAAGCCTCCCTTGCGAACTTCAGCTGGAGGCTGGGCGAGGAGTGATACCGAAAAAGGAAATTTATTTGCTGGACATTTGAAAAAGCTTTTTACCCCAAATATATCGACTGATATAGTTGAGTTGCCAGTTGTCGAGGCTAGTGCTGCAGTCCCGAAAAGATTTGAATTTGGTGATCTTGAAAAGGCAATAACAGATTTGAATACCAAAAAAGCCCCTGGCGTTGATAAAACCAGTAACAAGATGTTAATTGAGTTGCCCCGTATAGCTCGCAGAATCGTTCTTTTTATTTTTAATGCCATTTTACGTCTTGAGTACTTTCCCACAGAGTGGAAGGTGTCTTTGGTTACCATGATTCCTAAACCAGGAAAAGACCACACAAAAATTGAATCATACAGACCTATAAGCCTTTTGTCAAATATGTCAAAGCTGTTTGAGAGGATGTTAATAACTAAGCTTAACCCTATTCTAAGCGACAAAGGATGTATTCCAAACCATCAATTCGGCTTCAGGAAAAAACATAGTACGATCGAACAAACTCACAGGTTAGTCAATGTTGTTAAGAAGACTTTTGAAGAGAGAAAACACTGCTCTGCGCTTTTTATCGACGTTTCTCAAGCATTTGATAAGGTATGGCATGAAGGCCTAATATATAAGCTAAAACTGAACTTGCCCGTAAACCTATATAAGCTGCTAGATAGTTATTTAACCGAACGAAAATTTACTGTAAAAGAAGGAGATTTTTTGAGCTCACCCCAGCCAATCGAAGCCGGAGTTCCCCAAGGTAGTATATTGGGGCCCTTTTTATACTTATTGTATACTTCAGACATGCCAACTAGTAACCGATTTCACACATCGACATTTGCTGACGACACAGCCTTTTTGAGCATTCACGAAAAACCCGAAATAGCATCACGATATTTACAAGACCACATATCCAATTTAGAAAAATGGTTGGAGAAATGGAGAATAAAAGTTAATGAACAAAAATGTACTCACATAACCTTTACACTGCGTAGAGAATCTTGCCCCCCTATTCAGATAACCAAACGATACCTCAGCTTTCAGACGTCAAATATCTCGGCATACATCTTGACCGGCGCCTTACATGGAAACGCCACATAGAAACAAAGTTAAAAGCAGTCCAACTAAACTGGCTTATTGGCAGAAATTCTACTCTAGCTTTAGATTGCAAACTTTTATTATACAAGTCAATTCTAAAACCAATATGGTGTTATGGCATTTAATTATGGGGCACTGCCTCAGCTACCAACGCAGAAAAAATTCAAAGGCGCCAAAATAAGATTCTTCGTATAATTATATCTGCTCCTTGGTATGTAAAAAACTCGAACATTCATAAAGATCTAAACGTGCCATCAGTTAAAGCAGAAATAGCGAAACTTGCCATAAGGTATTTAAGGAAGCTTGAAACTCATCCGAATCCACTGGCCCGTAACATACTTAATGAACCTGGTTACATTCGACTAAGAAGGAGGGACACTGCTTCTCTCATCCGTACATCAGAGGGATAACCCGCAAATTACAGTAACCGTGAAACATACATTTTTTTTGTCCAGCACTGGTTGGACTTAACATGTATATTTTTATTTTTAGACTTAAGATATGAGTAATTTTTGATAGTTCAATAATATTGAAGATACAATAAATAAAAATTGCAAAAAAAAAAATAAGAACAACAATAGAAAGAAGTTAATAAAAGGAAAAGTAAGTTTGCAAAAAAGAAAGACGAATAAATTAAAGTAAAATACAAAACATCAAATTTAAATTGCAAATATAAAAAGAAAAAAAAGTTATTACATACAAAATTCTACAGTTTCAACAGTTAATTCATTTTCATCCCCGCGTGCGTAACAGTTTCATTTTATCATCACTTAAAATTCCTACTCAAAACAAGCAAAAAAACAAAACAACAATCAAATTGCTTAATGTACATGCATATATTTACATACACACAAACTGATGTGGTAAATATACAAAGAAAAATAAAATTAGAAGAGTTGTTGAAAAGAGAATTCCCACCAATAAAAAACGAAAAATTAAGAGTACTGTGAGTACTACTTCCAGTTTTATTTTTTATCTCTTGAAAAACATACATAAGCAAAGAAATATATCTGCCTAAAGAAAAAGACTAACAGTGGGATTAAAACACAAAAAAGGTTATAAAAAACAAATTAATTCGCAACAAAAATAAGACATGTTAAATAAATTATAAATTCGGTGTTTGCAACATTTACTCTAAAACAATAAAAGATTCGTTTTTTGTAAGCAGGTGTTTTAATAAAAAATAAAATAAACAAAGTGGAAAAAATAAAATAAAAAATAAAATTTCTTTAGTACAAACACTAAAGATATACATTCCAGTTCTCATTGGAAATACAGTACAGTGGGTACAATCAGTACGAAATTCAGTAAGCAATTTTTACATTCAATTTTATTTACTATTCATTATTTCGAAAATAAATAAAAATTTGGCAATACATAATACTTAACAACAACAAAATTCTTTTCCAGATTAATAAAATTTTATTGTCTACATACAAAATTACTAACTCATTTATCACATTTACCATTACAATTGATTTTACATTTCTCAATACAGTCCACTTATAATTTGTTGGGAACAAATAATTATAATAAATTGCTTTAAAAAGCTTTTGAAATTAAAATTGCAAGTAAACTGCTCATCGTAAGTCGCTTAATAAAATTCTGAAATTTTATAAGGATTTTATGCAAGGAGTTTACACTTTCTTGCTATCTCGTAACTTTCAAGATTCACAAACTTGAGTCACTGACCTATTCCAAATTCAAGAATATTGGTTAACTTTTCATCGCCTCACATTAGCCTATCAAACTTCAAAGATATTGGCCAAATGTAAAATAGTTAAATACTTTTTCTAAACATTTTTAAACCGCTAACCAATCGCTACACGGGCCTATCCCAATTACAAGAGAATTGGTCAACAACATAATTACCCCCTTTAATCCTAACTAAGAAGATTTATTCCATATCGTATTTAAACCACTTAAAACGATTTATACCGCTTTCACTTGAACAAACCTATCCGAATTACAAAGGATAGTAGTAAAGTGTATTTTAATTCTTTCTCGCTGTAAGGTTACCAGCCGCTACCCCAAAATAAATCTGTTAAAATTCAGAAAAATATTAGGCAAGATTAAAAATTTTTTTTTATTTTTGTAATAAATCAATTACCATTTAAGAAACTACTAGATTAATAGTTGTTTCAGCCATAAAAAAGCTATAACGTTCAACTCATTCAAAGTTTAGTATTAACACTCAACGTAAGCTTTTTTAAATATTATTATACATACGGGTCCCTCGAAATGGCTGCCAACATGAAATTCTCATTTGATTCCAAAAACTTAATAACACTTTGCAAAAAAAGCGAAGTTCAAGATGAATCGGGCCAAACTGAGGCTCTAATAGAACTGAAATGAAAAGATTTGGACAACCGCTGGGAAAAAGTCTCACAATCTTTTGAATACCTTATGTTGTCTGACCAAAGCGAAGAAATCAAAGCTGCCGCTGAAGAGGAATATGAGATCTGTGTGGATAGTTATTATCTTACAGTATCTCGACTTATGGATTTTCTTAAAACTAACAAGAAAAGCGTTGAACCTGCCATGCCAGTCAATTCGCATCCTTTCAATTCGCCACAAGAATCCCTAAATACATGTCTTAAGTTACCCCCATGCGATACTCAAATTTTTTCAGGAAGCTATGAAGAATGGCCCGCCTTCCGAGACATGTTCTCTGTAGTCTATATCAATCACCCAAGATTGAGCCCCGCTGTAAAGCTGTATCATCTCCGCAATAAAAAGACAATAAAACGACAGTGGGGACAATCTCTAGACGCATGCAGAGAGCTTCCAAAATGATCCCAATTAAGCAATTTTCTTCTAAAGAGATGCGAGGTAGTTGAGCGAATTTAGGTTATAAAATTATATAAAACTGAATTTTCAAAGCCTCAGGAATCCCAGCCGACAATTCAAACTTATGCTTCTCACGAAAAACTTGACTTAAGCTGTATAATGTGCAATGAAGATCACAGCTTAAGAATATGTCCTAGATTCCGAAAGCTTACGGTTCAAGAGAGAGTGGATTTCGTTTATAAAAATCAATTTTGCAACAACTGCCTATCGATGGGTCACACCAAAGCGAAATGTAAAAGCAAAAAAGCATGCCTTAATTGTGGAAAGAATCACCACACTATGCTACACATGCGTGCTAACAACAATACCAAGGTAGAGCTCTCTCAATCTCACAATAGCAATCGCCATATTCCGAGTAAAAATCTTGGCTCCCAGAACCAAACATCTCACGCACAAGAAATGCAATCCACAACATCAAAGTCATCGCAACCCTCAAATATTAATGCAAATCATGCTACAAACAACACAAATATACTTCTTCGAACAGCCCTAGTTCAAATCAAAAGCAGAGGCGAATTATTTACTGTCCGAGCACTTAACGACCCAGGTTCAGAACGGACGTTCATTTCTGAAAAGATAAGAACTCCGCAATTCGAAGTTGTGGGAGTCGGTGGACATAGCCAAAAAGCTGAGAAGAAGTGTGAGTTAGTTCTTGTTTCGAAAAAGTGCAGTTTCCAACTTCAGATCAAGGCAATAGTGCTGCCTAAAGTTACGAACAAAATCCCCTCCACCTCTTTTAAAATCAACTGCCAATCTAAGATTTCCGATATTGAATTGGCCGATCCACACTTTAACGTTTCGTCTACGGTTGATTTAATTTTGGGAAACGACAGCGAAAGGCATATCAACCTTGATGGAATCAAGAGAGATGTCTGCGGCTCGGCATCGGCTTATCGAACCGTTTTCGGTTGGGTTCTTAGCGGGCCGGTACAATCTCAGCCAACATTTGCCTTCACTTGCCAAAGCACCGTTGACGAAAACGTTAAAGTCAACGATTTACTGAGGCAATTCTGGGAACAGGAGGAGATTTCAGTAACTCAGCCCATCTCCTCAGAAGATATATATTGTGAAGAATTTTATACTCAAACAACGAAACGACTATCGGAAGGTCGTTATATGGTACGCCTCCCATTTAAAAAAGAGTTCCAGCAACTCAAATTTCTCGGTTCTTCAAGATTCATTGCTCTGACCCAATACACGCGAATGGAGCAAACTCTGGAATGGAGTGATGTACTCAATGAATATATCACACTAGATCACATGAAACAAACGACCTCACGGGAATATTTCGATGATGGCAAATGCAACTCTTTCTATCTTCCCCACCACGCATTACTTCGCCCAGGTAGTAAAACTACAAAGGTCCGAGTTGTTTTTAATGCGTCTCGAAATACGAACTTCTCCTTAAATGATGTATTATATACAGGTCCCACATTACAAGCAGATTTAATGACCGTTATCCTTAATTGGCGGTTGTACAAATATGTCTTTAGCGGTGACATACAAAAAAATGTACCGTCAAATTCTAATAGACCCCTTTGATAGACCCTTTCAGAGGATACTGTTTCAAAAATCCCCCCGGGAGGCCATAAAAGATTATGAGCTTAAAACAGTGACATTTGGCGTTAATTGTGCACCGTTCCTCGCTATTAGAACGCTTTTACAGCTAGCTTCTGATAACCAAGATGTCTTTCCAAAAGCATCAAAAATTCTACGTAAAGAAACGTATGTAGATGACATCCTGACGGGAGGTCATTCTATAGCAAGCGCTATGCAAAGCCGGGAACAGCTTATACAATCCCTCGATTCCGCAGGGTTTCTCTTAAAAAAAATCACTTCTAATGACTCCCGTTTGTTAGAAGCGATTCCAGAAGCTGATCTGTACGATTCCGATTTTTTAAAATTTCATGACTCCAGCTCCACGAAAACTCTCGGTATTCAATGGATTGCTCTGACAGAATCCTTTTCGTACTCATTTACGTCGAACCCTAATACCACCAATCTTACTAAGCGCCAAATTTTATTATCCGTGGCAAAATTCTTTGATCCTGCTGGTTGGATATCGCTAGTGATAGTCAAAGAAAAAAATCTTATCCAACAGCTTTGGTTGGAGAAAATTGATTGGGATGAGTCTGTCAATGATGATTCTCTCCGAATCTGGAACGAAATCGTTAATGATCTACCCTCTGTTGAAAAGATCCAAATCCCTCGTTGGATCCAGTATACTTCCGCAGATCGCGTCCAAATTCACGGATTTTGTGACGCCTCTAAATTGGCTTACTGTGCAGCAGTTTATATTAGAGTGCAAACCGGCGCTATTGCTTTTACCAACTTGCTAGTTTCTAAGAGCAAGGGGCTCCCTTAGCTGCCATAACCTTACCCAGGTTAGAATTGTCTGGTGCGTTGTTATTAGCGAAACTTATACATTACCTACTACCAGCTCTGAATTTACCTGACCACGAAACCTTTCTTTGGTGTGATTCTTCCATTGTTTTAGGATGGCTATATAAACCGCCAGCTACCTGGAAAGAAATATATGTCTCCAATCGCGTATCCCAAATTCACACGCTACTACCAACTGGGAAGTGGCGACATGTTCACACACATTTCAATCCCGCAGATTTAGGATCAAGAGGTTGTAGACCGCAAGACTTAATCAGCCATCCTCTCTGGTGGCATGGTCCATCTTGGCTCACTAACTCTCCATCAGAGTGGCCAAATAGCGATCCACTTAAGACTACCAAGCCAGCACCCGTAGTTGAAAACCGATCTTCCGATCGAGTTGTGGCTCAAAACTATCACGCTAATACCCATACGCGTTCATATCACGCTCACGTAAATGATACTCTTCAGCTATTCTCCTCATACACTCGTGCTTTACGAGTTCTATGCTATGTTTTCCGTTACATCCGATGTTACAAACGTAGCTTTGGTGGCCCAGTAGTGCCAGCTTGTTATCAAAGCAATCAGCTGCAACAAGACGAAGTCAACTCTTTGAAAAATCGGCTTACCTTGTTAGCACAAAAACAATACTATGAGACAGAATATTTCGCTTTGTCTAACCAGCAACCTCTACCAAAAGGTAGTTCACTTTTCACGCTAAATCCGTTTATAGACGACAAAGGCCTTCTCAGGGTAAATGGTAGACTAGCTAACTCTCCTTTGCCGTACAATGAACGTTTCCCTATCATTTTACCCCGCAATTCACGTCTTTGTAGCTTATATTTATGGAGAAAGCAATTTGATGTGCCGCATGGCACAAACCGAATTCTACATCCCACGTATTAGCCAATGCATACGAAAAATCATACGATTGTGCAAAACGTGCATAATTTATAAAAGAAAAGCCTGTACTCAAATCATGGCTGTTCTCCCTTCGGACCGCTGCAAACTTTCCGTACCCTTCTATACGACGGGAGTCGACTTCGCAGGTCCTTTCGAGCTCAAAAGTTCTGTGCTAAAGCGCTCTTCCATAATCAAAGGATACGTCTGCGTGTTTGTATGCTTGTCCACAAAAGCTATCCATCTCGAACCCTGCTCGAACCTCTCTTCGGTGGCTTTTCAAGCTACCTTCACCAGATTTGTCGGACGGCGGGAGTTACCGCATAAAATTTATTCCGACAACGGCCGTAATTTCGTTGGAGCTAGTCATATATTTCGTAAAGAATTTTCCAACTTCCTAAAAACTGCATCTGACGATGTCGCGCAAAAATACTTAACTCACGGTTTCGAATTGTATTTTATACCACCTCACGCCCCTCACATGGGCGGAATCTGGGAAGCTGCAGTAAAAAGCTTTAAATTACATTTAAAACGAGTTGCAGGTGCCCATCGATTCAATTTTGAGGAATTTGCCACCGTATTAGCCCGCATTGAAGGAGTCTTAAACTCAAGACCAATTTCTGCTTTGTCTGAAGATCCTTCAGATCTGACCGCCTTAACCCCAGGACATTTTTTGCGCGGTAGTCCTATAATGGCTCTGCCTGAGCCTGCTGTCGAGAATCTTTCTGTGATTAACCGATGGGAAAAACTTAAAGCTATCCAACAACAATTCGCTCTTCAATGGAAAAACGACTATCTCAAGTCTCTACACAAACGGTACAAGTGGAAGCTAGCTTCTCCAAAATTGGCAATAAACACCTTGTAATCGTAATCGATGACTTATTACCACCGCATGAATGGCGGTTAGGTCGAGTCGAAAAAGTGCACAAAGGACCTGATCAACACGTCCGAGTAGTCGACGTGCGAACTACTTCAGGGATTTTAACTCGACCGATTACAAAGTTGTGTTATTTACCGTACCTCGATCCTCCCAACTGCTCAAATCCACCTAATTAAGCACATATTTTAAAATTCACACCAGTATCATACTCATTCTATTCTCATTAATTTTTCATCCAATTTACTCCTCTTATTTCAGTTATGCATCTCTCGATCATTGACTACCTTCTCTAATTTTAGCATATTTAAAATCTCTTCTTAGATTCCGTAGTCAACAAGCACGAGACCCCGCCATACACCAGTGCCAGGTGTGCCTTAAATATCACTCCTTTCGTTTTTGCCCAGGATTTTTTGCCATGGACTCTGATACACGCAACGAGCTCGCCTGAAAACATCAGTATTGCCTTAACTGTCTAGCTCGCACCCACAGGGTACGGAACTGTAGTAGCCCAAATAAATGCCGAAAATGTGGATTGCTACATCACACGCTGCTTCACCCACGTCTCTTCCTCGCATAGAGGCACCAAAAACTTGCGTTCGTGAAAATTTCGGGAAAAATCAATTAAACGGCTTAGCCGCAACAGTCAGCACCGCCAGAAAACAACTTATTTTCTGCCTAAACCAGCGGTAAAACCAACACCCACATCACAGCCAAATCAGCTAGTGCAACATCAGCCAAATGCTAAATGAATTATCAACAATAGTCTACATTGCATTGCTGCAAGGAGTGGCGGCATGTTTAAATTAGCATAAAGATTTAATTACTTATGAATTGAGCCTTTAGATTTAAAGTTTTAAATTTATATTGTATCTTTTAACGTTTCTTAACTTTACTAGATCTTAGTTCACTTCACTTTATACAATAAGCATCTCTTGAATATTAATAAAAAAGTTGAACTTTGGAAACAAAACCGTCACATTTGGTTTTTATTCAAAAGAACCGTCACATTTGGTTTTTATTATTCAACAACATTTATTAATCGCTGCCAATCTAGAATTTGCAATTCCTCCTGTTTGTGAGAAATTTATCATTGCTACTAAACACTAGTGTGTAAAGAATTAAATTTCTTACACCGCATAAAATCGTTCATCTGGTAGGTACATACATTTCTTCATTGCCCTCCAAACGCTCTCAAGCCTACAGCTAGCCGATTAATCTCCCTACATACATTTCTACATCTTCATCATCAAACTACATCAGGTAATTTACAATTATCTCCTATAAGATATACAGTAAGTTTGACAATCAGTGACTTTTTTGTTTTGGTCACTGACCACATAAACATCTTTAAAAGAATTATTATCTGTTTGAGACACAGATGTTTGTGCATCCTCATTTAATTTTACAGCAACACCATCAACACTTGTTGTGGAAGTAGAAACACAAGCAGCATTATTATTAGCATGCAGTTTACCAATTGTTTTTGTTGACGAATTTGAATATATTGGCAAATTAGAATTAAAACCTGTTTTTTTAATAGGTTAACTGCGATGAGAGGAAATATTGATGTTATTGTTGATTGCATTAGTATCAAAGAATTGAGAGCACAATGATTGAAGTTGTTGAATCTCATAAGATAAAAGACTTATATTTTTTATTAAGTCGCGTGAAACATTTAAACAGTTATCACAATTATAAACAATATTTTCAAAATTAATAATTGCATTAAAAGCATTTTCATCTTTCACTCTTGCACAGATTTTATGAAATTTGCATGGGCAGATTTCACATGGAGTCGGAGGACGAGTCAAATATTGCAATTATAAGAAAAAATATTCGCGAAAAAAGTAATCCCTTTTCACTGACTGAAGTTGAGTAAGTTGTGCCTTTAGGAGTGAACGATTTTAATTAAATGTTCTAACATCCATAGATATAAAAGACGTTTTCGACTATCAAAAGAAGCTTTTAATTATGTTCTAGGCGAAATAAACATTTCTGGTCATATGTCGACGTCCATACCACCTATATTACAACTTGCCGCTACACTGAACCTTTTAGCAGCTTTCAGCATAATGCTGGGAATGATTTTTTGCTTGGACTAGCACAAAGTACCATGTGCAAAGTTGTGAAAAACGTAACAAACGAGATACAAGACAAATTGTGTCCCAAAATGATACAATTTTTGCCAAATCAATCGGAAGAGTGTATGGAATATTTCATGGAGAAGTTCAAAATCCCAGGAGGTATTTTTACGACGATATATGTATGTATGTCAACTGGTTAAAATATAAATGATATTTTTAGTGGTTGGATGCGTAGACGGCACGCATTTCGGTTTTCAAGCACCCACAGAAAATGAATATATGTTTTATACCAGAAAAGGATTTAACAGTCTAAATTCTTGATAGTAAGTAGAATTAAAATACATGTATTTATGAATTAACAGTTTTAAAAACGTTAAGATTTGTGACCATGAATATAAAATATTGGCTATTAATTCAATGTACGGCGGCGCTGTGCATGATAGTTTTGTTTGGAAGCATTCCGAAGAACGACGTTTACTCGAGAAATTGTACACAGAGAACGGCTTAAACGTCTGGGTTCTTGGTAAGTATAATGTTTGAATATACAGAATATTTTTTCAACATATACTTTATTATGTTTCAGGAGGCTCTGGATATCCTACAGAGCAGCTGCTGAAGGGTCTACAGAGGCCTATTTTAACGTAGTTCATACGAAGGCTAGGTGTATTCTTGAGCGCACTATTGGCATACTAAAGACACGCTGGAGAATATTATGCAATGAGAGAAGAAGCCACATTTGGAAATGTATGCAGTGCTTTACACAATATATGCATAAAGTATAAGGTACCTATGTACACACAAGTAAATTCGCGAGAGCCTTCTACAATTGAAGTTGTCACTGACGGGGAAACACGGTTACTAAAAATTGGGGAGAAAATAAGAGATCAAATCAAAATGTCTTTATGTAGTAATGTTTAGAATACATATGTCTTTTTTATTAAATAAAAGATAACAAAAAAAGAAACATTTCATGTTTGGTAAATAATATAAATTAAATAACATTTCATTTGTACGATTCGTTAAGAAATCACGAAGGTAATTATTCTAATAATAAGGTAGAAAAAATAAAGCTGTTATAATATTATGTTTGGGCAAGTAGTAGTTCAAAATTTACCCTCGTAAAAGCAAATATTGCAATAAAAAAAACTTAAAAAATTTATGAAGTAGGTTTATTCTCCTCAAAGCAAATTTTGGTGAAGCGCTTGAAGCTCTAATGTTTTTATTTGAAGATCAATCTCTTTAGATGACATGTTTGCGTTGTGTTCTGTTTGTTTCAGGCTTATGTCTTTTTCCTTTAGAGAAATTAATTTGTCGAGCTCAAGATTCATATCCTCTTTAACTTTGAGGGCCCGCTCTTTAATTTCAATTACTTTGTTTAACTTTTCACCAATTTCAGTCTGCCAGTCTTTTAATTGGACAAAATTCTCTTGTATTAGTTCTACTTTTGTTTTATTTTTTTGCACTCATTTCTTTGCCTACGTGTACTAGTATTCAGCTCAACTTCAGTACCTGAAAATTCAAAATCGGATATACTTTTGTCTTCCATGTTTTTATTTGATTCATTATGTAAATCCGCATTTTTGGCACTTGTTTGGTTAGTTTCACTACCAAAACATTTTACGTTAACTAGTCCTGCTACTGCTGCGATTAGCCCTGCTGCTTCCACAATTTGTTCCTCTGCAGTAGTCAGTAATATTTCTTCAAACGGACCTCCTCCAGTTTTCTTTTTCGATGCCTTGTTGTGGGACAGTTTCTTTTTTTTGCGTTATGCTTTTGATCCGCATAAACTTAAAATTTTAAAAAATAATCATGGGCTATTTGAATTTTGTCAACTGAAACATGTGTAATATTACCTTTCGCCAACTTTAAACATCTGTAACTGGAGGGCCCCATGCATTTAGTTTGCTTGTCAGTTGTCGCCATAGAGTTTGAGACCTCACTTTCGATTGGGCAGTGTTTTGGATCTTATTTTTGGCCAAGTCTGGATGCTCCATCATAAATTGCGCTAACACCTCTTTTTGTTTCCCATTTACTTTGTTTATATTTGTTCTGGAAGCGGATTTTTCATTGTTTATTTCTTAGTCCTTTTTTTTATTGTACTAGTTACTGCGATTTCTTCTTGATGTTCGCTTTCCCTAAAAGCAATGAGAATTATATATCTGTAACCAATTTAAAAATTATAAGACAAATACTTACATTTTTATTTATTTATTACTTGTATTCTTCGATTTTTTTATTTTTTACTTGTATTCTTTGATTTTTTTTTTTGTTTTGTTTCGCGCCAAAGATGTAGCATATGTTCGTTTTCGATAAGAGATTACCAATCGAATACAACTACGAGTAGTTACGTTTCGATGACGATTGCCGTGATCCACGTTAACCACTTTTCGATTACAAAGTATTCGATCACGAGTGCGGTGATTTGCCCCCAGAACTAGATGTTCCGAATTTAGTGTTAATTAAATGTGTGTGCCATTCTATTTAGTTAGCTGTTATCCATTCTTGGAAAAATTGTATGCCGAATCATTTAGAATTTTAGGTTAACGAAACTTATAACTGGTTTTCACGAAGTTACGTGCGGCAACAAAGCTATAAACACATTTTTGAAGCCATAAATGATGGACAGGTAAAACCTAAATTTTTTATTTGGTAAAAAATTTATCATTGTTATATGTATATATTTTATGTTCCTTTAAAAATAACCAACATTTGCGATACTAGGTGGCTGCCGATTGAAACAGTTACATGACTTATAAAAGATAATATAAATTTTTTATACCTATTATTTTTAAAACCTATCATAACTCACATGTAAACTTTTAAATGATATGGAAGCTGTTATTTATTTTCTGAAACAGTTAGTTTTAAATCCAACAAGTGATATTGATATTTTTTCAACAGAGTTACAAAACTATATTTGTTTCAATAATTATTTGGTATCATCTTTTGAAAATAATTTAAAAGTCATATTAATGAGGAAACTGAAAGTTGCCTGAGGAAGGACTGCGTAAATTTGTCGTTCATCTGATACTACAGTTAAAGAAAAGGTATTAAAATTAAAATTTATTATGGAACATTTTCTTGATTCACTTCTCATTCAGGTTACCGGAAAATTTCAATATTTTAAAAATGGTTAATCTTTCTGCTGAAAATGTGTTAAAACAAAACAAAGAAAGTTTGATTCCACTTTTAACTACATTTTCAAAAAACCACGATTTGTTTGACACTATAAACTTTCAATATAACAATATTTCTTATAAAAATGGGTAGGAAAAATATCAACAAGCACATTTTGGTCAGAAGTTTTCACTTACAGAGATTCTGGTGGAAATAACCCATTCAAAGAATTGGCAGAATTTGCATTAGAAGTTTTATCACTACCATGGTCGAACGCAGACATAGAAAGAGTATTTAGCCAACTAAACCTAGTCAAAAACAAAATACGTAATAGACTAATAACTACTACTGTAAATGCTGTGCTTCATGTCAGGTAAATTCTCAACTGGTTTTACACTTTTACATATTATATTTGTTTTTTAACATTTTAAATAAAAGGGGCAAGGAAAATGAACTAATTTTGCAAACAATTTAAAGAAATTACATCATAAAATGTTTTTCATTTTCCAATTTTGCAAATAATAAACTTTTATTTAAATTTAATTTAACTTATTAAGAAAGTAAATTAAAATTTAATAAATGTTATTACAGATATGGTCTTAAACTAAGTAACAAATGCTGTTTCGACTATGAGCGTTATAAGAGAAGTAGGAAAAATGGCATCATACAGCCAACATTCAGAAGACTGGCTCTTCGTTTTTGATAATATGTAAGTCACATACGATTAAAAGTTCTATGTTATTTTTAAATGTCGTAGATACAATGTAATGCATATGCAAGTCAAATATATGTACATACAAACAAATAAATACATGTGAATGTAGATTTCATTAATAAACATTTTATAATAAAACTAGCTATCCCCGGTACGCTTCGCTACACACATCCACAAAAAATACAATAAACACTTGGAAGAAAAGTATGACCAACCTTTAACGCGAAAACGCACGCTATTCTCAAATCAAAAATGTTCCCATCCAATTTTTTACTTTTAATAGGATGTGCCACTCCCAGCATTCTTTTCCAGTCTGTATTATTCTAGACTATGCACATCAGTATGAGGGTTACTTGTGCAAAGTTTCAAGACTATACCTAATGTAGTTCTCTAGGTATGCGATAATAATTTTTCACTTTGTATAGGAGGTACCACGCCCTCCATTCAAATTCAGTATGGCTTTCACTACACAATGTTAATATGGGGGTTACTGATGTAAAATTCCAAGGCGTTACCTATTGAGGTTCTCTAGATACAGGATAATAATATTTTACTTTGTATGGGGGTACCACGCTCACTGTCCTAATGCAGCCTATGTTTTTCTAGAGTATACGCATGGGTATGGGGTTTACTTGTACCAACTTTGAAGACCATAACTATTATAGTTCTTATATATACACAATAATAATTTTTCACTTTCTATAGGAGGTACCACGCCCACTGTCCCAATTCATTCTGCATGTTGGCAGAATATGCGTCTTAGCACAAAGGCTACTCTTGCAAAGACAGTTAAAAAAGAGCGGAAAAACGCAAAAAAATATTAAATATGAAATATTTTTCTTGTAAATTACGTAATCTTACCAAAAAAAATAAGCAAGTGATTTGAAATCACACTCGAGATAAGTGACTGTGATTTCCGATTTAAAATCACGTGATTTCAAAAATGTTTGTAGAACACCTCTTATGTGATTTCAAATAGTGATTCTCAGAACAGGCATGCATAAAACTATAGATATTGTTATTATTTGTGATAAAATCGGTAAAACGGGAAAAATTATTGAACAAAGCCTAAAGTGTCCAACAATTCTAGGAATCAGTTGTATACTTGTTTCACAAACGATTACAACTCGTGAACGACCTAATGAAGGTAGTACAACGATTGTAAACTCGTAATGACACTCATACAGTATAATTTTTTACTTTGTATGGAGGGTACCACGTTCACTGTCCCAACTCATTTTTAAGGGTTCCGTACACAAAGTGTAAAAACGAACCCCTATTGTTTTCGCTACAATGTCTGTCCGTTTGTCAGCGCCTTTTATCTCTGGAACCGTAATAGGTAGACTCTTGAAATTTTCACAGATGATGTATAGTTGTTGCCGCTATAGCAACAAATACTAAAACTTATAGGGTGTTCCAATAGAGAGGTGTTATTTACGAAAATGTGTTTATTTCTTGAACTGTAGGAGGGATACACTTGGAATTTACAAACAGTTATTAAAACTTAGTTCACTATATAAACAAGTATAAAAAAATAAAACAAAAAATTAAAGGGTGTTCCGATAGTGGTGTGAAATGCATGTATAAGGAATAAGTTTTGAACCATAATAGGTAGACTCTTGAAATTTTCACAGAAGGTGTATAGCGATGGCCGCTATAACAACAAAAATTAAAACTTATAGGGTGTTCCGCTAGAGAGGTGTTATTCACGAATATGTGTTTATTTCTTGAACTGTAGGAGGCATACACTAAAAATTTACAAACTGTAATAAAAACGTAGTTCGCCTTATATAGAAGTCTAAAAAATAAACCTAAGAATTAAAGGGTGTTCCGATAGTGGTGTTATTTTGATTTATAAGGCCTAAGTTTTTAATCTTAATAGGTAGAATCTTGAAATTTTTACAGAAGGTGTATAACTGTGGCCACAATAGCAATAAATACTAAAACTTATCGGGTGTTCCAAAAGTGACGTGTTATTTACGTTTATGTCTTTTTTTTTTAGCTGTAAGAGGAAACCACTTACAATTTGCAGAATGCAATTAAAAAGAAAATTGAACTTAAATATTAAAGGGTGTTCCAATAGTGACGTGATTTGCATGTACATATATATCCTAAGTTTTAAATGAATAGTTGGAATCTTGAAATTTCTGCAGGAGGTGTGTAACTATGTCCACTATAACAAATAATAAAAATTAAAGGGTTTTCCGCCAGTGACGTGATTTGCATGTATAAAGCCTTATTTCTTGAACCGTAACAGGTAGACTCTTGAAATTTTGTACAGAAGATGTGTTGCCACGGCCGATATGACAATTACTAAAAATTAAAGGGTGTTCCGACAGTGACATATTTTTCACTTATAGTGACTTATTTTTCAATCGCAATAATTAGACTCTTAATATATTTATAGAAAGGAAGTTGCCATGGCCACTATAATGAATAATAAAATTAAAGGATGTTCCGACAGTGATAAGATTTTATAAACCGTAATAAATACCCTCTTGAAATGTTTACAGTACATGTGATACTTCGGCCGCTATAACAAATATTTAAAATTAAAGTGTGTCCATTAGTAACGTGTTTTTCACAAATATTACCTTATTTTTTAACCGAAATAGGTAGGCTCCTGATATTTTAATAGAAAGTGTATTACCATGGCCGCTATAAAATCAATTACATATTAAAATTTAAAGGGTGTTCTAATTATGATGCAATTTTCGCGAATATTGCTTTAATTTTAAAATTTAAGGGTGTCCCATAAGACATAAGGAAATAAACAACTGGAATTTTTAAATTATACTGAACATAGTACGGAACCCTACGTGTGTGAGTGTAACTCGCACTTGACTAATTTATTCTAGAATATACGCATGGGTATGGAGTTTACTTCTACCCACTTTGAAGACCATACCTATTGTAGTTCTCTATATACACAATAATAATTTTTCACTTTGTATGGGAGGTACCACGCCCACTGTCCCAATTCATTCTGTATTTTGGCAGACTATGCGCTTTAGCACAAAGGCTACTCTTGCAAAGTTTTAAGGCGCTATCTATTGCAGTTCGCCAGGAACACGATAATAATTTTTCACTTTGTATGGGCGGTACCACGCCAACTATTGTGGCTATAACTCATGAACCTATACACATACAGAGACCGTTTGTACATAAAAACCTTGCTATTGACGTCACCTTTCATTTTAAACTTTGCAGAAACAAAATCGGTTTACCCATTCCAGAGAACATCAATTTCTTTTTTTTATATATAGATGGAATAGTATTACAGAATGTAAACTATACAAATTATAGTTTTTTTCATGGGTATTACACATATTTATATATATGTTTTAATATTTAGCTTTTTTTCCTTAATTTTCACGCTAAATAAAAAAATAAGCGATTTCTGGCGGTTTTTATGTATAATTTGACGGGTATTGTAAGAAAATAATTGGCAACAACGCTAATCGGTGCTCTGCGTTTTAATTTTTGAAAATTTTAAATGTCCTAGTTTTTCTTTAATAGTCCATTTTTTTCAAATAAGGAGAACAATTTTCAGCAAATTTGTTTTGAATTTTTTCTCTTAGTTAGCGAAAATTTCAAGGTTATATCTTTTCTGAGGAAAAAAGTAGATGAATTTAAAAATTCTACTCTTAAGATTATACTGTAGCATAACACAACATAAAATAGTAACATAAATCAGTAACATAAACTGGTAGAAGTGTGATAAATATGGGAATAATCATATTTAAAAGCACATAGTTTTACTCCTAAGAAAGATATTGAGCTGAATCTTTTTTTGTTTAATAGCAGACCTCATCTACATTTATATACACAAGAAAAATATAATATTAGGAAAAAAATTTAAAATTCGTTGCTATTATCTGTTATCAAACGCGTACTCTGATGGTTTTTGTTCTATTATTTACTTTAACACGTCTAGTTTGAAAAGTGAAGTTCTACATCTCGGAGAAAGCCGGAGCTTTTTTGTATTCATAGCTTTTATCAATGCTAATTTGAAATTCGTAACTTATAACGTTGTAAAGTACTGAAATTTTTTTTGGCCAAGTTTGACTGGATGTGTGGCTTAGTTATTCATCGTAGCTTTAGAAAATCGAATTTTTCCACTATGGCCCCTCCGTGCGTCGTCAGTTGCAGGTAGTCCGTCGAGCAAAGGGATACGAATATTGAATTTGTATTTGATGAAGTCTTCAGACCAAATAAAAGAACACATTTAACAGATCTGTTTTCAACACTTGAAACAATTACATACATCAGAATATGATGATCTTGTAATCTCTGGTTATTTCAATTCAAATTTTCTTTCGGAAGTACACCTTACCGACAATATGCTATCCCTTGGCCACCTACCTGTTTATTTTATATTTATATTTTCTTTGTGTCTAACGCCGATAACATATTACTATATTATAAAATATCTGCTCCATGTTTTTCAAAGCATGATATAATATTTCTTACATACAATTTTTAACCTCATATTTTTGTAAAAACAATAATGAACAATCAGTCCTCTTTTCTAGAGCGCAGTATACAATATCTATTTGATCTAACCGTACCTTTAAAATATAAGAAATTAAGTTTAAACAAAAACCATGGTTTTCTAGTACTACTAAATATGCTATACAACTAAGAGACCATGCTTTTTCTATTTGGGAGATTTAAAACAACTGAATTAAAATTGCAATATAACATCGCCAAAAGCAATTTAAATAAATCAGTCAAGTGCGAGTTAGTCTCACACACGTAGGGTTCCGTACTATGTTTAGTACGCCTTTAAAAACTCAAGTTGTTAATTTTTTCATGTCTTATAGGGCACCCTTTATTTTTAAAATCAAAGTCATATTCGCGAAAATTGGAATTGTTATAACGGCATGGCATGGTGATACACTTTCTATTAAAATATCAGGCCTACCTATTGCGTTTAAAAAAATAAGGTAATATATGTGAAAAACGTGTCACTGACGGATCACCCTTTAGTAATTAGAAATTGTTGCAGCGGCCGAAGTGCAACAACATCAACATGGAAACAATTCAAGAGTCTACCTATTACGGTTAAAAAAATAAGGCTATTTAACTAAAAATCATGTCTCTGTCGGAACACCCTTTAATTTTGTTATTTGCTATGGCGGCCATGGCAATTCTCTTTCTATGAATATAACAAGAGTCTACCTATTACTATTAAAAAAATAAGTTACTATACGTGAAAAACGTGTCAATGTCAGAACACCCTTTAATCATGTCACTGTCGACACACCCTTTTATTTTTACTATTTGTTATAGTGGCCACAGTAATACTCATCCTGTAAAAACTTCGAGAGTCTACCTATTATCGTTCAAAACCTATGCAAATCACGTCACTAACGGAACACCCATTAATTTTTAGGTTTAATATTGTATACTTGCTTATAACGCGAACATAGTTTAAATCACTGCAAATTTTAAGTGGTTGCTTCCTATAGCTCAAGAAATAAAGATATCAAGGCAAATAACACGTCACTTTCGGAACACCCGATAATTTTTAGTACTTGTTGCTATAGGGGCCACAGTTATACTCCTTCTCTGAAAATTTCAAGAGTCTACCTATTATGGTTCAAAACTTAGGCCTTATACATGCAAATCGCACCACTATCGGAACACCCTTTAATTTTTAAGTTTATTTTTTTATACTTGTTTATATAGCGTACTAAGTTTTAATTACTGCTTGCATATTTTTAGTGTATTCTTCCTACATTTGAAGAAAAAAGAACTTATTCGTAAATAACACCTCTCTATCGGAACACCCTATAAGTATTTGCTACTAGAGCGGCCACAGCTATACACCTCCTGTGAAAATTTCAAGCATCTACCTATATGGTTCAAAACTTAGGCCTTATACATGCAAATCACACCACTATCGGAACACCCTTTAATTTTTATTTTTTTATAGTTGTTTATATGGTGAACTAAGTTTTAATTACTGTTTGTAAATTTCAAGTGTATCCCACCTACAGTTCACGAAATATGCACATATTTGTGAATAACACCTCTCTATCGGAACACCCTATAAGTTTTAGTATTTGTTGCTATAGCGGCAACGGCTATACATCATCTGTGAAAATTTCAAGAGTCTAGCTATTACGGTTCCAGAGATAAAAGGCGCTGACAGACGGACACACGGACAGACATTGTAGCGATAACAATAGGGTTACGTTTTTACACTTTGTGTACGGAACCCTAAAAATATTAGAAGCCTAAAGAATCATACAGTGTTGCGTCTTCATACTATAATTATGCCACCTAAACAGCCAATAAAAAAATTAAAACCATATGTGAGAGATCATGATTAACTCAGTGATATTGCAGCCATGCTAAATTCAATGGAGGAACGAATTGATCTAGTACCTTCGAAAGTCTCTGAGGATGTTTCGATGTGGCTTGAGGAAGTCATGAACAAACTTACGAGGTGTGAGGAAAAGGTTGATGTTTTGGAAAGGTCGACAAAATCTAAGCTACTCAAAATTGATATTGAAAATAATGTACTTGGACGTCAATTAAATAGATTAGGTATACTTCTAAGTGGTGTGCCATCTCTATATACAGTAGTATTAAAGATTGGTAACAAATATGGAGTAGATATATCAGCCTTAGATATATGTAATTGAATTTAGAACAAGAATTATGCTCTAAATAAGTTTAATCAACAACTAATTAAAGATACTATAATGTCGGAATATTATAAAACAAGAGACCTGAAGCTGTCCAAAGTTTACGATAAAGCAACAGATATAGATTCCAGATTTCTTTTAAATAATAATTTAACTCCATATGCGTTTAAACTTCACTATATTTGACGAAAGTTGCATCGCACAGGAAAAATTAAGAAATTTAGTGTAAAGAACTTGGAGCTACCAAAAGCTTTTATAATCCTTAATAATGGTGATGAGAAAACCCTTTCTTTAGAGCAAATTATGTGAGCAAATAAATGTGATCAACAAAGAAGTATGTGAAGAAGGAGAGGTAAATGCAGAAGGGATTGAAAATTTATTTCCCTTTATTATTCATTTCTTCTTTTTTGTTTCTTTTTACTTTACCATACGTAGTACATATAAGGTAAAGTATAGTAATCATTTATTAACACACCCTTGTTTTATATGTGCTAAATTGCTTTTGTTCTGTCCATTAACATCAATATGTAGTAATGATATTGCTTGCAGTGTTAATTCTCTAACAATTGATTGTTATTAACACACCCTTGTTTTATATGTGCTGTTAGCAAAACTGTGTAAAAATGTCTTGCTGTTGTTTGATTGTTTTGCAGAACACTCAAACCACTCACAAAAGCACGTTGTCAAAGTATTGAGTAGCGTTCGAAAAAGAATGTTATAATGTTTATGTAGGGCTGCAATTCTGTTAATAAAAATCTTGAAACATCTATGTACGAGATGTACATATTTAAAGAAAGTGGTAATTGGGTTAAATTTTTATAAAAAATAATTATTATTTTAAGATTATTATACCTGTGGCATCACCGTTGTGATACCGGCTACTCAACGCACCAACTACCCGGGTGCTAAAAAATGTTTTTTGTTTAGCACTAGAACACGAGCAAAAAAGCTGAATTCTTCCCATTCCTTTTTACAACACAACGCGTGTAAGATCGTTTATCTTAAACATAGTTTGTATTTAAATAAATTTAAGTTTGTCTTAATAAATATTCGAAATCCTAATCGATTCCTTTTTTATTGGTTAAATAACGTAAATTACCAAATTGGTGACCCCGCTTTGAAACCGATTTGCATAAGGAAACTTTTTGCAAATTTCTCACAAAAAAATTGCAAATCATTGGGATTTTACTTGGATTTCCGCCATCTTCTTTTTTTTTGGTGCAGCGTGTCTGGGTTAACTTGTTAGCCATTTTGCATTTATTAACAAGTGTTTGCGTGACATTAGGTAAAAAAGAATATGTCTCATAACGAGGCAGGGCACGCAGCCGCTAACGATAGTGGCCTTTCGCAATCATCTTCTGCCAATGTCAGCGCCGTGTATGCCAGGTTGCCGGTGCCCGTAATGTCGAGCACGAACATCGAGGCTTGGTTTACCACTATGGATTTCTGGTTCACAGCTTCTGGCATAACCGCCGATAAACAAAAGACTGCAACAGTATTAGCAGCGATGGATCCGAATGTTATTTCCCAGTTGGCTGATGTAATTGCAACGCTGCCACAAACAGACCGATTCGACTACGTAAAACAAAAAATTATTGATCACTTTGCTGATAGTGAGCAGCGTCGTCTCAACCGTCTTTTATCAGATCTGCCGTTGGGGGACAAAAAGCCATCGGAATTGTATTTCGAAATGAAGCGCGTTGCTGGTAACACGCTTGGAGACGCAGCGCTAAAAGAGCTTTGGGCAAAACGTTTGCCAGAATTTGTCCAGCCGGTGGTCGCTGCCTCGTCTGGCCCCCCAACTGAATTCACAAGAATTGCCGATTCAATTGTCGATGCCATGGCACCAAACCAAATTCAACGTATTCAGTCGCAAGAACCAAACGAAATCAGCGAACTTCGTGCAGCTGTAATTGAGTTAAGCGAAAAATTTGAAAGATTTTCGATACGATCACGCTCACGTGGACCAAGTACACAACGCAACCGTTCTAAAAGTCGTCAAGCATATCAAAGCGACACATCTAATAATGAATGCTGGTACCATAAGAAGTATGGCCGCAACGCGCAAAAGTGCCGAAGCCCATGTAGACATAAACGTCGGCAGAGCACGCAGCGTGCAGCCGTCGCTTCCAACAACTGACTTGGTAGACAGGTGGAGGATGCAAGCGAAAGCTTCCCCACCGAATGTCAAATTTTTCGCTTACAGGTGAGAGACATATATAGCAATAAAAATTTTCTAGTCGATAGTGGCGCCGATGTATCCGTCCTGCCCTTAACCTCGAAGTCGTTTGATGTCCGTCCGGCAGCTGTTGTTTTATACGCCGCCAATGGTTCTCCTATCAAGGTCATCGGAGAAAAGCGCATTAAATTGGACCTAGGCTTGCGCCGAGACTTTCACTGGTCTTTTGTAGTCGCAGACGTGACGTCACCGATCATCGGCTCCGACTTCATCAAACACTACGATTTGTTAATCGACCTGCGTCGTAATCGATTGATCGATAATATAACCGGACTCGTCTCACAACTTACATCGTCATCGCATTTCGATGCAGCCGTCATCAAAACGTATGATACAAATAATTCTTTCGCCGACATTCTGGAGCAATTCGCTGACATCACCAAGCGCACGCCGTATGGTTCAACTACAAAATCTTCTATTTCGCACAAAATTGAAACAACTGGTCAGCCCGTTTTTTGCCGACCGAGACGTCTTTCGCCAGAGAAGCTTTTAGCCGCTAAATCTGAGTTTGATTTTTTAATAAAAACTGGTATTTGTCAACCGTCTAACAGCAATTGGTCAAGCCCGCTCCATATGGTAAAGAAGGGCGACGGTACCTGGAGGCCATGCGGAGACTACCGTGCTCTAAATGCTCGCACATTACCAGATCGGTACCCTCTGCCGTACCTGACGGATTTTACAACAAATCTGAGAGGTAAGAAAATTTTTTCAAAGATTGACCTTCAGAAAGCCTTCCACCAGGTACCGATATTTCCTGATGACGTCCCGAAAACGGCAATCAGTACACCATTCGGCCTCTACGAGTTCAAGTTCATGACTTTTGGCCTGTGCAACGCCGCACAAACATTTCAAAGGTTAATAAACGAGGTGTTGCGAGGCCTTGATTTCGTTTTTCCTTACATCGACGACATTTGCGTCGCATCAACTTCAGCCGAACAGCATCGTCAGGATTTAATCACAGTTTTTCGTCGTCTTCGAGACAATCATCTCACGATAAATGTAAACAAATGCGAATTTGGGAAAAGCGAAATTAAATTCCTTGGACATTTGGTCAACGCTGACGGCATTCGCCCACTGCCCGAAAAAGTGGCAGCTGTACTTGATTTTCCAAAACCGAAAGTGGCTCAAGAGCTTAAGAGATTTATCGCTATGGTAAACTTTTACAGAAAGTTCTTGCCACATGCGATCTCGTATCAAATGCAACTGCAACAACTTATCATCGGCAATAAGAAAAACGACCGCAGCCCGCTGAAATGGGATTCGTCTACAGAAGCTGCTTTCGACCGCTGTAAAAGCGAACTGGCCAACGCTGCTCTCTTAGCGCATCCTTCTTCTGACGCCGAGCTGGCGTTGTATGTTGATGCTTCTGATATAGCGGTGGGGGCAGCCTTACATCAAAAAATTAATGGAAACCTCCAACCTTTGGCATTTTATTCTAAAAAGTTTACGAGTACTCAACAAAAATATTCAACGTACGATCGGGAGCTAGCAGCAATGTATCAGGCCGTGTGTCATTTCCGTTACATGATTGAAGGACGGCGGTGTTACATAGTTACCGATCACCGACCGCTTATTTTTACGTTTCAACAAAAACTTGAAAAAGCCTCGCCCCGTAGAATTCGTCAGCTCGATTTTATCAGTCAGTTCACGACAGATATTCGCCATACGCCTGGTTTAGCAAACGTCACTGCCGACGCGCTGTCCCGCATCGATTCAATAAGTCAAGTCGTATATTACTCCCGTATTGCAGCGGCTCAACTAATGGACGAAGAGCTTCAAAAGATGATTAAAAACGAAGGTATTATATAAAATTCTCTGAAATTGAAATATTTTCCAATCCCAGGTTGCAACGATGAGCTTATCTGTGACACAACAACATCTCGAGTTCGCCCTTGCATCCCGAAGGAGTTCCGTCAACAAATTTTAACAAAAATCCACGATTTGTCTCATCCAGGTGTTCGGGCCACAACCAAACTCGTCACCAGCCGATTTTGTTGGCCTGGGATTCGGAAAGATGCTGCTGTTTTCGTACGAAATTGCTTACAATGCCAGCGATCGAAAGTTCAGCAACACACTCGGTCAGCTCACGCCAAATATGAGCCGACGAAAGAACGCTTCGCTCATATTAACATAGACATCGTTGGTCCGTTCCCGTTATGTGAAGGACAACGATATTGCCTAACAATTATTGATCGTTTCACTCGTTGGCCGGAGGCAGTTCCGATTCCTGACATGTCAGCTGATGCAGTCGTTAAAGCTCTCCTGGCTCAGTGGATTTCGAGGTTTGGTGTCCCAGCTCGGATAACTTCGGATCGTGGCCGCCAATTTGAATCTGCAGTTTTCACCGAATTGGTAAATACAATTGGTGCAACACATCTTCGTACTACACCGTACCATCCGCAGTCCAACGGCATCATTGAGAGGTGGCACCGCACATTTAAGGCAGCCATTTTATGTCATAATCCAGCACGATGGGTGCACCATCTGCCAACCATTTTGCTTGGACTACGGGTTGTTTTCAAGCCAGATTTAAAAGCATCGCCAGCTGAGTTGGTTTACGGCTCCACTTTAACGATTCCTGGGGAATTTTTTCACCAAGCCAAGATCTCCGACTCTGCCAGCGAGTTTATCACCGATTTTCGATCAGTAATGCAGAAGCTTAAGCCAACCAATACAGCCCACCATGCTATGCCTCGTACATTAATTTCAAAAGATCTGAAAAATTCATCGCACGTCTTCGTCCGCAACCACTCGATACGGCCTTCGCTTACACATCCCTACGATGGTCCATACCAAATTTTAAAACGCTTCGACAAATATTTTACAATTTTGATACGAGGTCGACCAAACAACATCAGTATCGACCGTTTAAAACCGGCTTTTACCGAAACCAGTGATCTCATCGATTGATCACGTGCTCCAGATGTACCCAGCGCTTGCCAGGACAGCAGTGAGCAACAAGAAATTTTACCTGATAGCTTAAGTAAAAAAGTTCCTAGCAACAACGATCTCGACTCCAGCGCAGCTTTAAACTTTTCACCTGAAATAACACAACCTAGAACTACTTCAAGTGGTCGCCGTGTTACGGTTCCTTTGAGGTTCAGATGACCTCCCTCTGGCGGGGGGAATGCTGTGGCATCACCGTTGAGATACCGGCTACTCAACGCACCAACTACCCGGGTGCTAAAAAATGTTTTTTGTTTAGCACTAGAACACGAGCAAAAAAGCTGAATTCTTCCCATTCCTTTTTACAACACAACGCGTGTAAGATCGTTTATCTTAAACATAGTTTGTATTTAAATAAATTTAAGTTTGTCTTAATAAATATTCGAAATCCTAATCGATTCCTTTTTTATTGGTTAAATAACGTAAATTACCAAATACCTAATACTTGACAAAATTAGTGGACAATATAATAAAATAACAATTTCAAGTATTTTTTAAAATACTGTCATATACAGAAGTACTTAACAAAAAATATACTTTTTTGTGAAAGAGTTTTATGACAAATTCATTGTTAATGAGAAAAGTTTAAAGTCTGTATGTTGAAAGTACAGGTAAACAGTTTTTAGCATATGTTTAAAAAAAATATCTTTGCATTTGGATGCAAGACATTTCTGTTTTTACATTCAAACTTTTTCTAGTGAAGTAATAACCCAACTGGATTTGCTACATTCGTTGAAATTCTTTTACCTGCCACTAATGGGCTATTTGCATACACAAATAAACATTAAATTCAATCCAAATAAGGGTTAAGAGATTGCAAGTATTCCTGGAATTCATGTACTCGTATTCTATTTTTGCAAAAATATTTAATGAATTAAATGAGAAAATTATAGTAAGGCAAACAAATTGTGAGTTTTTCGACAATAAAGTAATTATTTTTTCTATTTGAAAAAACAAAATAAGTATTGACAAATAGTAGTGTTAATGGATAAAGAAAAATCAAAATAGACAAAAGTGTTAATACAATTTTGTTCATTAACTGAATTCTCCATTGGCTCACCATAAATTTGTGTTCTATATAATGAAAAAACAATTTAAGATTATCATAAATTACTGCCTTGTAAGGCGTAGCTATTCAAAAAATCAAAACCGAGTTTTTGATTGGTTTTTATGAATGCCATTACACTACATGTCTTGACCAAGTTTCACACTTCTACGCTTTTATTAACAAAAAACAAAGATACGTGGGTGGATATCACGAAATGACTACATTGTACAAAATGTCCTCTAACGAGGCGTGGAAATAAAAATAAAATATTCTAGATATTTTTATGAAAAAATTTGGTCGCACGGTGCAAATCGTCATTACCATGGCGTGTGTCCGATCGTTTTGTGTTCAAAAAAGATTTTCAATAATATCTCAAAATGTATATTATAAATGAAGTATTCCAAGTTATTCAAGAAGAATGAACCAAGTCAATTTTAATTTCATACATATAATTTTATTTGAAAATTTACGATTTTGAGACATTTTAGTCCGTGGCCAACTTTTTTCGTCATTCCCCGTGGGCTAATTTGTTTATAAAGAAAAAAATGCTTTAAAACGGTTTTTCGGTTAGGTGTAAACTGTCATGTAACGACAATTCCCGTTAGTTTTAAAGTTAACTGACAGAAGTGAAAAATGTAGTCAGTTGCTTGAGAACTGTTGAAGTGTTTAGTGTTTTTTGTGCATGTTCCTGAAATTTTGTCATTCTCGTGGTAAGAATATTTTTCCGTTATTTATATTATAATTTCCAAATGTGTGGTATTGGTTTGTTCATTTTTTAAGTCTTCATTGGATTATATTACATTTTATAACAAATTTTGAAGATTTCCACATTTAAATCCAAGAATACTCACAGTGTTTATTCGTTGAACAGAACGGTCGCAAGTTTTTAAGCTCGCAATATTCAAAAAAAAAAAAAAAACATAGTGTGTGATTTTTTTTACAAACAAAATACCAAAACAATAAAAACCTGTTTGATACAGAACAACAAAGTTGTTGTATTTTTTTCCTTCTTTTACAACGGCATTTATTACTAGTAATAAGAAAAAACAAAAATACAGTGCGAGGGCTCATTTATGAGTCACTCAAATTTAAATATATCTGAGAAAAGTGCGAACATAAGCAGTAGAAATGCATATGTAATACTAAATGCTGATGAAAGCAGTGATAAAAATGAAATAAATAAAAACAAAAAAACCTGATGTATTTTTAAATGCTGCGCCAATATACCGCACACGTTCCTGTTCACCATTGTTGCTTAGTAGCTACAAAAAAAATATATATGAATAAGTCATCTTCGCCTTCTCAACACAGTGTGACCAAAACAAACATGGACAGTGCTCAAAAACCCAAAACACAAGTGTGCATAGATAGATACGTGACGGTATTAAAACGAGGACGTAGCCCTAAATCTTCGCAGTTGGCTTCAATTTCTAAAGTACCTAAAGATAGGGACTCTAATAGTCTAAGTTCCCAAAACCGCTTTGCAATCTTGGATAGCGAAACAAGTGTGCCTACAACCTTACCCAAGTCGTTCAAACCACCTCCTATTTTTCTGAGAGAACAAAATTCTAATGATTTAATAAAAAGTATAATTTCAATAATTGGAGAAAATTCATTTTATGTGATTCCTCTTAAGCGTGGTAACATAAGTGAAACAAAGATTCAAGAATTTTTACACCTACCAATTGAAAAGTGGCAAAGGTTTTCAGGTAGTCATAAAAGGTATGGACCCTTGTGTCGATCCAGCTGATATTAAAACTTGTCTACAAAAAAAATGGATTTATTGTAAAAAGCGTAGCCAATATCAGAAATCGTGAACGTGTCCCCCAACCAATATTTCGGGTTGAATTGGAACCTGGTGATATGAGATTGAAAAAAAATGAGACTCACCCTATATACAATATTAAATATCTGCTACACCGAAAAATTACCATAGAGGAACCACATAAGCGATCAGGACCTGTACAGTGTTTAAACTGTCAAGAATTTGGTCATACTAGGGCTTATTGTAAGTTGCCCCCTGTTTGCGTTGTCTGTGGCGAGCTTCATGTAACAGCCCAGTGCAATAAAACTAAAGATGACATAAATGCAAAAAATGCAGTAATTGTGGTGGAAATCTCACCGCAAACTACAGTGGTTGTCTAGTATATACTATAGTGAAGAGGTCTTCAATTCAAAAGTTACACAACCTTCCAAAGCATCCACAATACACACCAAATGCTAATTATCCTCAATTAGCCCAGCCCAACGCAAAACACGTTTCGTATGCTAATATTTTAAAAACAAATCGTACACCAGTTTTTAATGTACCACCAACATCAAATAACAACTAGAATTTATACACGGAAAATAAAGAACAAATTCCATCCGCTAACTTCAGTCGCCTTGAAGGTACAATTGATACATTAGTGCAGTCTTTAAACAATTTTATGAACTCCATGGGAAATATGATGCAAGAAATGTTAAAAATGCAATCCATGATATTGCAGTCAGTACTTAAGAAACCATGAACTGTTTAAAAATATGCTTCTGGAACGCAAACGGCTTACGCCAACATAAAAATGAAATTGAGTACTTCCTTAAGAATCAACAAATTGATGTCATGCTGATTTCAGAGACTAATTTAACGACAAACAGCCTGTTTAAAATCAGTGGCTATATATTTTATGATACTAAGGACCCCCGTGGTAGAGCTTGTGGTGGATCTGCAATATTGATAAAGGCCCGAATTAAACACCATTTATTGTGCGATTTTTGTGAGGACTACCTTCAAGCAACAAACATCTGTCTTGAAGAATTTCATCAAAACTTAGTCATTTCATCGATTTATTCACCTCCTAGATTTACTATTTCAGAGTGCCAGTACAGCGATTTTTACAAATCTCTAGGTCCTTGTTTCTTAGCAGCTGGCGACTATAATGCCAAACATACGTTTTGGGGATCACGGCTAATTACCACAAAAGGTCGCATTTTGTTCGACGTAATTTCAAAAATGGCTATGAATATTGTTTCGAGTGGACAACCAACTTATTGGCCTACTGATCGACAAAAAATACCTGATGTTATTGATTTTGGTGTAATTAAGGGCATTTCAAGAGAAATGATTAAAGTTGAAGCATCACTAGATTAATCTTCAGATCATTCACCCACTATTGTTTCTATATGGAATCAAAATGGGAGAAATCTCCCATTTTCGAAGTTCATTTAGAATAAGGGAAAAGGGATTGGGAAAAATTTCCCCGGGAGATTTTATTTAGAATAGGGGAACAGGGAATAGGGAGAAAATTCCCGGGGAATTTCTATTCAGAATTGGGCTGATTGTTTTAAATGGCGAGAGAATTGAAATCGTTAACACGGCGAAAAATCTTGGCATTACTTTTAATAACAATTTAACATAGAATGATATAAACTTACTGGTTGGTCAAACTTATGTAAAGCTGTGTATAGATTAAGAAGATTTGTTCACGTCTACTTCTTGGTACGCAGTCTCTCTTAAAAACCTATTAAAAATTCGCACTCTTATTTTTTTGCATAAAATAAAAAATTAGATATTTGTTTGAAAAAATACGCTTTTCTCAATCGCCAAGAAACCGAAATATTATAATACCTCAACATCAAAGCCTAGTGTCTGAATGGCAGTTTTATGTATGTAGATGTCGCTCGACTTTAGGACAATCTCCCACTATTATTTAATTTAATGCTATCTAATGCTAATTGTTTCCAAATTATTTTATTTAAATTTTTCTTTCATTCAAATTTCATGTATAATTTCTTGTTATTTTTCTTTATTTTTTATAATGTTGTTATATTGTTACTTATGTATTAGGTTAATATGTTAATCATCAAATTTTGTAACGTAATGCTTTCCTGTACTATAAATAAAAGACTCAGTCTTGTTGTATGTTGACGATCTATTTGCGGTGATTAAGAGAGATGATTTGGACGTCATTCTTAAAAAATTTAATTTATACCACAAAAAGCTACAATTTACAGTGGAGGTTGAAGAAGACAATGAATTACCATACCTAGACATGAAAATTATAAAAGAGAATTAAAAATTAATTACCAATTGGTTCGCCAAGAAAACCTCACCTGGAAGACTAATTAATTATCACTCAACCCAACCGACGAATATGAAAATAAACACAGCTATGCATTTTATAACTAAACTCCTCAACATTAGCCACACAAAATTTAGAAACAACCTCAACAAAATACGAAATATATATTAACTAAAAACAGTTTTCCGATATATATCACAAACAACTTAATTAACAAATGTTTAAGTAAAAATCAAAATAAAAATGAAAATATTCAAACAATAAACACAGCTTTTCACAGTGTAGCATACATTCCAAAACTAACAGAAAACAAGACATTAAAACATATCGCTCCTTTATTGCAACGTAGTCATATCTCGAAAAATCAAAAATTTGAAGTTACTCAAGCAAACTAACTCCTTGATAGATTTTTTATATGTAAAAAAAATGTTTGCCTTATATCTCAAACTGAACCGATATTATAGCGAATATATATTACGCAATGAGATAGCAATAATATGGTAAATGACGAGAATACAATATTTACACATAAATCAAACAAAACACTAAAACACCTTTTTACACAAAAAACAACAAAATTGGACAAGCAGAGAATAGATAATGTTGTTTACGAAATAACTTGCCAAGGTGATGAAAGAGAAATGTGTAATAAGGTATACGTTGGTACAATAAAAAGAATGCTGTGAACGAGAATTTTAGAACATAAAACTGATTTCAATAAAGGAAAAAAAACAACAGCTTTAGCTCAACATGTAAAAGAAACGGGACAGAATATAGATTTTGAAGGCGTAAAATATTAGACAGAGAGAAAAAGATAAACAAACGATATACTCTCGAAAGTTTAAGGATACAACACTAAAGAAGACAAAGATAATACCAAACTGCAATATTCCATTGCAATAAAGTGATAAATTAAGTTCTGTGATATTAGTTTCTAAGTTTAGCTGTGATATTTTCCCGTTAGTAATTATTACTTAAATTATCATTTAAGCGTGTTGTGTTGTCCACTACTTTATAATTTATTTAATGATGTATACAGAAACTGAATTGTAAGTTAAATTTGAAAATTAATGTCGGCTTATAAAAATATAACATTCTTGTAATTTGTCGTTAGAATCATCAATAGAAAATTCTACTGAAGACGTCGGAAAAAAGCCGACGCACTGTGGTCAATATTTTGAGATAGCAGCCAAAACTCCTTTTGGTTTTTGTTCTCCGATTTTAAAGTTATTAGACTCATATGAAAGTAGACAGTAGTAAACTTCGGGAGCCAAAAAATTAGAACTCTATTTCAACTATTTCACTGAGAACAGGGTAGTCCAAAATGGGCTTTTTCAGAATTTAGTAAATTTATGATATTTTTAGTTAATTTTTAAAGTTTAAATGATCATAACTTTTTTGTTTTTCAAGATTTTTGGACGAAGTAAATTTTGTGTTGTAACTTAACTTATTTCCTATTACTGGTAAAAAAAAAATTGAAGATCTACTCTTTTCAGAACAATTTAAATATTTTTTTTTAAAAAAGGTCAAATTTCTCGGTAATTTCCTACTTCATAGAGCACAACTCCTGTGAGTCAAGCTGAGTCAAAACACAAATTTACTATTTTGTAGTCCTAACTCTCCCCTACATTCCTATATATACATGTCCATGCATCGGTACTGCACTTTTTGAGCTACAGCAATTTTTCTGACCCAAGGTAAGATATTCGGTAACGAGTGATTTTTTAAGAGCTTGAGAACTTTTTTTAAAAAAAAAAACGCATAAAATTTGCAAAATCTCATCGGTTCTTTATTTGAAACGTTAGATTGGTCCATGACATTTACTTTTTGAAGATAATTTCATTTAAACGTTGACCGCGGCTGCGTCTTAGGTGGTCCATTCGAAAAGTCCAATTTTGGGCAACTTTTTCGAGCATTTCGGCCGGAATAGCCCGAATTTCTTCGGAAATGTTGTCTTCCAAAGCTGGAATAGTTGCTGGCTTATTTCTGTAGACTTTAGACTTGACGTAGCCCCACAAAAAATAGTCTAAAGGCGTCAAATCGCATGATCTTGGTTACCGGTCCATTTCTTGAGATGAATTGTTCTCCGAAGTTTTCCCTCAAAATGGCCATAGAATCGCGAGCTGTGTGGCATGTAGCGCCATCTTGTTGAAACCACATGTCAACCAAGTTCAGTTGTTCCATTTTTGGCAACAAAAAGTTTGTTAGCATCGAACGATAGCGATCGCCATTCACCGTAACGTTGCGTCCAACAGCATCTTTGAAAAAATACGGTCCAATGATTCCACCAGCGTACAAACCACACCAAACAGTGCATTTTTCGGGATGCATGGGCAGTTCTTGAACGGCTTCTGGTTGCTCTTCACTCCAAATGCGGCAATTTTGCTTATTTACGTAGCCATTCAACCAGAAATGAGCCTCATCGCTGAACAAAATTTGTCACATTTGAACATTTCGAACCGAACACTGATTGTGGTAATAAAATTCAATGATTTGCAAGCGTTGCTCGTTAGTAAGTCTATTCATGATGAAATGTCAAAGCATACTGAGCATCTTTCTCTTTGGCACCATGTCTGAAATCTCACGTGATCTGTCAAATACTAATGCATGAAAATTCTAACCTCAAAAAAATCACCCTTTACAAATGCACGTCATATTTTTTGAGAAGTTATTTGTATGTGAAAGTGGCTATAATTCTGTTGAAATTAGGAGAAGTTGGCCCATATTTGGACCTAGTCCACATAGAAGGGTGTATCAAAATTTTGACAAAAATGACAATAGAACTCTCAAATTATGTGGTATCTGAAAATTCATTTGGAAAAGGGAAAAAATGATTTTATTGCCATCTAATATTATATAACTTAAATACCTGAAAATTTAAAATAAATTTAAAACCAATAGAAATAACTGGTAAAACCAAGTACCTGTTATATTATTGCCAGTACCTGTTAACTCTCAAATTATGTGGTATCTAGCAATTCATTTGGAAAAGGTAAAAAATGATTTTATTGCCATCTAATATTATATAACTTAAATACCTGAAAATTGCAAATAAATTTAAAACCAATGGAAATAACTTATAAAACCAAGTACTTGTTATATTATGTTTCAAAGAGGTAAAAAATATCATGTTGAAACTTCGAGCAATAGTATATTAATCCATGCATTCATTTTTTTCTTTATTATTGTTTAAACAATGGCTAAATTCAGTTATAGTGTTCTATCTGATATATATTTTGAACGGAAAGATGAAAACGACATTATTTTACATATAATGATTAATCCATTCTTCAAAATGTGCGACAAACAAGAAATTAAAATTCATAACTTAAAAATAAAAAACTTTTTAAATACTTTAAGAAAACGGTACAATCAATGTTCCAGTAACAAGAAATTGTTTTACTCACGCAACCAAGAATGGCTAAGAAATAAACTTATTTTTAAAAAGCCATCAATAACTACCACGGAAACTGGAAAAGGTGGTCGACCAGCAAAGCCAATTGATAATTGTAGTGAAAGATCACGAAGACGCAAGCTTAATCATATCAATCAAGAAGTTTCTTGTAGCATCATAAAGGATTCATTTCTGCATCAAATTCAACCATCGAAAACTAAAAAGAGTAAAATTGCTATCATTGAAAAAATAGTGGAAGCAAGCCCCAGACGCACAAAAAGGATTTTAGAAAGTATGCCGACACCAACTGAAAAAAATAAATTTACTCCAGAAGAAGCATTTGCACTATTTTTGGATTTGAAAATGACTAAAAACCAATATACAGAATTGCGGAAGCGAACCAATGAAAAAAATTGTGGAATTTTTCCATCATATCGAGATATAGTTTCTGCCAAAAAAGATTGCTTACCTTCACCAACTGCTATTAGTGTAACTTCAAGTTCAGCAGAAATAAAATTGCAGGATCTTCTTGAACACACTGCAGAACGATTATTAAAGACATTTGATGCTGACTATTTAAAGAAGTTTAAAAATTACAGCATGACTTTAATTTCTAAATGGGGATGTGATGGGTCCTCTGGCCAGAAACAATACAAACAATGTAATGCGGAAAATTCATCAAATGCCAATTTATTCATGATTTCTTTCGTTCCATTACGTTTAACAAAAACTTATATTGGTTCAGAGTCGTCAACTAGTAGAGCTGCAGAGATAGATGTATGGAAGAATGAAATTCCCTCGTCAACAAAATTTTGTAGACCAATAAAGTTTGCTTACAAAAAAGAAACTAAAGATGTCATAACTGAAGAAGTTGGCAAAATAAGAGATGAAATTAAAGAACTTCAACCAGTGATATTTGAATTTAATGACCAATGCATCGAAGTCAACTTTAAAATGTCACTTACAATGATCGATGGACATATGCCAACCACAGTTTACAAAATTTTATTCCATGGGGAACAAATAATTCAGCACAATATGCTTCCAATTGGAGATCTCTCAGAAGAAGCGCAAGAAAAAAGGAACAAAGACTACAGAATCTTTCGCGAGCACAATACAAGAAAAATTTCCAGATATTGTACTAATGAAGATCTTATTAATATTTTGTTGTGCAAATCAGACCCATATATGTCCAGTATTCGACAAAAAAGGAAATCAACCTCATTAGAGTTAGATGAAGAAGCTAAACAACTACTGCAAAATGAAAATCAAAACTATTTGGAAGATTTTTACTAATATTGTTTAATTAATACTAGTTTAAAGATTATAATTTGTTTCTAATTTTAGTATAAATTTTTATTAATACATTTAAATAAAATATATGTGCACTTTAAATCAATAGTAAAAGTTTACTTAAAATTTTATCGATGTTGTGTTCTGTATATAACATATCCAAATGGTATTGATATTGTTGGGAATTTCAGTGTTTTTTTCAGTTTAATCCTCACAAGAATTAGCTTTCTTCCAAAAAAACCAACCTTTGGCCCCTGTGAATATTGAGACTAAATAAATGTCAGGGGCCAAATGTTGACATTTTCTGACCAAAATTAAGTTTAGGAATAATAAATAAGTATTGGTTGTAAAATACGATTGAAGAAAATAAGAAATTATAAAAAAAAATACCTATTTAAAATGTCAAAATATTCAACTTTTACATGGAAACTCAACAAAAAATTAAAATGCATTTTTAACTCCACATTACTTACGTTTCTATCAGTCGATTTTTACGTTTGAACACGCAAATTGAAGCTTAAAGTCCCTCCTATTGAACAAAACAAATTGCGTAAAAAAATACCAATCCGGTCAAAAGTTATAGAGTTTTGACCGCTATCTCGCGAAATTGACCACTGTGCGACGAAACGTTGAGAAAAAAGATGAAATAACTTGTTTTATTTGCATCAAATTAAAATAAAAAACTGACCATAAATAGCCTAATCTAACACAATATTAATTAAATAAAGTTATATATTTTAAAGTGGTATGAAACCCTTCAGTGTGAGTTCTACTCACTGTTGTCCGATTTATATCTTCTTGTGTTATTTGCTTATGATGAATTTTACTAGTAAAAGTTAGTCAGTTTTAAATAGTAATAAAAAAACATAGTACTATCCAAAGAAAATACTGTTCTGCCCTTTTTATCGAAGTTTCTCAAGCCCGAAAACTTTTATAAGCTGTTAAAAAAGTAAATTACGAATCGAAAGTTTTTACTAAAAGAAGGTGATTTTTTAAGCTCGCCACAGCTCATTGAAGCTGGACTTGCTCAAGGTAGTATTTTGGGACCAATTTTATATTTACTGTACACATCAGATATGCCAATTAGCACCCGAGTCCACACATCAACATTTGCCGATGACACCGCTCTTTTAAGTATTCATGATAGCGCCCAAATAGCATCACAACATTTACAAGACGACATACACAATTTGGAAAAATGGTTGAAGAAATGGAGAATAAAGGTGAATGAACAAAAATGTGTTCATATAACTTGCACTCCTGATACCGCAGCTTTCAGACGTTAAATACTTGGGTATACATCTTGATCGCACCGATCAAGATCGCCGAAGGTAAAGTATAGTAATCATGATTTATACGTTTTGAGGTCTCCTGAATCCATTTTGGCTATTTTCGCGATGATGTCTGTGGGTGGGTGTGTGCCACTATTTTTGTGGATTTTGTACAGGTCATACCGTTTGACATATTAAAATGAAATTTAGTATGTGCCTTTCGTATATGGAGATGAAGAGCTGAATAGTTTTTCGGTATAATCGGGAGGGGGCAAGAGATAGTTTCCTTACCCCAAATTTTGTGAACGCTCTAAAGGTCATACCGTATGACATATTAAAAGAAATTCAGTATGTACCTTTGGTATATGGAGATATAGAGCTGTATATATTTTAGGTATAATCGGGAGGGAGCAAGGGGTAGTTTACTTACTCCCAAATTTTGTGAACGCTCTAAAGGTCATACGGTATAACATATCAAAGTGAAATTCAGTATGTGCCTTTGGTATATGGAGATAAAGACCTGTATACATTTTAGGTATAATCGGGAGCGAGCAAAGGGTAGTTTACTTACTCCCAAAGTCATACCGTATGACATATCAAAATGTAATTCAGTATGTGTCTTTGATATATGGAGATAAAGAGCTGTATTAATTTTGGGCATAATCGGGAAGGGACAAGGGGTAGTTTTCTTAACACCCCAAACCCAAAACAATTAATTTTTCGATTCGAATATACTTTGAACTTATAATATTTATGTAATATATCCACAAAAAATATCTGTTTCCATTGGGTATGGTAAATTTGAGTGTTGGCCACTCCAGATTTTTTTTTAACTATCACAGACGAGTTAAATATACTTTTAATAATCACAAAAATAGAATTCACAAAAACACGAATTTTGGCTTAAATAAACCACGAAAATTACTAAAAAAATAAGACTTTTTATATTTTTAGGCATTCGGTAAAAAATGTTTTAATTGGAACCTAAACTGTTATATTCATGACAATGATTTTTACAAAAAAAAAAAAAAAAAAAAAACTTCACGTTTTAATGCAAATAGTCCTAAGTACTTAAAACTGAAATCCAAAAATAAAGTTTTTTTTATTATTAATTGCGTTAAAAATTTATCCAATTTAGTGGTACCTAGTGATGACAAAATGAGTTTAAAATGAATCATGTTAGTAGATGGTTTTTTATTTTTCTTTTTAATGATTTACAAACTTTTTAAAATCAAAATAAAAACAATTTTCTTTTATAGGGAAATCCTTTAATTATGAACTTTATTTTATGTTTCACTATGTGGTTGCAGACAGCGATGCCAACTTAGCTATTTTCACCTTTTTTTGACTTCCTCTAACGCGAAATTTTTCACTTTAGCATTTAAAAGAAAAGCTTTTTTCAGTTAATTTTATTGTCTTCTTAATATTTGTTTATAAATTTGTTTATAATTTACAATATGTACATTAAAAGTGTTTAAGGATGTTTCCCTAAATATAAACTTTTGTTTAGTAATATATTTATTTATAATTTAGTGTAATTAAATAATATATTTATTTATAATTTAGTGTAATATGTAAAAAAGCTTTCTGATTTTTTTTTTTAATTATGATAAAACTTAAATAACTAAACTAAATTACTATTTATAGGGAGTGGCTAGCCCAACAATGTGATTGTATTCTGAATTGGAACATTTGACATTAAAATTACTAGATATTCTATCTATATTTAGTAAAACAACATTAACAAGCGCGATATGATGGAGGCTGGTCGTGGAATAATATCTAGATTGTAAATTAGCTTTACTATTTGATTTTGTAGAGTTTGTAATCTTTTTAAGTGATAATTTGTACTTTTTTCCCAAACAGGGCCTGCATAAAAAATGACAGCGGAAAATATTAGGTTATATATTAACATCATGTTTTTATTAACATTTAATGCCGATCTTTTGTTTATAAAGGGGTATAGTGTTCTAATAAGTATATTGCATTTATTTATAATTTATGATATGTGTTCCTTGTATATTAATTTTGAAATCTAGAACATTTGATTTCGAAATTATTAACAGATATAGTATTTTGATGTATAAAACATTATTTTCTTTTCCTGATAATTTAGATCGCTTGACTTTGATCACAATTTAAAGCTATTTTCTATTTAACAAAATATTTGAATAATTTCTCAAGTTTGAACAGTATTTCTGAGGATAGGCTACCAGAACACAATAATGCTGTGTCATCTGCGAATATGGACATAATACAGTGAACTATAATTGGAATATCTGCTGTATATATATTATACAAAATTGGAGCATTTATATGAAAAGGGTTAGATGATTTCGAACCAATATGAACTCTAAAAGATCTGTTGGTTAAATAGATTTGAATCCTGATTCCAATATAGGATACCTTTTTTTATTTATTTGTTTTTCTATAGAAATATTCCATACAGACACTAAAAGTATGTATATACCAGAGAATGACAAAAGTATAATTTTTAGTACTTTTTAAGTATTTGAAGCCAAACATGTATAAATGTGTATCGTAACAGCTCAAACAACATACCTTACACACATACTCATACCAACTTAAATAACTTCAAGTATAGGCAGAGAATACGTGTTCGCATACTTGTTCATTATTTTTCGCAATACAACTAAGTATAAGTAAAAGTTGGATAAAGTATTGGCTATACCCATACTTGTAAGTATAGAGTGGGAATAAAAACAAGTATGTAAATACTCTAAATATACTTAGAGTATTTTATAAACATAAAAGTAACTATATGTATTTATTATTTCACTATTTAAAAATACGTTCATTCATTATAAAAAAAATTATTTTGATGTTCCATACTTATCCAATGTTCGGTTATAAACAAAATATTGTCAAACATCCTTTTTATACACACAATTCCTAAAAGTAGTTGTTTTACTTATAATTATATTTAGAGTATTATAACTACTTTTCCTTACTTGTAAGTATAAGGTAGTTATAAGTATGGGTACAGATACCCATCACATTATCTACCTACAACCAGTTATAGGTATACATGAATTAGATGAAATACATTAATTACGTATACATTTTTAAGTTCGTTGTGTATAAATAATGTTTGTTATAAGTATTGAGTATACCCATACTTATTTCACTGCAAATTAGTATGTGTAGGTATTTTCTGTGTTATAAGTATATATATAATACCCAAAAATATGTGTAAATACTTAACTACTTTTATTTTATAAGTATTTTTTGTCAGTCTCTGGTATGTACATGCGTATGTAAATATTAAAATGTATGTGTAAAAGAAAATATTTAACAGGTATAAATAACAAAGAAAACCAATTATGAATTTAAATAGACAATGATAGAATTTTTTACAACATTATTATTTAAAGAAAAATTGATGAGTCCAAACAGTTGGTTGAACAGATTACACAATCTCCTGAGAGGGTCAGCACCAACGTAATTAGCTCTGGAAAATTCTACAAATAACGGAAAGAAATACCGGGATGATCGTTGAGGAATGTTGAAAGAAATATCATTGACCAAAAATCCAGAGCAAATATCACAGTTAATAAGTTTCAGAGTAAAAGAGACGTTAAGCATAGTTCTACGGCTTTTCAGTGTAGGCAGCTTGATGAGAGCTAGTCGGGCATAATACGGCGGCATAGAGGGTTGAAGCGTAACCCCCGAAGACAAAATAATAGGAATTGTTTTTGCACTGACTCAATTGCATTTTAATGAGTCTGATTGATAGGGTCCCATATTATCGATCCATATTCTAATATAGGACGTACCAGTGCAGTATATAACGTTTTCGCAATATATGGATCAACAAACTCTTTTGACCAACGTTTTAAAAAACCAAGTGAACCTCTGGCTTTATTTATTGTAGCTGTGATATGCGGAATAAAACACATTTTTGGGTGAAATAAAATACCTAAGTATCAATTTGAAAACCATTAAGAAAATAATTAACGGTATTCCGCAAAAATATCTCACATCCAAAAGAAAGTGGAGAAAAAGCAGTAAAAGTACAGAATTTGCGGATTAAAGGTACTGATATTTTCGATTTAAAACTGAGATATTCTAAACACGGTTTAACTTTTGAAAGTGGGATAATTTAAACACTATTGCGCAACAAATGGCGCAAGTTGAATAAAATTTGTATTTGATTTTCATTTTTGCATTGTGGAATTACATTGTTATTAAAATATTTTAAACACCTCTTACAAAATTTTATCCAAGGCTGAGTACCTTTATATAAGGAAAATACGTATATGGATGGATTTTAACAAAGTTTTGTAAGGACGTACCTATATTGGAATCAGGATACTTTTTTTTTTTGCAAAAATACTTTATTTCAATAGATAATAAGGAGAAAAAGCAATAACACTAGGCCGACTTTTTTTTTACTGATTTAAAGCTACTGCATACTTTAAGGAATCATTTATTTTTGATAAAACGATTGCGTTACAGATGGCGCTGTTTTAAGATAACGACAAAATATTAATTACTTACTGCCAAATAGTCAATTGAATAAAATTTGAATTTGATTTGTATTTTTGCTTTGTGGAATTACAATGTAATTAAAATCTTTTAAAAACCTTTTACAGAGTTTTACAATAACTTTTAGAATTTTAGATTTTTTATAAATTTTAGAATTTTATTCAAGGATGGGTCAGGACGCACGCGTGGCGGACACAGCTAGTCTTCACATAAAATTTTAATTCAATCGCATACAATTTTAATTCATATAAAATATGATTTACAAAGAAGTCATAGCTGCTGTTCAAGCTATAATTTATTGAAAAAACAAATTCAAATAAAACATAAGTATGTACATTAAGTCAAAATATTATATTAAAACAAATAAAAATTAGACTACAGTAATCCCCCTTACAACACGGTGGATTGGTTCAGCGTTATAGGAAAGCGCGTTATACGGGTATTCTCGTACAACGCATTTGTATGACCCCGTATAACGCGTTATGTACAAATGATTGACATTTATCTTTCCTTAAAGGGGATTTAAATCAAATATTAAGAATAAACTATGTAATGAACGAAATATGTGCGTTTTAATAAAATCAAACTAGGAACATTTTGGATTAAAAACTTATGAATATGTTACTAAAAAACAGTTAAAAAATACATAATTTCGAAAATAGTTTTATTACATGTTTATTCGCAATCGGAGCTATCTGAAATAACGTTCCACCGACATCTTTTTTATTAGAAAGGTCAAAGGGTTTACTATTTTAATTTTTGTTATTTCCGTTGCTTAAGAGCATATCTTCTTTTTCGTCTGTATTAATGAAAATTGCATTATTTAATGATTCCTCGTTTTCTATTTTACGTTTTCTGCATTTTTATACATATAGTGCAAGACAATGTTAAAGATTTATTTTACATTCAGTCAAGTGTGAGTCAAACTCATACACGTAGGATTTCGTACTACCTTCAATATGTAACTTTAAGATTACATCTTATAAATTTTTTATTCACTTCTTATAGGTCCCCCTCAATTTTTAATTATTTTTTATACTAGAGCATAGTACTAAATCGGTGTGTAAATATCACACATCTGGTTATAACGTTTTGAAGAGAGAGCCAAATTCCTCAAATTCGTCACATCTAGGGAACACCCTTTCCTTTTTATTAATTTTATTTTCGTTGCTTGTTTAATAGATAATGTAAAATATAATCAGTGTAAAATTTAAGTATCAGCCTAATACTGGTGTATCGAAACACCCTTTAATTTTTGGTTTTATTTTTGTACATTTCTATACATAATCTATTTAGATTTAAAGTGTCTACCAATTCCGGTTTAAAAATAAAGCTACATACCAGGACGTTAATTTGTGTCACTTTGGCCTTGTAATTTTTATTTTTTATTTATTTTTTTTTTTTATTTTGTTATAGCGGATATAACTCAACACACTCTATATAAAAATCTATGGTTAAAAAATTAATTCATATTCGCGAAAATCGTGCTACTATCAGAACATCCATTGAATATTAAAAATTGTAGTTATATCGGCCATGGCAATAAATTTTCTATTAAAATATCAATAGTCTACCAATTGCTGTTAAAAAACAAGACCATATACATGTGAAAAACATGTCACTGTCGGAACACCCTTAAATTTTTACTAACTGTTATAGTGACCGTGGCAACACATCTTCTATATGATTTGATTGATATATGTACATTAAAATCACGTCGCCGTCGGAATACCCTTTAATTTTTATATTTTTTTTTTTATACTAGTTTATATAGTAAACATATTTTTAATTACTGTGTGTAAAGTTCATGTGTCTTACGGTTCAAGAAATAAAGATTTATAAAGTAATAAGTCGTCGCTTTCCGAACATCCTCTAAGTTTTAGTATTTAATGTTATAGCGACAATAGTAATATAACTTGTTGGAAAAATTACGCTTCCAGAGGTAGAAGACGCTGACAGACGGAACAATATGGTTACGTTTTACCCTTTTTAATTTTATTTCAAATAAAATACTATAACTTTTAGAATATAACCAATTTTTCTACAATTTAAAAACTAGGAACACAAATTTAATAAAATAACTTAATTTTATAACAACACAATTGACACAATCTGCAAAGGAACCAAAAATTAATTATCATTAAAGATTTCATAGTACAGAAATATAACGTGAAATTCTCCGCGTTATATGGGGGAACACCCGTGTTATACGAGGTAGTGAAATCGAGTAATATGAAAATGCATTAAAAGAGTACCGTGTTATAAGGGGGTCTACTGTACTTTTGAAAATAGCAGTTTATTTTAATTCCTCTATATTCAGCCCTTTTCAGCGATTTATTACATTAGAAATTAAGTTTGAATAACACTTATTTACAAATTTATTTTTTTAATGTTTAATATTAAAAATATCTAATTGCTGTTAATTGCTAACCAAAGGTTAGCTAATAGCAAGACAGATATATACCATTTTCAAATAAAGAGAATACAAATAAAGAAAAATATTTGCTTGGTAGCATAATATAAAAAGTGTTTTAAAGTGTAAAACAAAAAAAAAAACAAAAAAGCTCTATCTCCTATGAAATATAATGTAAAATTAAAAAATTTCTCATATTCTATTTCTTTGATAAGTTTGTTTAAATAGAAAATTAATAACAATTGAAACTACCAGGTAGATAGATACGAAGAGTACTGATGACGGAAGTAGCTGTCTAGAAAATGCATTCTGCTCTGCTGGTGTCTAATTTTTCTTTATCTCTTTATAATTAAGAACTTAAGCCTAAATAAATAATTTATTCAATTAAAAAAAAGATCAAATAAAATTCATATAGTTTTATATTTGTATTGCTTTTTTAAAATAATTCAAGGTTGGTGATCACGAAAAACTTATATATTTTTCAGTTGGGCCAAGCCTATTAAATTACGAGTCGAATGATGCATCGAATTCAAATTTTCATAAATCTTTTGAGGATTTTACAAATGAAAATTCTATTCGATTTACTTTCGTCACTTAAAATTAATTAATAATCGTTTTCGATTTACAAAAAACTGAAAAAAGTGAAGAGGGGTGATTATAATTTGAATATGTACCTATAAAAATATTTGTATATTTTTTTCGAATCTATGTGAACTTTTAGTAATTGTAAAATGTAAATGATTGTGGTTACATTTGATTCAAAAGAAGGTATATTGCCTTGTTAAGCCGAAAACCAGAGACTTTAATTTTTGCCACGCATTGACTGGACGTAATTAAGTATAATTCGATATAGATAATATAATTTGCAAAAACAAAAATCATGTAAAATTTTTAGACGACAACTTCGATAATTAGATTCTCTCCCTTCTAGGCTTTAAGAAATAATAATTATTATAAAACATTTGCTTACTCTTTCCATTAGTTCTCGTACAATACCGTTCCAAGTCTGTGTTTCTGGATTATAAACGCCGTACATATTATCTGGAACCACTTCAATTTTATATTGAAATCCGACTTGAGCGGCTATTGCCTTTAGAAGATCAATACAAAATCCTTCAAATCGAGCATTACCAGTTAAATTTCCATCTTCTTTTACCATTACATACGGCTTTTCCTAAAAAATAAATCGCATAAAATTAATAAATACATACAGTGGGTGACAATACAATGATTTTTTTTTTAGTAAACGTTATTTTGTAATTTTATTAATTTATTTATTGCAAATTAAAGTAATAAAAAAATATATCACAAAAATAAATTTTAGTTTTTAATAACAAAATCACGTAGCGAGCACAGCTAGTTTAAAATAAAATGTTTTCTGGAGTATAATCTGTTAGCATAACTTTGGACGTTGTCGGCGTCCTAACAATATTTCCTTCGATTTTATTTTTAAAGTAACCTATACCAAATTTTAAGACTCTTACTCATCCCTGGGTAATTACTCAGGATCTACTATAACTAGCAATATGCCAAAAAATGTACTTTTTAATTTTCAAGCTATGAATGCCTAATGATTTTTAATGCTTCTGGAGTAGAGTCAGCTACCTAATTGGTAATTAAAGTGTCCCTCACTTATCCTAAAACGGAAATTTAGGGCGTCCATTAAAACTTGGATTTTTTTTGTGAATTTAACGCAATATTTATGTTAACAGCTACAAAATCAATGTTTTTATTAGTTAGTTTGGGTTGTTATCTTCCATTTACGGATATTGTTGCAACAATACACTGAAAAAAAATGGCAATACTACTGCTAATATTTAGCGCGGCACAAATTGGGCTAAATACTATGTCTTGCCATTCAACACAGTTGTTAATGATTTCAAGTTCTAATATCTTCTATATTTCAGCCAATTTATGCTTGTCCTGGTTGTTGGTGATACGATATTTTGTTGAATCCATATATAGACAATAGTGGGTGAATGATCTGAGGATAATTCTAGTGATGTTTCAGCTCTAATAATTTCTCTTGAAATACCCTTAAACACGCCAAAATCAATAACATCCGGTATTTTTTGTCGATCAGTAGGCCAATAGGTGGGTTGTCCACTCGAGATCACATTGAGACGCATTTTTGAAATTGTGTCAAACAAAACACGACCTTTTGGTGTTATTAGTCGTGATCCCCAAAATGTATGTTTAGCGTTGTAGTCGCCTGATGCTATGAAACAGGGACCTAGTGATTTGAAGAAGTCGCTATACTGACTCTCTGATACTTGAAATCTAGGAGGTGAATAAATTGAAGAAATAACTAAGTTTAGATGAAATTCTTCAAGGCAGATATTTGTTGTTTGAAGGTAATTCTCACAAAAATCACACAGTAAATAATGTTTGATGCGGGCCTTTATAAGTATTGCTGAACCACCACATGCTCTGCCACGGGGGTCTTAAGTGTCATATAAAATATAGCCATTGATTTTAAAAAAGGTATTTCTTGTGTTTCTGCAATCAGCATGACATCAATTTGTTGGTTCTTAAGGAAGTATTCGAGTTCATTTTTATGTAGGCGTAAGCCGTTTGCGTTTCAGAAACATATTTTTAAACAGTTCATGGTTTGCTAAGTACTACCTGCAATATCATAGATTGCATTTTTAACATTTCTTGCATCATATTACCCATAGAGCTCATAAGAGTGTTTAGCGACTCTACTAATGTCTCAATGGTTCCTTCCAGACGACTATAGTTAACCGAATGTGTTTGGTCCTTAGGTTCCGGGTGCAAAAGTTGGTTCGGGTTAACTGACGATGGCGCTTTATAAACTTGGCAGTTTTTTAGCATGTCAGCGTATGAAATATGTTGGGTGGTTGGTTGACCTAGCTGAGGGTAATGGTCATTTGGTCGATATTGTTTTTGCTTAGGGGGAGTATTTGGTTTTTGAGACGTCTTCCTTACAACAGAATAAACAGGGCAACCTCTGTAGTTGGCAGTGTGGTTTCCACCGCAATTGCTACATTTTTTAACCTTCGTGTCATCCCTTGACTTATCGCATTGAGCGGAACAATGCAGCTCACCACACACAACGCAAACAGAAGGCAGCTTACAGTAAGCCCTAGTATGACCATATTCTTGACAGTTTAGGCACTGGACGGGTCCTGATCGTTTATGTGGTTCCTCTACTGTGATTTTGCGGTGCAACAGATACCTTAGATTGTATATAGGGTGCGTTTCGTTTTTTTTTTTTTAATCTTAAATCGCCAGGTTCCAGTTCAATTCGAAATAGCGGTTGGGGGACACGTTCTCGAATTCGGAGATTATCTACACTTTTTATTTTAAAACCCGCTTTTTGAAGTCCAGCTCTTATTTCAGCTGGATCAACGTATGCATCTACGCCTTTAATGACGACCTGTAGACCTTTGCTACTCTTCAGCTGATAGGTATAAAAGTTTTCTATGCAGCTTTCAAATTCGTTTACAGTTTTACGGTAACTGCTTTCATCAATGAATTGTATTTTTGTCTCATCAATGTTACCACGCTTAATGGGAATTACATAAAAATAATTCTCTCCAATCAGTGAAATCAGTTTATTTATTAACTCATTTGAATTTTTCTCCCTTAAATATATTGGAGGTGGTTTGAACGACTTGAGTGCCGTTTTAGGTTCACTTGATTCACTATCTAAGATAGCAAAACGATTTTGGGAACTTATTCCGTCCTTTTCTTTATGTACTTTCGACATTGGTGCTAACTGCGAAGATTTAGGGCTTCGACCTATTTTCATTACAGTCACGTATCTATACATTCCCACTTGAGTCTTGGACTTTTGGGCACTGTCCGTTATTGTTTTTGTCGTACTGTATTCAAAGGGCAACGATGATTTATTTACTTTTAAATTATTGTCACTACTTAGCAACAACGGTGAGCAAGAACGTGTGCGGTGAATTGGCGCGGCATTTAAAAACAAATCAGTTTTTTTGTTTTTGTTTATTTCGCTGTTTTCATTAGCATTTATCGTAACGTAAGTATTTCTACTGCTTGTGTTCGCACTTTTATTAAGAATGTTTAAATTTGAGTGACTCATAAATGAGCCCTCGCACTGTACTTTTGTTTTGTCTTATTAATCAACTAGTAATGCCGTTGTAAATAAGAGAAAAAAAAAATACAACAACTTTGTTGTTCTGTATCAAAACAGGTTTTATTGTTTTTGTTTGTTTATTTAAAGTTTACTCACTAAATTTTGTTTGTATTACACGTTTTTTGCGAGCTTGAAAAAAAACGCGTCCGTTCAATTAGAAGAATAACTAGCGACCTATATAAATATTATTCTAAAATTATTGTAGAGATCTGTAAATAGTGTCTCAAAATTCCCGCTTACAAAAATAGAAGGTGCTGCCAAAGTTTTAAGTACCATTAAGCCAGTAAAATTGCGTACTTTTACCATTTTATTTATATTCTCCTTTGGAAGTGATATATTTTAAATTCATCCAGAAGCGTTTGCGTGATACGAATACAGACAGACGGATACACAGACAGACAAAAATTCCAAATATTGGTATTTTGTATTCCTTATCGATTAACATCTGCACAAAAAACACACAATTTTAAAAAAATATTTCATGTACAGAAATGATCCTGTTACAGTTTTATTATAGGTATAGATCATAATAGAATACAGTACATCATGAAATAAAAAGTAATTTATGATGGCTTTCTTAACAAAATGGCTAATCGTAGATTTTAGACTTTTAATACATTAAAACTGAAGCCTATCCTCAATACATCTTATCAAAACAAAGGACTTTGTCAATTTGAAACGTGACTCTAGCATGAAACCTCAACTTAACTAAAGATTTCGTATTGTTTCAAGGACTGACGCTAAGTGCCGCCCCTGTCCAAAAACTATTTGCGAATAATCAAGCAACAATGTCAGCCGACAAAGTTTCAGGTTGTCGACAAAATTTATATTTTGTTATACTAAATGTTCCGAATTATTGACGGTTGGATTTTTTTCTACAATTTATTTATTGTATCTTGAATATATTTGAACTAACAATAATTACTCATTTCTTAAGTGTAAAATAAAATTTATTATACTTATTTGTTAATTCGAGCCAGAGCACGACAAAAAATGTATGTTTCACGGTTGCTGCTATCATTTGCGGGTTATCCCTCTGATGTTCGGAAGGGAGCAACTGTGATCATCTGTAAAGTCTTATTTTGACGCCTTTGGATTTTTTCTACATTGCTAGCTGAGGCTGTGCCCCATAATTGAATATCATAACACCAAATTGGTTTTAGAATTGACTTGTACAATAAAAGTTTGCAATCTAAGGCGAGAGTAGAATTTCTACAAAGAAGCCATTTTAGGTAGACTGCTTTTAACTTTATTTGTGTGAACTTTGATTCGTTCTGGCGCTTCCACGTAAGGTGAAGATGTATACCGAGGTATTTGACGTCTGAAAGCTGGTACCTATATCATTTAATTTTTTATTCTAATAGGGAGGCATGAGTCCTTACGCAGTGTGAACGTTATATAAATGCATTTTTTTTCATTCACCCTTATTCTCTATTTCTTCACCCATTTTTCAAAGTTTATTATCTTGTAAATGTTGTGATTCCACTTGGGCGCTTTCATGAATACTTAGAAAAGCTGAGTCATCAGCAAATGTTGATGTGTGCACAAGGCATATCTGATGTGTACAGCAGGTATAAAACGGGTCTCAAAATACTACCTTGGGGAGCTGTGGCGAGCTTAAAAATCTTCTTCTTTTAGTAACAACTTTCGATTCGTAAAATAGTTTTTTAAAAGCTTATAAAAGTTTTCGGGTTTGAGATACGTCGATAAAAAGCGCAGAACAGTATTTTCTTGCCGAGATATTTCACGTCTGAAAGTATTGTTTAATTATTTATACGTTGTATTGAAGTATTGTTTGGTTATTTATACGTTAAAGTTATGTGAGTACATTTTTGTTCAATCACCTTTATTTATTTATACGTTAAAGTTATGTGAGTACATTTTTGTTCATTTACCTTTATTCTCCATTTCTTCAATAATTTTTAGAAATGTAAATGGGCCCCAATATACTACCCTGGGGAACTCCGGCACAGGTGAGCTTAAAAATTTACTCCTTTCACGATGAATTTTCGATCGGTTAAATAACTATCTATCAGCTTGTATAAGTTAACGGGTAAATTCCGTTTTAACTTATATAAAAACTAGCTGTGCCCGCCACTTCTTCAGCGTCCTTGCAATATTTTGTTCCATCGCGTAGTTTTTACGTGATGCGAACGCAAAAGAAAAGCTGGCAGAAAGACAGAAAGACGGAATTATTATTATTATTATATGTATAGATATATAAACTTATATAATAGGCCAGCGTGCCTTAACAACGCAGAGCAGTATTTTCTTTCTTCAAAGGTCTTCTTAATTACGTTAACTAATCTGTGAGTGTGTTCGATTGTACTATGTTTTTTTCTGAAGCCGAATTGATGGTTTGAAATACATCCTTTGTCGCCTAAGATGTTCAGCTTAGTTATGAACATCCTCTAAAACAGCCTGTATGTATCTACTCTTGTCTGGTTTTTCCTGGTTTAGGAATCATAGTGATTAACGAAACCTTCCAATCTGGAGAAAAGTACTCAAGGCGTAAAATGAAATTAAAAATAAAAAGTAATTGATGAATCCAATTATCGAAAATCGTAAATGAATTCGAAAAATGTAAAATAAAATTGTATACCTATCAACTTAAAAGCAGCAAAGGCATACAGGTAGTTATTAAAGGTATAGATTTATATGTTGATCCAAAGGAGATAATAGCTGGCCTTCAGAAAGCGGAATTTTAGGTAAAAAATGTAGATAATCTCAGAAATAGAGAACATGCGCCCCAACCACTTTTCCGAGTTGAACTGGAACCTGGAAATATGAGATTAAAGATAAATAAAACGCACCCCATATACAATCTGAAGTACCTTTTGCACCGCAAAATTACAGTAGAGGAACCACATAAACGATCAGGACCCGTCCAGTGTCTAAATTGCCAAGAATATGGCCATACTAGGGCATACTGTAAGTTGCCTCCGGTTTGCGTTGTGTGGCGAAGTCGTCTAAAAAATTAAATACTCCTCCTAAGCAGCCACAATATCAACTAAATGCTCATTATCACCAGTTAGCTCTACCAACAACCCAACATGTTTCATACGAGGATATGTTAAAAACCAACAACAATCCAGCACAAATAGCCACACCGACAACTAATTCTATACAAATTTGCTCCCAGAACCTAAAGAACAAACACCATCTGGTAATTATAATCGCCTCTAAGCAAGCATCGAGACATTAGTGCTTTCGTTAAATAGTTTTATGAGCTCTATGAGCAGCATGATGCAAGAAATGGTACGCATGCAATCTATGATGTTGCAGGTGGTACTTAACAAACCATAAACTGCTTAAAACTATGTTTCTGGAACTCTAACGGCTTGCGCCAGCACAAAAATGAACTCGAGTACTTCCTTAAGAACCAACAAATTAATGTCATGCTTGTTTCATAGACTCACTTAACAACAAATAGCTTTTTAAAATCAATAGCAAAGACCCCCATGGCAGAACATGTGGTGGTTCAGCAATACTAATAAAGTCTCGAATTAAACATTATCTACTGTGTGACTTTGTGAGGGATATCTTCACGCAACAAACATCTGCATTGATTAATTTCATCAAAACTTTGTTGGTTCTTCAATTTATTCTACTCCTTGATTTCAAGTATCAGAGGGTCAGTATAGCGATTTTTTCAAGGTACTAGGATCCTGTTTCATAGCATCAGGCGACTACAATTCTAATCATACGTTTTGGGGATCACGTTTAATAACTCCAAAAGGTCGTGTTTTGTTTGACACAATTTCAATGCTGCATCGAAATGTGATCTCGAGTGGACAGCCCACCTATTGGCCTACTGACCAAAAAAAAAAAAAAAAAAAATACGGGATGTTATTGATTTCGGCATTATTAAGGGTATTCCAAGAGAAATGATGAAAGCTGAAGCGTCACTTGATTTATCCTCAGATTATTCACCCACTATTGTCTATATATGGAACCAACAAAATATTGTAACATCAACTAGTACAAGCATAAATTGGTTAAAATATAGAAAATATCTCAGTATGCATTGTTCCGAAAACGTCAACCTAAGAACATCAGAGGACGTAACTAAGCAGATGTAATAACATTTATTCTGTAGATGTCGATCGGCTCTTGACCGAAAAAGAAAACTTCGGAGAAAATGGCAATTACATAGATCTCCTCAACTGAAAACCAGACTTAAAGATTGCACAAAGCGGCTAAGAAAGCTACTAGAATCTCGTAGAGTAGCATCTCTAAAAAATTAACTGGAAAACCTGGACTCAACTCCACAATCAGATTATTCATTATGGCGTACATGTAGAAACCTTAAAAGGCCTGTCGTACGTAAGCCTCCCTTACGAATTTCTTGTGGAGGCTGGGCAAGAAATTATACCAAAAAGGCAATCTATTTGTTGGTCATTTAAAAAATGTTTTTACTCCAAATGTCTCGACTGATATAGCTGAGCTGCCACCTGTCGATGTTATTCCGGCAGTTACCCTAAGGTTTGAGCTTAGAGATATTGAAAGTGCAATAACTGATTTAAAAACCAAGAAAGAGAGAATAAAAACGAACTTAAGCTTGATTATAAATTTCATTGTATGTAATACATAAACAGTTCGACTAATAATAATTTAAATTTTCAAAATTTTTTATTAATTTTCACATTTTTGGAAAATTTGTTTTTTGTTTTCTTCCGAGTTTCTATAGGCTTTTTGTGTTCATTTTTAATAATCAGACATTATTGATCCACATTTGAGATGACCTCTTCCAACCTTTGTGTAATACTTATTCGAAATTTGGAAAAATTATTTCTAAAAACGTCTTGTAACTAGTAACGCGAGGTATTTTTCGGGGATTTTAATTCTATTCAACACTGCAGGATTTAGTTTTTCTTTTAACGTTTGGGTCAAACTATCTTTTTTGAGTTTCTTAATTTGTATATAGTGTCTTTGGAAATGATCATGGGGGTTTTCAAAATGGTTGGAATCTATTTTCTCGGAAAAGATAATTTGATAAAAGATAATTCCTAAAGACGTTTAGTGGGGCCTCACAATGTGGTATGAGAAGGCTACTGGCCTCCTCGCCACTATGGTGGGAGTTATCATCTGATGATAACGTATTGATTTCAGGTGGTAACCCAGAGAGTGCGTCGGCCACGACATTTGTTTTTCCAGATTTATAAATTAGTCTGTAATTGTATTCTTCTATCCTGGACTTCCATCTTTTAAGTTTTGCATTATTATTGGCGTTACTCAATGCAAAAGTTAGTGGCTGATGATCAGCTAATATCTTAATTTCCCGAGCTCCAAATAAGTAGGAGCGAAGCTTGTCCAGGGACCATATGATTGCCTACATTTCTTTTTCAATAGTTGAATAGTTTTCTTCAGTTTTGTTAAGAAATCTTGAGAGGTAAGTAATTGGTCGGTCTTTACCAAGTTCCCCCTGTGAAACGACGGCACCTATTGCGTAATCAGAGGCATCTGTTGTGAGAATAAATGGTTTATCGAAAGCTAGGAAAACCAATATTTCCGACGATACTAAAAGTTCTTTTAAATTATTGAATGTCTTTAGTGCTTCATTGTCAAGTGTAATACCGATTCGCTTTGATTGATTTGCTTTAATTTGTGCATTTGAATCTCTCGTCAGATTTGTTAAAGGTTTTGCTACCGCAGCGAAATCTCTTACAAATCATCTGCTAGTTCTAGAAAATTTTTTAGGTCTTTTAAATTCTTTGGTGGTGAAATATGTTTTATTGCAGCGACTTTAGCAGGATCGGGATGTATGCCATTTTGAGACACAACGTGTCCAAGAAATTCCACGTTTGTCCTGAGAAACTTGGATTTTTCCAAATTTATTCTTAAGTTGGCTTCATTTAATAGGGAAAATACTTTCCTGAGGCTTTCATATGTTCATTTTTATTCTTGCCGAACACAATAATATCGTCTATGTAGACATAGCAGGTTTTCCCAGTATTTCGTCATTCATCATCCGCTGAAATATGGCTGGTGCATTTTTTAAGCCAAAAGCTAGCTGTAAAAATTCAAACTTGCTGTTAATTGTTGAAAAAACTGTTTTCTCTATATCTTTATCCATCATTCTGATTTAGTGAAATCCAGATGTTAAATCCAAAGTGGTAAAGTATCTACATTCTCCTAGATTAGAGAGTGTATTGTTAATGTCATGGATTGGGTACGCATCTGGGATGGTTACTGCGTTCAGCCGTTTAAAATCTACAACCACTCTATATTGGCTTTCCCCATTAGGTTTAGGTTTCTTTTCAACTACCCATAAGGGTGAATTATATGGACTTTTTGATCATCTTATAATACCATCTTCGAGCATTTGGTTGACTTGTTTCTCTATCTCAGATCTAAGGTGATTTGGATAGGGATATTGCTTAGTATAAATTGGTTCGTCTGTAGATGTTCTTATTCTGCCCGAACTGAGGTTTCAATTAATCCACTTTCGGAGACCAAAAAGTGTATTCGTGTAACAGATCTTGGAAATCTTTGTCGATATTTTGGGATGATTGGATATTATTTACCTGTTTGGATATTCTATTTTTAAGAGAAATTTTAGCTCCGTTTTTTAACTGTTAGGTGTTATCTTTTCGGTTAATTATGGCTTCCTTCAAAGTGTCATCGCCTATAATACCATAAAATGAGCGGAGTCCAGGGCGGACAAAGAAGTCGAGGTAATCGTTTATATTTACACTTTGAAAAAATTTGCCACGAACTTTACGTGAAGTAGGTATTTCGCTGGCAGCTAAATGAATTTTAAATGGTTAATTTACGGGTTTTGAATTACATGATACTTTTTCTGAAATAAAATTTTTGTTCGCGTCAGTATCAACGAGGAATTTTAAAATTTTACCATCCTTTAGGCGTAACACTAGGTATGGTATGCTAGAGAGGCCTCTGTCATAAAATTTATTTCATGTTCATTTTCCAAGTTTGCTTCGTCATAACCTTCTTCTTCCTCTTGGTAACTTTGCATTACATCTTGTTTGTCGTCCTCAACAGTCTCTGTATTAAGAGACAACAACGTCTCTCTTTTGAGGAATATTATAAGAAGAAGATCGACTTCCATTGGTACCGGTGGCTTTGGTTGAGTGGGCCTTGGAGGTGGGTTATTCTGTGCGTATTTTTGATCCTGTCTTATTGGGATCGGTGTATTATAAATACGAGCTTGTTCAGCTGTACTTAGGTTTCCATATTGAGTTCCATATCTACTTCGATTCATCGGACTATGTACCTGATTAATAGGTGCAACAATGGTATTATATTTATTATTGCGTGGGTGAATAGAGGTATTTCTATAATTCAAATTTTGGAACTCGAGGCAAGAAGTATATGCCTCTGGGAGTGTTGCTGGTTTCTGAATAGCCAACATTCTCGGTATGTCACGTTTATCCCTCGGATAAATATGTATGTCCAAGGCTCTATTTCTGTAGGTTGAGATTAAAACTTCCACTGTTTCAGCCGAATAATTACCTGACTTAATTTTATTTATGATCAGTGATAACTGGTGATTAACTGTAGTATAGAATTCATCAACCGTATTATTGCGCTGGGACATAACACTTAACTCGTATTCTGAGGTTCTCACATCTCGTTTATCCGCATAATGCAAGGACAAACAATTTTTAATTTTTTCCCAACTCTCATCGAATATGTTATAAGATATTAGGGCCGCATCGGCGGGACCTCTCACTTTATGTCTTATATGTTGCAGAATTGCCCTATAAATTGGTTTATCTCTTACTATCTCATAGTCCCTCAATATGGATTCCACACTGTGGATCCAAGAAATATACCGGACGGGGTTACCGTCAAAGACCTGTAAATCCTTACGCAATCGGGAAGTTTCCATATTTCGACCAGATCGGCTTCGGTCCTAGGAACAGGGAGTGTTGCATCCCTAGTGGGAGCAGGATTATTTCTATTCTCCTAGGTACTTATTCTATTAGTGAGAAGCCTCACTTGGTCTATTTGTGAATTAAGGGCACCGGTAAGCTGCGTTATCGCGTCTTGAATCCGTTCCATTTAAAATTAAAGGAACATTTTTTAGATATGGTTACGTGTAGAAAAGTGTTTGCGTAGTTCTTGTTTGGAAAAAAGGATTGTTGAATCAAAGATTCGCTCCCAACACAAGATATTTCAACTTTGATAATTATAAAAATATAGTTTTTACTTTTTAATTTTAGAAAATTTTCACGATTTAGTTACAATTTAAATTTTTTGTAATTATTTTTACTATTATTTAAAAAAATTATAATTTTCACTATCTTAAAATTTTTACGATTTAGTTACAATTTAAATTTCTTGTCAATTTTTGTTTTTTATTATTTCAAAAAAAAAAAAGTTATAATTTTCACTTTCTTAATTCTATAAAATTTTCACGATTTAGTTACAATTAAAATTTCTCGTAATTTTTTAAAAAAAAAAAAGAAAATTTATAATTTTTACTTTCTTAATTCTATAAATATTTTACAACAATTTTGATAAAATTTCTTGTAATTTTTCCAAAAACTTTAAATATGACTTACAAAATAGTTTGAATGAAGATCCACATCCTTCTTGGAGAGTCCGCGTTAACCTTTTTTAGGGTTTTAGCCGTCTACTTGGGTACGGATATTCGTCACTGATGTAGTTTCCTCTTTTTATTTCCCTTTGGTATCGGTGGTGTTTCTTCCTTTGAAGATAACTTCCACGTTCTTAGAATGAGTTGTGTGAGTATGTTGTACAATCACCTTTTTGTAAAGGTTTCACGTGGCTCTTATCTTTCAAATGTCCTCTTGTTTGTTATTAAATTATTAGGTTTGTTAAAAAAAATTTTCACAAAACCTTAAGTTTTTTGCCAGTAAAAATGTTCACTTTTTTTAACTGTTTATTTTAGACTCTTATTATTTTTAATTTTTAGATTTGCTCGGGATCCTTTTTATTTGTTAACCGTGGACTTTTAAATTTAATTTTTTCCGAATCCTTTTTATTTTTAACTGTGGACTTTTTGGTTTGCTCGGGCGCCAGTTATGAGGTTTAAATGAAAGACGTGCATGTGCTTTACTCGTAATAACAACTGAATTCTTTATTCCATTCTTTTTCTTATTTTTACCCAATTTTAATATTTGCATTTTACAATTTTATTTTAATAAGTGCTTTATTAGCAATTTTATTTATTTGCTTAATAGCTGATTTTGTTTATTTTATAATTAATGAAAAAGTTATTTTAATCCAATTTTAATTTTTGCATTTTAAATTTATTTTAAAGCTAAATATTTGAGTTAAGTTTAGGCCAATTCGGAAGTAAAATCAACAACATCAAAAAATCTGTTATTGGAATATGTTTGTGTTTTGTGCTGCCAGTATTGAAGTGTTAAATAGAATAGTTTCTTGAATTCTGTTACGTTCTGTTAATTAATGACTAACTCAAGTCACGCATTTCAAATATTATTCCGAGAGGATGTGTTTTTTAATAGTGTCCACAAAATCTAAATTTTTGATAACTTAAATAATTTTTGAAAAATAATAGCATTGTAGCCCTTAAAAAATCCTATCTATGAATTGATTTAATTTTGAAAATAAAAAATCAAATAAATTATCACAAAAGTGTCGGTCAATCATAAACATAAATAATACGCGAATATACAAATAATAAAAACGAAAAAACAAAACAAAAATCTCAAAAGAACAACGCAAACTTAAAGAAATGAGTTTAATGACCGAATAATCTGTTTGCGATCATTGCAAATCAAACATAACTATAACAAAGTTTGCAAAATGTTCGAAATGCAATTCAAAATATCTCCTCTCCGTGCTGTTCAATAACTGAAACTGCAAACAATAACGTAATTGGTAACAAAAAATCCGAGTGCACATGTCATCGATGCAAGTTTTGAACCAGATCTTTTTTTTCATAATTTATTTATTTATTGTATCTTTAATATTTTTGAACTAACAATAATTACTCATATCTTAAGTCTAAAATAAAAATATACTTTTTAAGTCCCGCTAGTGCTAGAGAAAAATAATGTTTGTTTCACGGATTTTGCAATCATTTGCGAGTCATCCCTCTAATGTACGGCCAAGAACAGCAGAATCTCTTCTTTTTAGTCGAATGTGACCAGGTTTGGATGAGATTCAAGGCTCTTTAGATATGTGACTGCATGTTTCGCTATTTCTGCTTTAACTGATGGCATGTTTAGGTCTTTGTGGATGTTCGAATTTTTTATATACCAGGGAGCAGATGTAGTCATACGTAGCATCTTATTTTGGCGCCTTTGAATTTTTTCTACATTGCTAGCTGAGGCTGAGGTTTGAGGGTCGACTTGTACAGTAGAAGTTTACAATCTAAGCTCAGTGAAGTTTCTGCCAATTTTCTGCTTTTAATTTCATTTGTGTTAACTTGAAATCTATGTGGCTTTTCCAAGTAAGGCGACGGTCAAGATGTATACCCAGGTATTTAACGTCTGAAAGCTGTGGTATCATTTGGTTATTTATGCGAATAGGAGGGCATGAGTCCATACGCAGTGTGAAAGTTATTTGAGTACATTTTTGTTCATTCACTTTTATTCTCCATTTTTCTAACTATTTTTCCAAATTGAGTACATGGTCTTGTAAAAGTTCAGATGCTACTTGGGCACTTTCATGAATACTCAAAAAAGCTGTGTCTTCTGCAAATGTTGATGTGTGGACTAGGGTGCTAATTGGCATATCTGATGTGTACAGTAGATATAAATTTGGTCCCAAAATACTACCTTGGGGAACTTCAGCTTCAATGAGCTGTGGCGAGCTTAAAAAATCACCTTCTTTTAGTAAAAACTTTCGTTTTCGCGATTCATTAAATAATCTTTTAAGAGCTTATAAAAGTTTTCGGGCAAGTTCAGCTTTAACTTAAATATTAGGCCTTCGTGCCAAACCTTATCGAATGCTTGAGAAACGTCAATAAAAAGCGCAGAACAGTATTTTTCTCTTCAAAGGTCTTTTTAATTACATTTACTAATCTGTGTGTTTGTTGGATCGTACTATGCTGTTTTCTAAAGCCGAAATGATGGTTCGGAATACATCATTTCGCGCTAAGAATTGGATTTAGCTTAGTTGTCAATATTCTTTCAAACAACTTTGACATGTTTGATAAATGGCTTATAGGTCTGTATGATTCTACTTTTGTATGGTCTTTTCCTGGTTTAAGAATCATAGTAATCAAAGAGACCTTCCACTCTGTGGGAAAATACTCAAGACGTAAGATGGCAGTAAAAACAAAAAGAATAGTTCGGCGACCTATACGGGGCAACTCAAATAACATCTTTTTACTTGTTTTATCAACGCCAGGGGCGTTTTGGTGTTTAAATCCGCTATTGCCCTATCAATATCGCTAAATTCAAATCTTACGGGTACTTCGGCACTAGTCTCTGCTGGTGGCAATTCAACTATATCAGTACACATATTTGGAGTGAAAACCTTTTTCAAATGATCAACAAATAAATTACCTTTTTCGGTATCATTTCTTGCCCAGTCTCCACAAGAAGTTCGAAAGGGAGGCTTACGTACGACTGGTCTTTTACATGCACGCCATAAACAATAATCTGATTGTGCAGTTGCGTCGAGGTCTTCCCAATAATTTTTCAGAGATACTACTCTTCGATATTCTAGTAGCTGACTTAGCCGATTCGTGCAATCTTAACTAAATCCTGTATGGAGATTGAAAAACCATTTACAATCTTTGAATTCGAACTTGCCCTTAAAAAACCAAGGATAACAGCCCAGGCGCTGATAAGATATCATACTCAATGATTAAGAACGCATCCGCTGATTTTAAATTGCGCGTATTAAACCTTTTTAATCAAATATTCTTAAGTGGTGTTATACCACATAATTGGAAGAAAGCTGAAGTCATCTGAATACCTAAGTCAAACAAAAATAAAGACCAATGTGACTCATATCAACCAATATCGTTACTATCATGTCTAAGCAAATTATTGGAAAAAATGGTAGCAAAGAGGTTATCTTGGTTTGTTTTTCAAAATAAACAAAATCAAACAAACGGGTTTTAGACCGAACAGCAGTACAATCGATTTATTAATACATTTAGAGTACCATTTATCTAAATATTTCTCTATACGCAATCACTGCTCTGTACTTAGTATAGATTTCGAGAAGGCCTACGACAAAATAGGTATTCATTTTCTATTTCATTTTAAACCAATTAAGAGAGTGGAATGTTGGAAATAATATATACCGATTTGTCAAGTCTTTTCTGACAAATAGGAGTTTTTTAGTGGAAAACAACGGTTATAAATTGATGATTACTAAATTAGACAATAGTATTCCACCACTGTCGGTGATATTGTTCCTTATTGCTTTTGAGAAAATTAATCATATCATATTAAAGCAGAAGACATTTTCCCATTGTTTATATGCGGAAGACCTCATTTTATTTGCAAAAGTTGACAATTCTAACCTAATTCAAAATGAACTCGATAAACTGATGACAGATTTAAATAGTTGGTGTTCTACATCAGGTGCAAAAATATCCAATTTAAAATCCAAACATCGTCATGTTTGTCGTAAACACAACTGCGTTATACCAACTTTTAAAATTAATAGTCATAATTTACAAAATGTTTCGGAACTCAAAATTCTCGGTCTAATATTTAATAGAAAACTGAATTGAAACAACCATATTAAACATATCTCAATGGATCTCTCAAAACGTCTAAATGTCTTGCGGTCCCTTAACGGGTCCTCAAGCGAAAGTCATATTAACACAATAACACATATCTTAAAATCAATTATACTAAGCAAAATAGACTACGGACTTGTTATTTATGGCAAGGCAGCAAATGCAAGTTTAATACCAATTACAAAATATTATCACGCAGCACTTAGATCTGCTACGCAATCATTTTATACAACACCGATTAAAAATATATTATACGAGTTTAACCTGCCAACAATTGAAGATCGATACAAAAAACTTATATGCAATCAGATTATCAAACTATCACAAAATAAACCGAACATTATTTTTAGTGATGCTGAAGGCTATCTTAAACTTAAAAGAAAACCTAAACTAAAAACAACTATATCAGTTATTCATGACACAGCCCAAGAATTTTCAATACACCTCAATAGAATCGAACATGCCTCCAAAAAATTCCAAATCAAATGAACTTAAACAATACCACCTTGAAGTTTTTAACAAATGGAAGCAAAGTAAGTGGACGTTCTGGTACTGTGATGTTTCGAAATCAGAAGCAGGAAACGGCTTTGCAGTAGTCGAAGACAGTGGTCTCATAATCAAAAAAGGCTTATTACCTACTACACCTCAATCTTTACATCTGAAATTACGGCTATCGAAGAAGCATTGAAAGCAAAATCACCTAGGAAAAAAGTTGTTATATGTTCGGACAGTTTATCATCAATAAATTCCCTTAAAAATACAAATAACAATGAACCACTAATGACTAAAGTCCGTGAAAACCTATTAAAACAAAAAAATACCAAAATTCTTTATACACCAGGCCATATAGGTATTGCTGGTAACGAATTAGCTGACAAAAATGCTTAAGCCGCAGTTCTATCTTCTACAATAATTCATAATAACTATACCAAAAAAGATATTATAAGCTACATATACAAACAAATTAAAGATAAAAACCAAAAATCAGTAACTCTTTCCCCAAATGGATGTTACAAATCAATTAACCCAACATGCCAAAGAATAAAATATGCCACAGGAATGCCCAAATAGCAACAAAAAATATTAACGAGTTTAAGACTTGGCCATAGCAAACGAACGCACCAACATCTTTTGAAAAAAGAAAATCAACCTTTATGCCCGAAATGCAATAACCAACTTTAAATCTATTAAAAAATATCTACCTTTAGAAATTCTTAAAAATCTGTAATCGTGTACATTCATAAACATAAGTATACATGTATATACATACATCCCTATTTTTCAAGTTATTACGTCTGTAAATAAAAAATTTCAAAATATGTATAAATATGTAAGGACGAAGGCCGCTGCAGCCAGTTCCTATAAATGTAATTATTAATTTGTAAATTTATTTACTTTTAATAAATAAAAATAAATAAATAAATTAGTTAAATTAAAATGACTCTATCACGCGAAAGACTTCAGGTAATATCTAACGTCAAATCGTTGCTTATAACTACAAGTCTTTTGGTGTTGAATACTTCCCATTTAATAAATAAAATACATGTATATAAATCAATAATAAAGATATGAAAATAAAGAGGCAAAAACAATATATGGGTATAAAATGTTCCGAAACATTACTGAAACAATTAAGTTCCCTATGTTTTCATACATAAAAGCTGTTGTTGATGCTACTTTAATTCGTTATCAAAAAACGAAGAAAAAAAAAGAAAATAAAAAAAATATACAAGAAACATACAATAAATATTTGACGCAGTTGACGTCTCCGAGGCCTCTTCGAACATGCTGCATTCATTAGGTGTCTTACAGTGACGTGTTGCATATTTTCTAGTGGAATTGTATTATTGAAGTAATATTTGCAAATAATTAAATAGATATTAGGAACTATTACTTAGATAAATATTTTAATTTACGTTACTAGAGAGTTAGTTTACAAATTAGAGGCTAATTTTGTGCAATAAAAACAAAACATTAGCATTATACATTACTATAATGTAGCTTGTGCAAGGAATTAGATTGGTGGTAAGTTTGGTAAGGTATAAATTTTGATTATATTACTATTGGTAGCAGATTTCGTAGAATAAGTATAACTACCTTATGTTTAATGTTTTTGGTGTTGATATATGGATCCAGCATTAGTTGTTTTCTTCTGGTTTTGAACGCTGTTTTTCCTCGAAAGGGATTTCTTTTTTTAGCTGAATTTTGTGGAGTTTCTTCCTCATTCTCTGTTTGAATTATTGATGGGTGATTGTTTTCTTTTTACTTGTGAATGATAGAGTTTTTTTCAGATTTAGAGTGGTTTGCCAGTCACTTGAGGTTACCCTTAAAATGAGGCGTGAGTTAATTCTCTACCAGTACGGTTCACAAGTAATGAAATATGCACGTGTGGGAAACCTTTGGATTTATATCTTAGAAATATAAGATGTTGATGCACCTGAGCGCATCTGTTTCTGGGCCTGAAAGGATTTTTTCAAAGGTCTTGCTTATTACTTGGGAGCAGGAACGATCCTGGGTGACAAAAATTGTCCGTATTAGATTTTATTTGTTTCCCTTTGTACTTGAATAGTTTTTTTTATCATACCTTTGAGATTATGCCCTTTCTTTTTGCACACAATTTTTAATATTTAGAAACGATTAAGCTACACGTGTCTTAAGTTTTTTTTTTTTGCTGTTTTTTTAATTTTATTTTGTTATGAATAGTTCTTACTCATTCGAGTTCTTAAAGTAAAAAGAAAGCTTTTATGGCTGAGTAGACAAAACCATGCTTTTGTGAATACGGGTAATTCAAATGAAACTAATTACTAGATATCTACTAGCTATTGATACTCAATTATTCTGTTACAGAGTTACCACTATAATCAGCAGTTAGTAATATCATGCATGATCATGTAAAATGACGAAATGCAAATAATGTAAGTGTAAAAGTCAAAGTCCGTTAAAACCATAATAATATTATAAACGTTATATCATAGTAATTTATTTATATTTTCATCCATATTTACCACTAAATATTTATGTTTTTAATATAGTCATAAGATTTCAAATTTTCTACTGTACTAGAAAATTAGGCCAATACAAACCGCATAATACTTGCATTCTATTAGGAGGAAAACGAATTTTATGGCCTAAGATCTTTGGCATGAAATGTTCCCAATATTTTTCCATCTAAATCTTCTAAAACATAATAATTTTGACTAACTTTTTGCGTAATTTTGGCTTTGAGATATATTGGTGAAAGTTTGGCATTAACGTTTTTCTCTAAGGAACTTTGGACAAAGCTTTTTCCTGCCGAGTAAGATATAGGGCGGGTACGTAGGTTATATTGATTTTGATTGGTACAATAAGCTTTGGAGATATTTTGTTGCAAGTCCAGACTTAGCAAAGCAAGAGCATCCTCCTTTGGCAGGGGATTTTTAGTGTCACTAAGTAAATCCACATTCTTTAACAGAGTATATGAAGAACCATGTGTTATCATATCCATTCCAAAAACTGCTCGATAGGGTGATGTTTGAATAGCATTGTGTATAGAGTTTCTTAAGGCGCAGCTAATCGAACTGAGGGTTTCATCCCATAAGGTTTCGTCTTTCTTTAAGTAGGCGCGAATCCCAGTAATTAGCGATCTATTAACCCTTTCAGATGCGTTGGATTGCGGTGAATATAATTCTGTATAAATATGAGTAATCCCGAGCTTCGTAAAGAGGGCATTAAGTTCATTAGATTTAAATTGGGAACCATTGTCACTCACGATACATTCTGGGACTCCGTAAATATGAAAAATTTGCTCTAACAAAAAAGATTGTATGGCAACGGACGTAAATTTGCGCATTGGGCAAAGCTAAAAGAACTTCGTTAAGAGGTGAAGTACGATTAAGAGGCCAATGTGTCCACGCTTACTTCTCGGGTAAGGTCCTAACAAGTCAATGTATAGACGTTGGAAAGGTCGTACGGATATGCATTGTTTCCCCATCTCCGGTCTTGTCACAAAATTAGGGGCTTTGGTGATCTTGCATACTTCACAATTTCTTATATAATCACGTACTTCTTCAACGATTCCGGGCCAAAAAAAAAAATTGCTTTGAATTATGTCTAAAGTTTTGGTCATGCCACAATGTGCTGAAATTGGTAAATCGTGTGCTCTGGTTATAACGCTTCTCCGTAATTTACTAGGGACCCAAAGCTTCCATGCATATTGTTGCTCCAGATCATTACCAGTATAGTGTTCGGTGCGTATGTAAACAATGTTCGCTTTCAATTTCTCGTAATCCTGATCCATGAAATGTTCGGAATTAAGGTCCATTTCTGGTTGCGCCAGTTCGACAGCAGAAATTTCATCACAGTGTATCGAGAAAGGGAGTCCGGCGCAATATGATCGTTTCCTTTTCTGTGGGTGACTGTAAACTTATAAGCTTGTAGCTTAAATACCCAATGTGCCAATCTTTCAGATAAATCAGATTGCGTCATGAGCCACACTAAGCTGGAGTGGTCAGTGATTACCTCGAATTCTTGCATTTTTATGTAACACTGGAATCGTTTGATGGCTTCTATTGCGGCAAGACATTCTCTCTCAGTTACACGGTAATTGCGTTGTGCTGTGTTAAGTTTTTTCGCCATGATTTTTTTTTGTCATAATTTATTTATTGTATCTTCAAAATTTTTGAACTCACAATAATTACTCGTATCTTAAGTCTAAAATAAAATATACTTTTTAAGTGCAGCCAGTGCTAGACAAAAATAATGTTTGTTTCACGGATTTTGCAATCATTTGCGGGTCATCCCTCTAATGTACGGCCATGAAAAGCAGTATCTCTTCTTTTTAGTCGAATGTAACTAGGTTCATTTAGCATGTTACGCGCCAAAGGGTTTGGATGAGATTCAAGCCTCTTTAGATATGTGACTGTTTAGGTCTTTGTGGATGTTCGAATTTTTTATATACCAGGGAGCAGATGTAATCATACGTAGTATCTTATTTTGGCGCCTTTGAATTTTTTCTACATTGCTAGCTGAGGCAGTGCCCCATAACTGAATCCCATAACACCAAATTGGTTTGAGGATCGACTTGTACAGTAGAAGTTTACCATCTATGCTCAGGGTGAAGTTTCTGCCAATAAGCCAATTTAGTTGAACTGCTTTTAGTTTCATTTGTGTTAACTTGAAATCAATGTGGCTTTTCCAAGTAAGGCGACGGTCAAGATGTATACCCAGATATTTAACGTCTGAAAGCTGTGGTATCATTTGGTTATTTATGCGAATAGGAGGACACGAGTCAAAAAAAAGCGCGGAACAGTATTTTTTTTCTTCAAAGGTCGTTTTAATTACATTTACTAATCTGTGTGTTTGCTGGATCGTACTATGTTGTTTTCTGAAGCCGAATTGATGGTTCGGAATACATCCTTTCGCGCTAAGAATTGGATTCAGCTTAGTAATTAATATTCTCTCAAACATTTTTGACATGTTTGATAAAAGGCTTATAGGTCTGTATGATTCTACTTTTGTGTGGTCTTTTTCTGTTTGAGGAATCATAGTAATCAAAGAAACCTTCCACTCTGTGGGAAAGTACTCAAGACGTAAGATGGCATTAAAAACAAACAGAATAATTCTGCGACCTATACGGGACAACTCAACTAACATCTTGTTACTTGCTTTATCAACGCCAGGGGCTTTTTTGGTGTTTAAATCTGCTATTGCCCTTTCAATATCGCTAAATTCAAATCTTAGGGGAACTACGGCACTAGTCTCTACTGGTGGCAACTCAACTATATCAGTACACATATTTGGAGTGAAAACCTTTTTCAAATGATCAACAAATAAATTACCTTTTTCGGTATCATTTCTTGCCCAGTCTCCACAAGAAGTTCGCAAAAGGGGCTTACGTACGACTGGCCTTTTAAGGTTTCTACATGCACGCCATAATTAATAATCTGATTGTGCAGTTGCTTCGAGATCTTCCAAGTAATTTTTCGTTTCGAGACGTTACTCTTCAATATTCTAGAAGCTGTCTTAGCCGTTTCGTGCAATCTTTAAGTTTAGATTTGAGTTCAGGATATCTGTGTGATTGCCACTCTCTTTGAATTTTGCTTTTTTCAGCCAAGAGCAGCTCGACATCTACAGAATAAATTTGATTGTATTAGCTGATTGTCGAGTTACTGTTGCATGTTGGGCAGCCGATTTAAGAATTTGATCAAAATTAATAAGACTTTGATTAGCGTCTTCTGGTGTTCTTAGCGGTATATTTTCCGAACAGTGCGTACTGAAATACTTTCTATATTTCAACCAATTAATGCTTGTGCTGGTAGGTGACACGATATTTTGCTGGTTCCATATATAGACAATAGTGTGAAAGATCTGATTATAATTCAAATGACGCTTCAACTTTAAGCATTTCTATCGGAATACCCTTAATCACGTCAAAATCAATAACATCCGGTATTTTTTGCCGATCAGTAGGCCAATGGGTGGGTTGTCCACTCATTACCACATTCAGACGCATTTTTGAAAATGCATCAAACAAAACACGATCTTTTGAAGTTATCAGGCGTGATCCCCAAAATGTATGCTTAGCGTTGTAGTCGCCTGATGCTATGAAACAGGGACCTAGTGATTTGAAGAAGTCGCTATACTGACTATCTGATACTTGAAATCTAGGAGGTGAATAAATTGAAGAAATAACATAGTTTTGATGAAATTCTTAACGGCAGATATTTGGTGCTTTAAGGTAATCCTCACAAAAATCACACAGTAAATAACGTTTGATACTGGCCTTTATAAGTATTGCCGACCCACCACATGCTCGTCCGCGAGGGTCCTTGGTAGCCATTAATTTTAAAAAATTTGTTGTTAGGTGAGTCTCTGAAATCGACATGACATCAATTTGTTGATTATTAAGAAAGTACTCGAGTTCATTTTTGTGTTGGCGTATGCCGTTTGCGGTCGAGAAACATATTTTTAAACAGTTCGTGGTTTGTTTAGTACCGCCTGCAACATCATAGATTGCATCCGTACCATTTCTTACATCATGCTGCTCATATAGCTCATAAAACTGTCCAACGAATGCACTAACGTCTCGATGTTTGCTTCGAGTCGATTATAGTTACCAGATGATGATTGTTCTTTAGGTTCTGGGTGCAAATTTGGAGTAGAATTATTTATCGGTGTCGCTTTGTGTACTGAAACATGATTGGTTTTTAACATATCCGCGTATGAAACATGTTGGGTTGTTGGTTGGGCTAACTGAGCATAATTAGCATTTTCGATATTTTGGGTGCTTAGCAGGAGTATTAAATTTTTGAGTGGTTGTCCTTACCATGGAAAAAACTGGACAACCTCTGTAGTTAGCAGTGTGATTTCCACCGCAATTGCTAAATTTTTTAACCTTCGAGTCAGCCCTCGAATGAATCTACACCTTTAATTACTACTTGTAGGGCTTAGCTACTCTTCAGCTGATAGGTATAAAAGTTCTTTTTGCAGCTTTCAAACTCGTTTACTGCTTTACGATAACTGTTTTCATCAATAAATTGTATTTTTGTCTCATCAATGTTACCACGCTTAATGGTAATTACATAAAATGAGTTCTCGCCAATAACTCAAATTAGCTTCTTTATTAAGTCGCTCGAGTTTTTCTCCCATAAATAAATTGGAAGTGGTTTAAATGACCTGGGTGCTGTTTTATGTTCAATTGTTTCGCTATCTAAGATAGCAAAACGATTGTGGGAACTTATTCCGTTAGAGTTCTTATCTTTATGTACTTTAGAAATTGGTGCAAGCTGCGAAGATTTAGGGCTTCGACCTCTTTTCAATACAGCTATGTATCTGTCCATTCCTAATTGCGTCTTAGGTTTTTCTACACTATCCATATCAGTTTTGGTAACACTGTGTTGAAAAGGCGACTTGTTTGTAGTTATTTTATTGTCATCGCTTAACAACAGCGAGGAACAAGATTGAGCACGTAAAACTGGCGTAGCATATATACACAAATTGTCACTAGTTTTTTGGTTTTTATTTATTTCAGTATTGTCCACATTTTTTTAAATTAAAGAGGCTAATGAGCCCTTATTGTTTTTGTTGTAAAAAATAAAGAGAAGAAAAAAACGATTCTACAGACAACATTGTTGTTGTATTAAAATTGGTTTGTTTTATGTTTTTGTTAGAAATTATTCACACAATGTGTGTTTTGTTTTTTGTTAATGCGAGCTTGAAAAAATAGCGTTCGCACTTATCAACGCTAAAAACAGAACCAGATCTGAGTCAAACATTTCATACCAGGTTGTGGTGTCTGAAGAAATATCCCAGCGAAAAAAAGATATGATGATGAAGAAAGCAATAGCACGAGAAATAACTTTAAGGAGGGTCTATCATTGACTTCATTAAACTATGGGTTAGTCTCAGTACAGTCGGAGCAAAAAGACATAAAAAATTCTATTCATGTCTTAAACAATAATATAAACGTGAATAACTCACAAAACTCTGCCATAATGGACGAACTCAAAAACTCCATATCTCCTTAGCAACACTTGCAAAGCAAGTTAGTGATCTATGCACGAGAGAAAGTATGCAAGAACAAAAACTAGTTCAATTAGAGAATAAAGTTCATCAGATGGATCAAATGTCATTAAAAACAGTATAGAAATAAAAAACATTCCTAATCCAGAATTAAGTGCGAGTGTGATAATAACAAAAATCGCTGCATCACTTAACTTCGAAATAACTAATATAGACATTAATAATGCATACCGAGTGAAGCATGCTGCAAATAACACAATAATAGAATTCACTACCCAAAATAAAAAACGCAAACTAATAAGCAAAGTTCAGCGTTATAAAATTGACGCAAGTATTGTAAACGGAGAAATTAGGGAAAACAAATTTATTTATATCAATGACCAACTCACTGCACATAACCGCCGATTGCTATGAAAAGCTAAAATTAAAGGTAAGGAGTGTGGTTGGAAAACTGTATGGGTTAGAAATGGCTCTATGTGTGCAAGAAAAAATTAAAATTCCCCTTTAATCCTTATAAACAAAACAACAGATATCGAATTAATAAACAATATATAAAAATCCAAACTCATGTACACATACCTATGTATATCAAAATATAAAAAGTAATTAAAATTAAATTCAAATTTCACAAATTTTAAAATGAACTTTCAGGAAATCTTATCGGGAAACTCCTTTAGTAAAATTAAAAATAAACATTTAAGTTATCCCTTTACAATTATACGCATGGATATTCGCTCACTAAGAACACATTTCCAAAAGTTTTTAATAACAATTAATAATTTTATAAAAATTACGATAATTATTTAACAATTTTTTTTTTTTTTTTTTTTTTTTTTTTTATAATTCATTTATTTACAATCTGTTTTTACAACAATAAGCAAATTTTATAATCTTATTTTAACTTAACCTAGTCTGGATCTTTATCCAGTTAAATATCTACAAATTAATTAGATTGTAGGAGATTATTTTCTGTAAGGTAAATCTAATATATGAAACCTTTTAAGTCTATTGACTTCTTCGGTTTCATCTAACAAGCATATTGCTAAAGGATTTCTATGAGTACTGAGTCTGTCTAAGTATCTAGAAGTATGTTTGTTTATCTCATCTTTAACTGTTGGAATCTGTAAGTCTTTGTGAATATTGTTATTTGTTATGAACCAAGGAGCGTTTGCTATTAATCTTAGTGTTTTAGATTGGTATCTTTGAAGAATTTCAATATTTGAATTACTAGCGGTGCCCCAAAGCTGTATTCCGTAAGTCCAAACAGGTTTTAATATCGTTTTGTAAAGCAAGAGCTTATTTTCAAGTGATAGTTCAGATTTAGAACCTAGTAGCCAATACATTTTTCTCGTTTTTATCTTTAATTGTTCTCTTTTAGACTGTATATGTTTTTTCCATGTGTTTCGTCGGTCGAGATGGAGACCAAGATATTTGACAGTTGTTTGTTTAGGAATAACTGTACCATTTAAAGCAACAGCTGGACAATCTTGTCTTCTTAGAGTAAAAGTAATATGTGTGGATTTGTCGGTATTTACTTTAATATTCCATTTTCTCAACCACCCTTCGATATCATTAAGTTGCTGTTGAATAATTTCTGACGCAATGGTAGGTGAATCATTTGCTGCTACTAATGCTGTGTCATCAGCATATGTTGCGACAGTTACATTTTCATTTGTAGGCATATCATATGTAAATATGGTGTAAAGAACAGGTCCTAGAACACTGCCTTGAGGAATACCCGCTTTTATAGAACATATATCGGACATTTCGCTGTTAACTTTCACGTAAAAGAATCTTTTTTCTAAATAGGATTTAAAAAACAAATAATATGGAGCTGGAAGCAACTTCCTTAGTTTAAATAGAATTCCCTGGTGCCATACTCGATCAAAGGCCTGCTGAATGTCGATAAATACAGCTGAACAGTATTGTTTACGTTCTAAAGAGTCTCTTATCACGTTGAGTATACGATGACATTGCTCGGGAGTACCATGATTTTGTCGAAATCCGAACTGATGTTCTGGAATTATGCTTTTTCTTTCTAGTATTGGAATTAACCTCCGTAAGAATATTCTTTCAAATAGTTTTGAGAAAGTGGTTAAAAGACTAATAGGTCGGTAAGATGAAACAATATTTTCTGGCTTGCTTGGTTTGGGTACCATAATAACTTCAGCGTATTTCCATTGATTTGGGAAGTTTTGTAACCTTAAAATTGAGTTGAAAATTAAAGTTAGAAAAAGTATACCTTTTTTTGGCAGACTTTTAGCAACTGTTGCTGTTATTCGGTCATTTCCAGGTGTTTTTTTGTTATTAAGCATTATAATTTCTTTTTGCACTTCTTGCGGAGGAATATGAGGGATAGGGAAATCCATTTGACAAGGACAACATAAAAACTCTTCTATTTCTTTAACATCATCATCACTATTAAAATTGAACGGCTGAAAAATATTTTCTAAATAATTAGAGTACGCATCTGCCTTATTTTTATCTGATCTACACCAGCTACCGTTTATATCTTTAATAGGTATGTTTCTTTTAATTGGCCGCTTTATATATTTTGTTGCATTCCAAAGGCATTGCTCATCATTTTTAGATACATTAATATTAAGGCTTTTTAGAAAGTTAGCAGTTTCTTCGTTTTTAAATTCTCTGATTCGAGTTTTTACCTGACTTGAGGCTCGGTTAAAGATTTGTTTGTCAATTGGACTTCTGGAAGACTGCCAAACTCTTCGCAATCTCCTTCTGTATCTTATTAATGCTTGAATTTCAGCAGATATCACAACTCTATTACGATCATTTCCAGCAGCTTCAACCACAGGGGTTGATAATGCTCCCGCTTCGTGGATTAAATTTGTAAAATTTTCAACAGCCGAATCAAGTTCTGTACCATTGTTTATTGGATAATTTAAATTAACGTTTTTATCTATCCAGTATTTAAAAGCTTCCAAGTCTGTTTTTGGAGATAAAATATTTATTGTTTTTTGTATTGTTTGTAATACAGTGCAAAAATTTAAAATTATTGGAGAATGATCTGAGCTCAACTCATCACTATCCCTTATATCCAAACATCTTGTTGATATCCCTTTATAAACCACGAAATCAAGTAGATCCGGAATTTTATTGATATCACTTGGCCAATAAGTTGGTCTTCCTGTTGACAAAACTGAATAATGATATTTTTGAACACACTTGTATAACTCTCTTCCTTTAGGATTTAGAATCCGAGAACCCCACCATGTATGTTTGGCATTATAATCGCCACCAACAATAAATCGCGTACCTAAATTTTTGAAAAATTTAAAATAATCCTGACATTCGATGTTATGTCTAGGAGGAGAGTATATGGAATAGATAGATATTGCATCATTATCGCAATTTATTTTTATACCTGCAGCTTGAATAGTGGATAGGTTAAATTCTTCAAGAACTTCATATTTAATAGACGATTTTATAAGTATTGCGGCACCAGCATGCGCACGATTACCTGGGTGATTTGCAGTAATTAAGTCATAACCTCTTATTCGAAAATAGCTTCTCGAAGTGAAATGCGTTTCAGATATTAAAAAAATATCTATATAATTTGTATGTAGAAAAATTTCAGCTTCCTGTGTGTGATTTGAAAGGCCGTTGGCGTTCCATATTGCAATTCTTAAGTTTATTTGCATAATTTTTCTATTAAAACGCTCATCATACCGATGAGTTTATCAATTTTTGTCATTAAGTTGGTGTTAAAATTGTCAACATTGTTTATGATATTATTTTGAGCAACTCCTGCGTAAGATTGCTGATTAAAATTTGTATCTCTTTGAGAGCTAAAGTTTTGATGATTTGGTAATATTGAAAATTTTAATTATTATTAGTCGAACTGTTTATGTATTACATACAATGGAATTTATAATCAAGCTTAAGTTCGTTTTTATTCTGTCTAAGAAAGAATTAATTAAATTACAAATTAGGTGATGAGAAAAATAGGGAAAATTTAATTTTTTAGACACCAGCAGGAGCGGAATGCACATTTTCTAGACAGCCACGTCCGTCATCAGCACTCTTGTATCTAATCTACTTAGGCTAGTGTTTAGTTGTAAGCATCATCTTTTTAACCAACCAAACCCAGATAAAGGAATACGAAAAAATTTGTATTCAATTATCAATCTTCAGTTGGTGAGAAAGAAGTCTATTTAAATAAGTCTGATTTATATCGAATGGACTACCAAATGTTATAAACGAACCGACACATATAGATATCAAAAAAATACCCACAAACATGTATTGATCACTGTATTTTTAAAACTGCACGTGCACTGAGAACGTGCGATGAACAGGATTGAGCACGAATAACTGGCGTAGCATTTATACACAAATTATTTTTAAGTTTTTTTTTTATTTAATTCAATATTGTCCACATTTTTGTTACTTAAATTAAAGAGGATCATTATCCCCTATTATTTTTGGTTTATTTTTAAAGTAGCAAAGCAATAATACCGTTGCACATATGGGTATTTTGCCAATCTAGCCGGACATTACTTTTTGTTAGCTTATATTGGCTCTAAAAATGTACTGAGTGCCCCTAGATTAATGAAACTTCGCAGAAAAATCTGTTATGATCATAGGCTGAAAAGCTAGAAAAATCGGACCAAGGAGAAAAAAGTTCGCCTTGGAAGAACTAATCCTACCTCTGAAAAATGCAATTTTTTTTTAAATTTCTCGTCATTTTGTTTAGCTTTACAACTTTTAAGGTCAAAGAATGTTCACAAACTTAAAGTTGGACTCAAGAGATTCTTAAATGGCATTTTTAGCCCCGCCCATTTGTGGGCGGTTAAATAAAATATTATTTGAAAAAATAATGCAATTATTCAAAGAAACAGATTTTATACTTCTTAAAACCATAAAAATTTATTTTTATGGGCAGGGGGAGGTATTCCTCCAATCCCACCCCCAAAACGTCCCTGTGAAAAAATTTTTTTTTATTTTTTTGCCAATTTCCTAAAAATATTAATTTTTAAGCTTTCCAATGCCTAACCAATCCCCGCCTCCCAAGAATATTATTAAAAAAATATTTTTGTAATTTCTTACTTTATATTTTATTTATCGGAAAAAAATTAATTTATTCATAGTAATAACTTATTTATGATTGTAACGATAAATTTTATTTAAAATTATAACAATTAATTCATTTAGAACAACTTCTCCTTTGCACTAAGATGATGATAAGTTACATGGTTCTTCTTCGTCTGATTCTTCAAAGAACTCTTCCGAATCTGAATCCTCTTCAGCGTTAAGTGCTGGTGGAAGCATGAAAGAAATTGCTTCTTTCGTAAAAGGTGGAGTGGGTCTTATACTAGTAATTAGTGGGTCAGAACTTAGCAAAAGCCTATTAATAATATCTAAGTTACACTGAACCCTTAAAGCCGGAAATGCTCCTTTCGTACCTCAGCTGCTTCTTCTGATAACAGCCCAATAGGCAACAATGCCTCATTCATAACAGTTGCACCATGTATTAAAAACTTGTGCATTGTAGGTGTCGTAGGATGCCACTCATATAGAGAAACGTAAAGTTTTGCAGTATCCAAGCAATAATCGGCAAACTCGTGTAATTGGATTTTGTGACCACTTGATATTACTTCAATAATAACCTTGATTCGGTATATGATATCAAATTCAATTCCAGTTATTTCTGCAGCTAATTTAGGATTGGAAAAAAATCTTCTGCTAGTGTTACCATCGTTGGTGTTTCCAAATCCAGCTTTCGGTACATCCACTATTAGCCCTAAGTCACTTCTAAATTTTCCTTGTATATTTTTTTCCTCGCTTTAACAATGGCTTTCTCCGCATCAGATTTTATTTGCCATTTTTTCACAGTCACTTTATATGACATAATATGCTCTCAAATAGGCGAATTCTGGCGTGCAAAGTAGATAGTCCCAAAGAAAGGGCATCTACGTCTATATCTTTTTTGATATTGTTTTTTGTACAGGTAATAACAGTGTTAGATGTAATGATTTAAATAAAAAACATCTACCTTCAGTTATTAAAAACCAAAACATTTTATGAATATAAAAAGGTTTCTTACTCGTATTTACCTGTAAGATAATAAAAAAACAGAAAAAGGTGTAATTTTTAAAAAATCGCAAAAAATGGCGCAAAAAAGCGCAAGGTTTGTTTTACAGTATAAAAGTAGAGATCGCAAATTTTATAGTGATATATAACATTTTTAGGACGGCGATGGAGATCACTCTTAAAAAGCTTTTCACTTTTTTTTTACAAAAAATTTTACAAAAAAAAAACCTTTTTTTAATTTTGAACGAAATTTTTTATCATTCAAATTTCTAAAAATTAACATAAGTAGCTACTAATAAACCCTTTCACAGAAAAAAAATCAATACAAAATCTTTATTCGTTTAGACACCAAAACATATATGGCAAACCTCTCAAAATCGTTTAAAGTCAATAAAAACGTATGCGATTTACTCAACTTTCCTGATTTTAACAAATTTTAACAAAAAGCAAACGCCTTGAAAATTCACTATACGATGCAGTTGTTGTTGTTGTATGTCGAGCTGCATACTTAAATTTTTACATTTCTCAAAATTTATTTTTGGCCTAATGTCCGGCTATATTGGCAAAATATCCCTATGTGCGTTGTAAAGAAAGAATGAGAAAAGAGAAAAAAATTACAGACAACTTTGTTGTTGTATTAAAACAAGTTTGTTTTTTTGATTTTGTTTGAATTTATTCGCACTATTGTTTTTGTTTTTTTTGTTAAGGGCGAGCTTAAAAAATCGCATCCGCACTTATCAACGCACAAACTAAAACTGAAATAAAAAAAGTAACAAAAAACAAGATCTTCGAATCCATGGATTACTGATGATCTTGTGAAGTGCTGTGAGTATAGGGATAAACTTTATAAAAAATGGATAAACAATAAAAGAAATATAAATTATGAAAATGAATATTAAAAATTTAGAATTTAATTAAACAAAAAAAATAAATACTATAAACAAAAACTATTAGAAATTCATAAAAAACCCAGGGTAACTTGGCAAATAATAAATGAAATCTAAGGCAAAAACTCTAATAATACTGATGACACAATATAAAAGAACTTTAAAAACGCCAACATAAAAATGAACTCGAATACTTCCTCAAGAACCAACAAATTGATGTCATGCTGAATTCTGAGACACACTTAACAACACAATATTTACAAGACCACATATTCAATCTAGAAAAATGGTTGAAGAAATGGAGAATAAAATAGGCTAAGCACCCGCAATATCGAGCAAATGCTCATTATCCTCAGTTGGGCCAACCAACAACCTAACATGTTTCATACGCGGATATGTTAAAAACCAAACATATTTCAGTACATAAAGCGACACCGACAACTAGTTCTACTCCAAAATTGCACCCAGAACCTAAAGAACAAACACCATCTGGTAACTATAATCGTCTCGAAGCAAACAGTTTTATGAGATCTATGAGCAGCATGATGCAAGAAATGGTACGCATGCAATCTAAGATGTTGAAGGCGGTACTGAACAAACTGAACTGAACATGAACTGTTTAAAAATATGTTTCTGGAACGCAAACGGCTTACGCCAACATAAAAAAGAACTCAAATACTTCCTCAAGAACCAACAAATTGATGTCATGCTGATTTCTGAGACACACTTTACAACAATCTTTTTTAAAATCAATGGCTATATTTTATATGATACTAAGGACCCCCGTGGAAGAGCATGTGGAGGCTCGGCAATAATTATTAAGGCCCGAATCAAACATTATTTACTGTGAGGATAACCTTCAAGCAACACATATCTGTCTTGAAGAATTTCATCAGAGCTTAGTTATTTCTTAGATTTATTCACCTCCTAGATTTCAAATATCGGAAAGTTAGTATAGCGATTTCTACAAGGCACTAGGTCCCTGTTTCATAGCATCAGACGACTACAACGCTAAACATACGTTTTGGGGATCACGCCTAATAACTCCAAAAGGTCGTGTTTTATTGGACACAATTTTAAAAATGCGTCTGAATGTGATATCGAGTGGACAACCCACCTATTGGCCTACTGATCGGCAAAAAATACATGATGTTATTGATTTTGGCGTGATTAAGGGTTTTCCGAGAGAAATTATTAAAGCTGAAGCGTCACTTGAATTATCCTCAGACCATTAACCCACTATCGTCTATATATGGGACAAACAAAACATCATGTCACCAACCACTAGCACAAGCATTAATTGGTTGAAATATAGAAAGAACCTTAGTACTCATTGTTCGGAAAACATCCCGCTAAGAATACCTAAAGACGTAGAGCGGAGTCTTATTGATTGTGACCAAAACCTCAAATCAGCTGCCCAACACTCAACAATAACCCGACAACTAGCTAGATACAATCAAATTTATTCTGCAGATGTCGATCGGCTATTGGCTGAAAAAAGAAAAATTCATAGAGAATGGCAATCACAGAGATCTCCTCAACTCAAAAGCAGACTTAAAGAATGCTCGAACCGCCTGGAATCTCGAAGAAAAAGTATTTGGGAGAACTAGACGCAACTCATCAATCAGATTATTCATTATGGCGTGCTTGTAGAAACCTTAAAAGGCCAGTCTTACGTAAGCCTCCCGCGCGAACAACATTTGGGGAAAAAAGCCCCTGGCGTTGATAAAACCAGTAACAAGATGTTCTTTGAGTTGCCCAGTATAGCTCGAAAAATCATTCTGTTTATTTTTAAAGCCATTTTACGACTTGAAGTCTTTCCCACAGAGTGGAAGGTGTCCTTGATTACCATGATTCTTAAACCGCGAAAGACCACACAAAAATTGAATCATAATGACCTATTAGCCTTTTATCCAATATGTCAAAGCTATTTAAGAGGATTTTAATAGCTAAGCTGAACCCTATTCTAAGCGACAAAGGATTTATTCCAAACCATCAATTCGGAAAAAAACATAGTACGATCGAACAAACTCACAGGATAGTCAATGTTGTTAAGAAGAGAGAAAATACTGCTCTGCGCTTTTTATCGACGTTTCGCAAGCATTCGATAAGGTATGGCATGAAGGTCTAATATATAAGATAAAACTGAATTTGCGCGTAAACCTATATTTATTGTGAAAGAAGGAGATTGTGAAAGAAGGAGATTTTTTGAGCTCACCCCAGCTAATCGAAGCCGGAGTTCCCCAAGGTAGTATATTGGGGCCCTTTTTATACTTATTGTATACTTCAGACAAGCCAACTAGTCACCGAGTTCACAAATCGACATTTTGTGACGACACATCAGCATCACAATATTTACAAGACCACATATTCAATATAGAAAAATGGTTGAAGAAATGGAGAATAAAGGTGAATGAACAAAAATGCACTCATATAGCAAATTACAGTAACCGTGAAACATACATTTTTTTTTTGTCCAGCACTGGTTGGACTTAGTATATTTATATTTTTAGACTTAAGATATAAGTAATTATTGATAGTTCAATTATATTGAAGATACAATAAATAAAAATTGCAAGAAAAAAATTTATTTCAACACCGCTGTACTTGTAAACACTTTACTCAAAATTTTTTATATTTAGGAGACTTAAACTAATATAGATAGTGTAAAACCCAAGACGCAAGTGGGAATGGACAGATACATTACGGTATTAAAAAGAGGTCGAAGCCCTAAATCTAATCTAATTGAGTTTTTTACACTTTTTTACTAATCTCATAAACTCAATTTAGAAAATCTGTTTATATAGTTTGCAACGTAGATAAAATTAAAAGGCGCCAAAATACGATTCTTCGTATAATTACATCTGCTCCTTGGTATATAAAAAACTCGAACATTCATAAAGATCTAAACGTGCCATCAGTTAAAGCAGAAATAGCGAAACTTGCCATAAGATATTTAAAAAAGCTTGAAACTCATCCGAATCCACTGGCCCGTAACATACTAAATGAACCTGGTAACATTCGACTAAGAAGGAGGGACACTGCTTCTCTCATCCGTACATCAGAGGTATAACCCGTAAATTACAGTAACGTTGAAACATACATTTTTTTTTTTGTCCAGCACTGGTTGGACTAAACAAGTATATTTTTTCGACTTAAGATATGAGTAATTATTGATAGTTCAATTATATTGAAGATACAATAAATAAAAATTGCGAAGAAAAAAAAATATGTAAATAAAACACGTTAAAAAGTTATATTCGGCTTATGCCGAATTTATTATATCCACTATGGCAATGGTTTTGTGGCAAAAAAAATTTCAGCTAAATAAAAAAAAATTAAACAATATCTCTAGTATCAGCAAAATATTTACGCACTTAATAAAAGATTAATCCTGATGTAATTTTGCACTCCACACCCTTCACAAAAAACCCAACGCGCGGGTTTTCCATAAAATTACTGCCTATTTTAATGCCGTCATTTGTTACCAAAATATTTTGTGTGCACTTTACCTAAATACACTTCAGTTCATTTAAATAACAACAACAAAATTTGTATTTTACAGCGGATTTTTAATCAACCAAGCAAAACAAAAATATAAAATTCTTTTTTTTTTTGATATTTTGTTTTATTGTTTATTATTATTTGTAATTAAAGGTAATTAATTAATTTTTAAAACAAAAACTTGTTAGTAGCTAGTTATTCGTCTAATAGAACGGACGTGTTTTTATTAAGCTCGCAAAAAACGTATAATACAACAAAAGTAAGCAAGTGAAATTTAAATAAACAAACAAACAAAAACAATAAAACCTGTTTTATACAGAATAACAAAATTGTTGTATTTTTTTCGCTTGTTTACAACTGCATTATTAGTTGAATAATAAGACAAACCAAAAGTACACTGCGAGGGCTCATTTATGTGTCACTCAAATTTTAACATTCTTAATCAAAGTGCGAACGTAAGCAGTAGAAATGCTTATGTTATGATAAATGCCGATGAAAACAGCGGAATAAACAAAAACAAAAATCTGATTTGTTTTTAAATGCCGTGCCAATTTACCGCACACGTTCTTGCTCACCGTTGTTGCTAAGTAGTGACAATAAAATAAAAGTAAATAATTCATCGTTACCTTCTGAACAGAGTACGACCAAAACAATAACGGACAGTGCCCAAAAACCCAAGACTCAAGTGGGAATGGATAGATACGTGACTGTAATGAAAAGAGGTCGAAGCCCTAAATCTTCGCAGTTAGCACCAATGTCGAAAGTACATAAAGAAATAAAGAAATGAACCTAAAACGGCACCCAAGTCGTTCAAACCACCTCCAATATATTTAAGGGAGAAAAATTCGAACGTTTTAATAAATAAATTGATTTCACTGATTGAGAGAATTCTTTTTATGTAATTCCCATTAAGCGTGGCAACACTGATGAGACAAAAATTCAATTTTTTGATCAAAGCAGTTACCGTAAAACTGTAAACGAGTTTGAAAGAAAATTTTTATACCTACCAGCTGAAGAGTAGCAAAGGTAAAGGCGTAGATTAATTAAGTTGATCCAGCTGAAATAACAGCTGGATTTCAAAAAGCGGGTTTTATAATAAAAAGTGTAGATAATCTCTGAAATCGAGAACGTATCCCCCAACCACTATTTCGCGTCGAATTGACACCTGGAGATATACGATTAAAAAAAACGAAACGCACCCTATATACAATCTAAGGTATATATATTGCACCGCAAAATCACAGTAGAGGAACCACATAAATGATCAGGACCCGTCCAGAGCCTAAACTGTCAAGAATATGGTCATACTACGGCTTACTGTAAGGTGTCTCCTGTTTGCGTTGTGTGTGGTGAGCTGGATTGTTCCGCTCAATGCGATAAGTAAGACTGCCAACTACAGAGGATGTCCTGTTTATTCTGTGGTAAGGAAGTCGTCTCAAAGATCAAATACTCCCCCTAAGCAGACACAATATCGACCAAATGACCATTACGCTCAGCTAGCCCAACCAACCACCCAACAGTTAACCCGAACAAACTTTTGCACCTGGAACCTAAAGACCAAACACCTTCGGTCAACTATAGTCGTCTGGAACGAACCATTGAGACGTTAGTACAGTCGCTAAACACTTCTATGAGCTCTGTGGGTAATAAGATGCAAGAAATGTTAAAAATGCAATCAAAATTCAGCAATACTTATAAAGGCCCGAATCAAACATTATTACTGTGTGATTTTTGTGAGCATTACCTTCAAGCAACAAATATATGCCTTGAAGAGTTTCATCAAAACTTAGTTATTTTTTCAATTTATTCCCCTCCTAGATTTCAAGCATCAGAGAGTCAGTATAGCGACTTCTTCAAATCACTAGGTTCCTGTTTCATAGCATCAGGCGACTATAACGCTAAACATACATTTTGGGGATCATGACTAATAACACCAAAAGGTCGTGTTTTGTTTGACACAATTTCAAAAACGCGTCTCAATGTGATCTCGAGTGGCCAACCCACCTATTGGCCTACTGATCGACAAAAAATACCGGATGTTATTGATTTTGGCGTGTTTAAGGTTATTTCAAGAGAAATTATTAAAGCTAAAACATCACTAGAATTATCCTCAGGTCATTAATCCACTATTGTCTATATATGGAATCAACAAAATATCGTATCACCAACAACCAGGACAAGCATAAATTGGCTGAAATATAGAAAATATCTCAGTACGCATTGCTCGGAAAACATCCCGCTAAGAACACCAGGAGACTTAGAGCAGTGTATAACTGATTTTGATCGAAACATAAATTAGCTGCCCAACATGCAACTGTAACCCGGCAAATAGACAGATACAATCACATTTATTCTGCAGATGTCGAGCGGCTCTTGACTGAAAAAAGAAAGAGTGGCAAACATATAGATCTCCTCAACTTAAAACTAGACTTAAAGATTGCTCGAAGCGGCTAAGAGGCCTACTAGAATCTCGAAGGGTAGCATTTCTGAAAAATTACCTGGAAGATCTGGACCCAACTTCACAATCAGATTATTCATTATGGCGTGCATAACGAAACCTCAAAAGACCAGTCGTACGTAAGCCTCCATTGCGAACTTCTTGTGGAGGCTGGGCAAGAAATGATACCGAAAAAGGTAATCTGTTTGTTGATCATTTAAAAAATGTGTTTACTCCAATTGTCTCGACCGATAAGCTGAGCTCCCACCTATCGATGTTAGTCCGGCAGTTACCCTAAGGTTTGAGCTTCGAGATATTGAAAAGGCAGTAGCTGATTTAAACTTTAAGAAAGCTCCTGGTATTGATAAAATCAGTAACAAGATGTTATTTGAATTGCCCCGTATAGCCCAAAAAATTATTCTTTTTGTTTTTAATGCCATAAAGCACCAGGTACACACTATGCAGATTCGATAGCGGCTGATTTTTTAAACTTATACTCGAAAAAGTAAAAAAATATATTTTTTCAAAAAAGTTTTTTTTAGAAAAACTCTCGGAAAATATGTTTTTTTTTAATCCTTCGTAAAAACAATTTCTTCGGCAGACTAACAGCTACATCTTTGCAGAAGACAGTTTATGGCTATCATCAAAACTGAAGGAGTGGTTTGCCGAAAACTGACGACACCTTGTTTTGCTGGTCACGCCCACTTTCAAAAACTTTGAGGGGCAACAAAAAAAACGGCTACTAATCCAGCCAAACTAAACTATGGTTTTACTCAACTCTGGTACCACTATCGAATCTGCATAGAGAGTACCTGGTGCTTTGCAAAAAGTTTCAATTTGGTGCACAGTGTAATTTCTCTTTTTGAATGGCTTGTAATGCAAGCTTTTTCTTAAGTTTCATTCTCTGGATATGAGGAGAGTTCAGTTCACAATCAAGCGCCGAACAGTCGAAATACAAGCAGGAACTCGGGCTTTCGCCTTAATTTTTGGTACGGAATCACAGGAATTAGACGCAATTGTGAAAACTGCACGCTTGTCTGTTGGCGATAAAACAATTACTGGTCTTCATTTCATGTTTTTCCCATAGGAACCCCGATTTTTTAAGTAATTGAAGACAACATGAGCACTTCTTAAGTATTTCTCTCCAATTTTTCTAAAGGACAACTTTTGTTCAAAATAGGCTTTCTTCTAATGTTAATGGCTTTCCTTGTTCCAATTTAAAATTTTTTTATTTAATGAAGTGCAATTTATCAAAAATCTGCGTAGCACATCCGCTTAAGAATATTAAAAATTATCAACTGTTGTTATTCATATGAACTATTTTAAAATCAAGTTTTTTACCATTTCAGTAGGTTTTGAACGCCACATTCGTAACGGGACTTTTTGTATACTTCCTTTACACATTTTCTTAAACCAGTGTGGTCACTTTATACAATATGTAAGCACACACAAAGCGATTTGTAGTACGTATATCGAAATGTCAATTTTTGGCAATGACTATTATTGTTGTTATTAAAATGAACTAAAGTGTACATAAGTATATATTGTGTACATTTTTTTTGTTGTTTGTAAATTTGATGTTTATTTAAAAAAGGTTGGCGACTTAAAGTCGAAGGTACGTACCGCAACCGAATCTGTAAAGAAATTGCTGCTGTAATTCTTCATTTCCTTTATTTTTTAACTGCATATACACCGCGCAGGTACCAAAAGTCTAAATCATTTTGATTTTTCGTCAAAGAGTCCGTCAGAGTTTTTTTCACTAAACAATCACGAAAAACCCTGTTTGAATCACTCTGTTTAATATGTGGCCATTCGGATTAAATGTATATAAGCTGCACACATTAACGTCGGCAGACATAGTTGAATTTAAACAGTCAAAGTGTTAAGTCTCCTAAATATAAAAAATTTTGAGTAAAGTGTTTACAAGTACAGCGGTGTTGAAATAAATTTTTTTCTTGCAATTTTTATTTATTGTATCTTCAATATAATTGAACTATCAATAATTACTCATATCTTAAGTCTAAAAATATAAATATACTAGGTCCAACCAGTGCTGGACAAAAAAAAAATGTATGTTTCACGGTTACTGTAATTTGCTATATGAGTGCATTTTTGTTCATTCACCTTTATTCTCCATTTCTTCAACCATTTTTCTAGATTGAATATGTGGTATTGTAAATATTGTGATGCTGATGTGTCGTCAGAAAATGTCGATTTGTGAACTCGGTGACTAGTTGGCTTGTCTGAAGTATACAATAAGTATAAAAAGGGCCCCAATATACTACCTTGGGGAACTCCGGCTTCGATTAGCTGGGGTGAGCTCAAAAAATCTCCTTCTTTCACAATAAATATAGGTTTACGCGCAAATTCAGTTTTATCTTATATATTAGACCTTCATGCCATACCTTATCGAATGCTTGCGAAACGTCGATAGAAAGCGCAGAGCAGTATTTTCTCTCTTCTTAACAACATTGACTATCCTTTGAGTTTGTTCGATCGTACTATGTTTTTTTCCGAATTGATGGTTTGGAATAAATCCTTTGTCGCTTAGAATAGGGTTCAGCTTAGCTATTAAAATTCTCTTAAATAGCTTTGACATTTTAGATAAAAGGCTTATAGGTCATTATGATTCAATTTTTGTGTGGTCTTTTCGTGGTTTAAGAATCATGGTAATCAAGGACACCTTCCACTCTGTGGGAAAGACTTCAAGTCGTAAAATGGCATTAAAAATAAAAAGAATGATTTTTCGAGCTATACGGGGCAACTCAAAGAACATCTTGTTACTGGTTTGCTGGTTGCTATGAAACAGGGACCTAGGACTTGTAGAAATCGCTATACTGACTTTCCGATATTTGAAATCTAGGAGGTGAATAAATCTAAGAAAAAACTAAGCTCTGATGAAATTCTTCAAGACAGATAGTTGTTGCTTGAAGATTATCCTCACAAAAATCACGCAGTAAATAATGTTTGATTCGGGCCTTAATAATTATTGCCGAGCCTCCACATGCTCTTCCACGGGGGTCCTTAGTATCATATAAAATATAGCCATTGATTTTAAAAAAGATTGTTGTAAAGTGTGTCTCAGAAATCAGCATGACATCAATTTGTTGGTTCTTGAGGAAGTATTTGAGTTCTTTTTTATGTTGGCGTAAGCCGTTTGCGTCCCAGAAACATATTTTTAAACAGTTCATGTTCCGTTCAGTTTGTTCAGTACCGCCTTCAACATCTTAGATTGCATGCGTACCATTTCTTGCATCATGCTGCTCATAGATCTCATAAAACTGTTTGCTTCGAGACGATTATAGTTACCAGAAGGTTTTTGTTCTTTAGGTTCTGGGTGCAATTTTGGAGTAGAACTAGTTGTCGGTGTCGCTTTATGTACTGAAATATGTTTGGTTTTTAACATATCCGCGTATGAAACATGTTAGGTTGTTGGTTGGCCTAACTGAGGATAATGAGCATTTGCTCGATATTGCGGGTGCTTAGCCTATTTTATTCTCCATTTCTTCAACCATTTTTCTAGATTGAATATGTGGTCTTGTAAATATTGTGTTGTTAAGTGTGTCTCAGAATTCAGCATGACATCAATTTGTTGGTTCTTGAGGAAGTATTCGAGTTCATTTTTATGTTGGCGTTTTTAAAGTTCTTTTATATTGTGTCATCAGTATTATTAGAGTTTTTGCCTTAGATTTCATTTATTATTTGCCAAGTTACCCTGGGTTTTTTATGAATTTCTAATAGTTTTTGTTTATAGTATTTATTTTTTTTGTTTAATTAAATTCTAAATTTTTAATATTCATTTTCATAATTTATATTTCTTTTATTGTTTATCCATTTTTTATAAAGTTTATCCCTATACTCACAGCACTTCACAAGATCATCAGTAATCCATGGATTCGAAGATCTTGTTTTTTGTTACTTTTTTTATTTCAGTTTTAGTTTGTGCGTTGATAAGTGCGGATGCGATTTTTTAAGCTCACCCTTAACAAAAAAAAACAAAAATAATAGTGCGAATAAATTCAAACAAAATCAAAAAAACAAACTTGTTTTAATACAACAACAAAGTTGTCTGTAATTTTTTTTTTCTCTTTTCTCATTCTTTCTTTACAACGCACATAGGGATATTTTGCCAATATAGCCGGACATTAGGCCAAAAATAAATTTTGAGAAATGTAAAAATTTAAGTATGCAGCTCGACATACAACAACAACAACTGCATCGTATAGTGAATTTTCAAGGCGTTTGCTTTTTGTTAAAATTTGTTAAAATCAGGAAAGTTGAGTAAATCGCATACGTTTTTATTGACTTTAAACGATTTTGAGAGGTTTGCCATATATGTTTTGGTGGCTAAACGAATAAAGATTTTGTATTGATTTTTTTTCTGTGAAAGGGTTTATTAGTAGCTACTTATGTTAATTTTTAGAAATTTGAATGATAAAAAATTTCGTTCAAAATTAAAAAAAGGTTTTTTTTTTGTAAAATTTTTTGTAAAAAAAAAGTGAAAAGCTTTTTAAGAGTGATCTCCATCGCCGTCCTAAAAATGTTATATATCACTATAAAATTTGCGATCTCTACTTTTATACTGTAAAACAAACCTTGCGCTTTTTTGCGCCATTTTTTTGGGATTTTTTAAAAATTACACATTTTTCTGTTTTTTTATTATCTTACAGGTAAATACGAGTAAGAAACCTTTTTATATTCATAAAATGTTTTGGTTTTTAATAACTGAAGGTAGATGTTTTTTATTTAATTCATTACATCTAACACTGTTATTACCTGTACAAAAAACAATATCAAAAAAGATATAGACGTAGATGCCCTTTCTTTGGGACTATCTACTTTGCACGCCAGAATTCGCCTATTTGAGAGCATATTACACCTGTCATATAAAGTGACTGTGAAAAAATGGCAAATAAAATCTGATGCGGAGAAAGCCATTGTTAAAGCGAGGAAAAAAATATACAAGGAAAATTTAGAAGTGACTTAGGGCTAATAGTGGATGTACCGAAAGCTGGATTTGGAAACACCAACGATGGTAACACTAGCAGAAGATTTTTTTCCAATCCTAAATTAGCTGCAGAAATAACTGGAATTGAATTTGATATCATATACCGAATCAAGGTTATTATTGAAGTAATATCAAGTGGTCACAAAATCCAATTACACGAGTTTGCCGATTATTGCTTGGATACTGCAAAACTTTACGTTTCTCTATATGAGTGGCATCCTACGATACCTACAATGCACAAGATTTTAATACATGGTGCAAATGTTATGAATGAGGCATTGTTGCCTATTGGGCTGTTACCAGAAGAAGCAGCTGAGGCACGAAACGAGCATTTCCGGCTTTACAGGCAGAATTTTGCTAGAAAGTTTTCAAGGGTTCAGTATAACTTAGATATTATTAATAGGCTTTTGCTAAGTTCTGACCCACTAATTACTAGTATAAGACCCACTCCAAAAAAAAGGTCATTACCTTTTACGAAAGAAGCAATTTCTTTCATGCTTCCCACTCGCACTAACACACTCCATATGCAACCGAATGTAAGATAGCAACAGTAAGATAGCAATCACAAATCTACCACGTTTAATGTCTACTTCAAAACAAATTTTATATGCAAATTTTGTCTTAAAGTACACTGCAAGTAGACTTTATTTCTTTTGCATAAGGGAACAAGAGTATATAAGTACTCAAAGTGTTGACTACCCTAAACAATGCCCAAATTTTGCAACCCATTTCTCATCAATACAACACACGACTACATTCTGAAGGCAGACTTACAATCTTATTGCCAAAAATATATAAGGACATGCCAAGGAACATATATATTTCAAACATATCACATAATAAAAAAATGTATAAAAAGTATTTATTGTCCTCGCAATAATATTTAAACTTTCAGAATTAATTAATTACCTAAATAGTTAGTTTCCCGCAGACAAGCAACATGGCTTCGCGGGGTTTAAATATTAAGCATGAATTTACTTGATGTTGATTAAATAAATAAAATAAAAAAAAATTTATATTTTTGTGCTTTAAATTCAACCATAAAATATGAATAAGATGAAAAAATACATTCAATTTCGTTAAAAATTATTTTGATTTGGTGATAAAATGGACAAAAGGCAATGAACAAATATATGTAATTGTTTCTGTTTGTTGTGGCTGTTCTACTGTTCTACTGTTCTACTGTTCAAAGGTGTACTAAAATTTAATTGTTTATTTTTTTTTTTTAAATATAATTAATTCGCTTATATAATAATAATAATAAAATATTTTCTTTTCAAAATAAAACTGAATTTATTTATTCTACACAGTTTAGTTAGTAAAAGTAAAAATATTTTCCAAACGGTAAGTATTTTTATACTCCTTTTTTTTTCCTATAAGCAACTTTTCCCAATAAGAAACTTTTTTATTGAAAATGGTTCAAATGTGTTGCTTATATAGAGCGTTCACTATATCGCACTTATTCGTCAAAAGCATAACAACTCAAAATTCATGAATTTTCTGTGGAGACAAAAAACTGTTTCCGTTAATTGAGACTAAAGTAGTAATTCTAAAAACACAAAGAGGGTTATTACGTTTTTTTTTTTCACGGAATAGAAGAAAAATCAAAGTGAGATTTTTACAGTGGGTAGATATGACCTCTGTGGTTTGGTTTGGTTTGCTTACTTGCACTATTTTATCTCTATTCTTCTTTGGAAGCGATATGTTTTTGCGGAAAAAGTATCCTATATTTTAACAGAAGCACTAAGGCGCCATCTCACAAAATTCTAATAAAATGCATTAAGTAGCTTTTACGTGAACATAGTCAGACAGACAAACAGACAAAAATTTAAAAAATGTATATTTTGTTTTTTCCTATCCATTAATACCTGCACCAGCAAAAAAATTTTTAAAGAATATTTCATGTACAGAGATGGTCCTGTTACAGTTTTATTATATGTATATTGCTTTAAAAAAAATCCTCTCCGCTTGAAATGATCAAGAGACGATTACAGAAAATATATCTGGTATGTCGGTTGAAGCGTTTGATATACATATGTTGTTTAAGCTGATGATGAACATTAATAACAATACTTCTTGTAGTGGCAATTTCATGTGTCATGCGGTTCTTAAGGCCATAAACAACAAAGTCACGTATACCATGGGGACACCCTATACTTTTTTATTTAATTTTTAGTTGCAGCGGATGCACTGATACACACTCTGTGTAAACTTCAAGTGACTGTCTATTACGATTTAAAAGATAATGCCTTGTACTTTAAAGTTCTTCACATTTTAATTTTGAAGTTTGTTATTGGGAGCTATAGTAATCCAAATTTTGTAAGTTATGAACTTGCATTTTACGGTTTAAAAGACACGTGGGGACACACGTTATATAAAACCAATCTCTAAGCATAAACTGAAAAAAACTTGGAGTACTAGTTCTATAACCTTCCTTCTTTTTTAGTAGTCGGATAAAAGTTAAGGACATGGTTAGCGTAGTGTATCGAATAAGCATATATTTGGTAGCGCTATTCAATAATAGCCGTAAAAAAGGGGCGATAAAGTTTTATTTTTTTGTGTACGACTACCAGTTTCTCACAATGGAGCCTTGAGTTTTGGAATATACGGTAGTATGATCCGTTGCATGATCTAGATGTGCACATTGTATGCAGTGTTGCCACCAAAAAATAAAATTATAACCAAATATTCTTAAAAATGTAAACAAATGAGGAAAAAACTAACCAAAATTAAAAATTATTTTGATTTATTTAAATTATATTTTTTATTTTATTTCACATTGTTTTTTTTTATTTTATTTCACCTTTTATTAAAAAAAAAGTTGTACTACACATCTGATTACGTATTATATTTATGCACACATACATATGTGTGTATTATAAGAATTAAAAAATAAGTAACAAAATTATAAAAAAATAAATAAACAGAAATGCAATTTTATTTTAAACAAATGAAGATACTACATACATATAAAGTAATAACAGTTTACAAATTATTTTAAACAACTAAAAATATCAGTTTTTATTTATTTGAAATATGCATGTTTGAAGTATATGATTACTACTTTTAAAATTAATATTAATAAAGAAAAGAAATCCTCATTTATCGTTTATACTATTATTTTACCAACACTCTTTGTTCCTATAAAATGTAACTCTATGTTTGTTACCCTTTTTTGTACAACTATGAATTAGAATACACATTTTTTGTTTGTCACTTAAGATACAGTCCATTTTTTTAATTGAAGAAACGCAAATAAATTTGTTTAATAAGAAATTGAATTCAAGCATTTTAATTATATCAACAACATTTTTTTGGTCCTATCGACCGGGTCTATGGATTTACAAGAAGCAGTGGTATACTTTAGAAAATCAACCAAAATAAATTGTCAAATTTCTGGAGGCACTGCTGTCAAATTCTACTTGCTGCGTGCAGCACCAAATATACAACTTACTGCAAAGATATAATTACCAGCAGAGCAGTTCGTGTGTCTCTGTAAGTAAGAAAATTAAGCAAATACATTTTGAGAAAAAGCTGCAGTCATGACGTCATTCGTATTGAAGTCATATTTGGAGTGAAGTCTGATATCGTCTTACAACATTTGCATTCCATTCCACATTCCAATTGGAGAATTAATAAAATAATTTGTTTAGCATAACTTTAGGCGTTCTTATAATATCGTTAATTCAAGTTATTTACCAATAAGAAACTATTATCGATCTGTCACAAAAGTTCTAGTTAGAAATTATTACAAGTTCGTTAAGTTCACTCACAACCCTTGCAGTGGCTTGGCTAGTTGTGGCGCGACATCTTTGAATGAAAATATAAATTAAAAATTGAGGGTGCTGTAGTTTAAGTGGTTAGCACGTTGACTACTAAGCAATGGTCACGAGTTCAAATCTCAGCCGTGGCAACATCAATTTTTCTGATATGTATTAATTTTTCTTTACAATAATGCATATCCCAGCGCCCTCCTTCGCCGGTATTACCACATAGCACTAAATCGCCGGCGAAGTAAAATAATTATAAATTGGATATGTAGCTTCAACTAATTCGCCTAAATAACACCAGAGGCGCTGCAATACTGTTCTAAAAATAATCAACGTGCAATTGCAGTGTTGCCAGAATCGAAGCTTTACTATCACTAACCATCTGTCTTATCTACTCTATCCCTTTTCAAAGGAAGTACCACAGTTAATGTAGGCATTAACTGCCTGAGTGGTACTTCTCTTTATAAAAAAAAAATAAAATATGTATTTATAAATAAATTAACCAATTCTTGAACCTTTAGTACTATATTTTCAAACTACTTATAAGTTTTTATTTGTACTGTATTTAAATAACTTAAAAAATTTGCACTATGGACGATCTAAAAACAAAGCGAAAATTAATTAAATATAGTATAACAAGAATTCACACTTTCTGTGCTAGTCCGAATGTCAGTCTTGATGGCATAAAGGTTAGAATTTCCAATTTAGAAGATCTTTTTGCACAATATGAGTCTATACAGGGTGAGATTGATGTGTTGACTAAAAACGCTGATCAGCAACGAGACGAAGAGGCATACCGAAATGAGGTTCAGACCAAATATTTTGCTACGAAAGCAATATATTCATCCCGCCTTCGTGAGGAAGACCCAGAACAGTCAGTTATTGAAAACCAATCATCTAATAATATATCAGAAGCTATTCAGGCAATGGCAAACTCCCAAAATTCTGTTAGTTTATTGTTAGAACGGCTTACAACAGATAGTAGACTCCAGTCAACACCTACTAGTATTAGCACACCGACTCAATTACAACAAGAACCCAGGTTACCCCAAATACAAATTCCAGAATTTGATGGGACGTATACTGAGTGGATAAGATTTCGTGACCTTTTCGAAGCTCTGATCCATACAAGAACTACCGTATCTGATGTCGAGAAATTAGAATATCTGCAGACGAAGCTTGAGGGTGATGCCTTATCTTTAATAAAACACTTGAAACCAACAAATGACAATTACCTAATTGCTTGGCAGCTCTTAAATAGTAAATATGACAAATCGAAAAAGGTAAGAAGGGCGTATTTTGAAATTCTTTTTGATCAACCAGCTATGAATAGTGCTTCAGCAGAAGAAACCAAACGCGTACATAGTAATACAAATGAAAGTATTAACGCTCTTAAAGTATTAGGCGAACCTGTTCAACACTGGAATTCAATCCTTCTTTTTCACTTGGAGAAAAAGTTGGATTCTGACACTCAAATTCTATGGTGCAGAGAAAAAAGGGCTATTAAAGATCTAAAAGTTGAGACATTTCTCAAATTTTTGGAAGATAGAATTAATGAATTGGAAAGTATTCAAAATGTCAATCAACCGTTAAGAAATAAAACAGGTACTAGTCGTTCGCGCAATCAAACAACTGCATATTCTTCAACACTTCAGTCATGCATCTGTTGCAGTGAACCTCATTTTTTGTACCAATGTGTACATTTTAAAGATTTGTGCGTGTATGATCGTTTTAAACTGGTTAGACAGCACACACTGTGTTTCAATTGCCTTCGAGTAAATCATTTGGCTACAAACTGTAGATTATCTTCTTGTAAGGTATGTGGTTCAAAGCACAATTCTTTATTATATTTTACACCTAGAGAAGCAGATAATCTTCAAGTTTCGACAAATGATCAACCATCACAGCAACAGTCATTTACAGTAAATACATTTAATCAAAATTCTGAGTCCATTACCATCTTGCCAACAATGATAATTATGGTACGTGATCAATACAATAATTTGCTGCCGTGTAGAGCACTTTTAGATTCTGGTGCTCAAGCGACATTAATTTCAGAAGCGTGTCTTCAGAGGCTTCACCTTGCAAAAAAGTACGACAAAACTCTTATGTTTGGAGTCGGTCCAAACCAAAGCAGTTACACGAAAGGAAAGGTTAACTTAGAAATAGTTTCAACAGTATTTGAAAAACAATACAAACTCAGGCATACTGTTTATCTACACTCACTAAAAGTCTGCCCAATCACGATATCAAAAGTTCTAAATTTGACTATTTTAGAAACCTTTGTCTCTCCGATCATGGTTTTGGCACGTCTGCACCGATTGATATAATAATGGGCGCCCATGTCTTTAGTTATTGTTTGCTCCCTGACAAAGTACCTTATCCAAGTGGTTCTTCAATTGCATTCAATACACTATTTGGTTGGGTTATAATGGGCAAAGTTGAAGTTCCAGCAAAGCCAACAATATTCGCAGCACATGTATCATTGAATTTAGACGAAAGTTTGCAACGGTTTGAAAATATAGCATCCTCATCTACAAATAAAATTTTATTCGAAGAAGAACAGGCAGCTGAGAAGCATTACAAAGAAAACTATAGTCAAATGCCAGATGGAAGATATATGGTGAAGTTACTATTTAAAGACATTGATTTTGAACTTGGAGAATCTAGAACTGCAGCATTGAAAAGACTGCAGTCTATGGAGAATCGCTTCAGAAATCAACCATCTTTGCAAAGCGAATATACAAAATTTATCGATGAATATAAAACTCTAAATTATATGACCATTGATGAAACTGCAAATAAGAAGGATGGTTATTTTATGCCACACCAAGCGGTTTTGAAGGCTAGCAGCACAACAACCAAGCTAAGGGTTGTTTTTGACGGATCGTGTCAAACTTCAAACGGGTATTCTTTGAACGATTTACTGATGATAGGTCCTACAATACAAAACGATCTTTTCACGATTCTTTTACAATTCCGGAAATATAAGGTTGCAATTTCAGCTGACATCGAGAAAATGTACCGACAGGTACTAATTCATCCTGACGATCGCCGATTCCAACGAATTCTAAGGAATACTGTTTAAATACTGTAACGTATGGAATCGCTTCGGCACCTTTTTTAGCTATACGAACATTGCATCAGATAGCTATTGATAATGCATGTTCTTATCCCGATATCTCCGCAACAATAAAGCAACGGTTCTACGTTGATGATTTTATGTCGTGCGCAGAAAACGTGGATTCAACAATCCAGTTAAAAGATGATTTATGCTTCGTCTTATCTCAAGCGGGCTTCCATCTTAAAAAATGGTCGTCAAATTCTCAAGAATTTCTTCAAAGTATCGCATATTCAGATAGATCAGTATCCAATGAAACAATTATTGATGCAACGCACACTGTTAAAACAATTGGTTTACTGAGGGATACCACAACTGATACTTTTAAGTACTCAATAGAACTTCAAAAAAGTTCTAATGTTGTTACAAAAAGATCTGTTTAACGCAAAATTTTTTTATACTAGGTCACACCTCGAAACAGTACGCACGTTCTGGAAGACTAGCTAGTTCGGCAGTGAAGGGCAGGGATCTTGTTCCGGCGTTCAACCTTGCGACTGTTATAAAGAAATTTTACGTGCGATTATGTTGCCCTAATTTATTTTTGTTTTTAATATAACTTACTTATATTTTCTTTTTCAATTACCTTTCGACTTACGTTAATAGCTCAGATGTTTTAGCTATAAGCCTCTAAACCCACCGCTCCATGTTTTTCAATGGCGTCAACAATTTTTTTATCAGAAAAACCCATAATATAAATCGACCTTACCAAAGGCCTTTTAAAGTTTTACATTAAAATTTATTAGTTCATTGTTTAATACAAAAAAAATTTTAACAGAAAAAAAAATATAATAATATGAAATTTAAAGCATATTTTTATTTACTAATACAAAAGAAATTTCTCTATAACCATAGATCTTAAAGGGTTAATCATAATATATGTAAAAAATGAGTAGGAGATACAAACAACAAAAAAAAAATGATAAATCAAAATAATGAATGAGACAATAAAAAAAATTGTATTAATGAACAATAGTATTTTGCTTTAATTTTTATTTATTTTGTAAAAGAGAGTGTAAGAAGTTTAATTACAGGGTTTTCAAGTCCTGCGACTAATTATCAATGTAGGGATTCCCATTTACTTAGTGATTATTATTTTTTTTATGTTCATAATAATATATCTATTTCTTTTTAACAAAACTGAATCTTTTACTTCAAATTATTTTGGTATTTAATAAAAACAAACAAAATCAATTCTATGATTGTGTTTATGAATTCTCTTTTTAATTGTCTCTCTAATTCTCTGCACAAAATTAAAAAAGAAAAATTTTAACAAAAAAAAAACTTACCAGCATTTTGTCCAACGCTGCATGAAGGCCTTCTGCATATTGGCTGGTGACAATTGCTGAGCGAGTTAGAGATGTTGTTTTAAGTGTAAATGTTTGGTTTAAGTTAGGGTTAGCAGACAACGGATTAAGTTAGGGGAAGTTGTTCTTTCTACGATTTTGTTTTTTTTTCTTTTGTACAATATTTAAAATATGTAGTTATTTTAAAAGAAACAAGTTAATTGATTTTTTTTTTTACTTTTTCTACTGATAATGAAATAAAATATGCAGTCTTTAGTAGTATAACTTTGGTTTTGTATCTTTAGTAGATATTTCGTGTTAAACCTTCACAATTATGTAAGAGAAACCTTTCATAATTTAGGGTAGAATTAAATGTTAGGTAGTTCGAAAATAGTTAGTTAATTTTTGCAAGTTATTACAAGGTTAGAAAAAAATAGTAATTTTAGGATGAATACTGTGTTTAACTGTCTTAATTGTTATTGCGGCAAAATGCATTTCCGTCCATTATTTTCTTAGTGTTAACTATTAAATTAGATGCTGTTGTCTTTCCATGGAGGAAAATTTGACTTTGCCTGACCAGATGTACCAGAGCTGTAGCACACAGCAAGTTATTAAATAACAATTGTGGTTTCCAAGTCACGTACCACAGCTGACATAAACACGTGTAACTTAATTGCAGACCAAGATCCAATTTTTGTAGAGGCTTACTGTTTCCTTTGAGATTGTGATTAAAATTGGCTTCGATAAGCAAGAGTTTAATTTTTCTTTCTTTTGTTTTAAATGATATAAAAAAAATTTTATTTTAACTATATATTTAAATAAAATTTACAATCAACCACGTTTTAATTAAGCTACTGTTTGACGACTTTATTATTTCAACTTATCATCTCTGCAGATCAAAATGGAAAGAAAACCTTAGTATATTTTAATCTATATTATACCTATGATATTATTTCTTTGATTCTAGCTTTTTGCTCTTTTTTCATATTATTCAGTGAACCTCTAGAATGATTTTACCTACTTCACTTCTTTCTTTCCCTTTTCTTTATAATAGAGCTTAGCTTAGAGCTTTTAAAATACTTGACTCTTACTCTCAGAATATCCACAAAATATCATGTAGTGATATTGAAACATACATGATAAGCGTTAATGAGAAATATTAAAACTAGTTAAAGTTAAGGTAAATTGCGAATACCCACTACATACCTATCTCCAGTGATGGTATTTTTTATTTAAGGGAATTTTGAAGAATAACAAAAAAACTCATTCAAACTGATTCATTTTACCATTTTGGTAGTACTGAATGAGTTATTTTTTTTTTAAAGGAACCAACGAGTAATGGAGCTTTTGATTTAATGCTTTCTTCTCCTTCGAAATCCTACCTTTGTAATTATATAGCCATTAACCCTACTCGAACCACATTATTATTTTAAATGAGATAAATCTGACAAACAAACTATAAATTAGAAAATATTATATTACAAAACAGGTTTTGTTGACTTATTTTTAATAAGGACACAAAAGCGGAAGTTACTTTTTGATATCTTTAGCGTGAAATTTTCCGATACTATTTCCTTTCATATCCTCCAGTTCATAATAACTGGGGGGTTAATGCGTAATTCGATTCGAAAGCTAAAATTTTTTGAAAGCAATTTCCGAATAGAAAGCTTAATGGTACTGCGTAACTCGTTCGAAACGGTGGCAGAGTTGTATCGTTAAACAAATGGGAAATTGTGTTGAAAAGTTGGTAGCACTGCAACTTAATTGTCAAACTTGGTGAAAAAAAAAGCAGTTAAAAAAGAAAGTTTAAATATTATACTTTTCTAATTATTTTTTATTGTAATAATGAATTGTGTTTTGTTGTGAATTAAAAATCACTAATTATTTAAATTTAATTCCAGAAAGAGTTCAAAGTAAAATGGTAAGGGTCCCATCAAATATCAATAATCTTAATGATAAAAGGCAAGAGACCATAAATATTTTCTAAATTATATTAACAAAATGTATCATTTAGTTTTGTAAAAAGTTTCTTTCAGTAAGGATTCAATTACGTATATACTTAATAGCATAGAAAGTGATTAAAAAGGTCACAAAGATCCGCTGCTATTCACCTACGTTAAATGAGGCAGTGACTCTACAATTGCTGCCTCATATTAACTGATGTATTCCTAGGATCTGGAACATTAGGATGACCTTTTGCTAACTCTGAATGCTTAGATATGAATTGAACCATTTCTTCGTACTGTTTTTATAAGATTTTTCTGAATATTCCTTTAGATAACAATTATTTAGGCTTAAGTTCTTTATAATAAAGAAATAATAGATACCACAGATAACAGAATGTAATGCATAATAAAGAACTTAACCCTGGATAATTATTAATTCATTAATAAAAATAGTTTAAATAAAATTAAATTTACATTAAACATTAAAATAATTGTATTAAAACCAAAATTATTAAGTTTAATTTATGTATTATACACTTTTATTTATTTTGAAACATTAAAATACTTGCATTTGTACTTTTCTTTCAATTTCTCACTAGCAAAACAGCTTTCGAACAATTTCCTAATGGTTTTTGCGTAACTGATGCTTGTTTTCGTACTGCAGAGTTGACCTTTCGAAAGGGATTTTTATTTTCGTAACACAGAGTTGTTCTTTTGATAGGGATTTTTATTTTTCGTTAGAGCAAACAATCTTCCGCACTTTCGTAACAATTTATTCGAAAATCGTAATACACAGTACGAATAGTTCGAACTCGTACATTTTTTCTTTCGAATCGAATTACGCAGTAACCCCCCAGGTACCGTATTTTTTGCTACTTTAGCTTTGACAAATTGATCAGCAAGTTTGCTATTAAAATGGTCTATAGCCTTGGATTGTGCAAAATTTCGTCTAAAGATTATTTGACCCACTTCAAAGTTCACAGGTCGCGACCTTGAATTATAGGACTTAACATTTCGGCCATATGCTCTATTTATCATTTTCTGAGCCTGTTCTCTAATTACTTCTAATTTCTCGTCATTTCTTAAATTATTGTCGGGGTTCTCCAACAATTTTACATTCTTTAAAAGTGAATAAGACTTTCCGTTCGGCAACATATTTTGTACAAAAAGTAGAAAATATGGGGAAAAACCGGTGCTAGCATGCACGGAACTACGTAAGGCACAACTAATGGCAGACAACTTTTCATCCCAATCATGTTGGGATGGCTTTATGTAAGCTCGGATGGCAGCAAGCACTGACCTGTTTACTCTTTCACTGGCATTGGCTTGGGGAGAGTATATAGCCGTTAAGTTATGAAAAATTCCATATGAATTGAGAAAGTCCTTAAATAAATTAGATTTAAATTGTACACCGTTGTCAGTCGTTATAGCCTCCGGTACTCCAAAGATATGAAAAATACGTTTTTCCAAAATTTCTATTAATACTTTAGCGGTAGACTTTCGTATTGGTTCAAGAAAATTAAATTTTGACAAATGATCTAAAACTATAATAATGCTCGTATTTCCAGATGATGAACGAGGATAAGGCCCTAATAAATCTAAGTATAATTTCTGAAATACTCTACAAGAACTGACTTGTTGTCCCATAGGCGGCCTTAAACAGTTATTAGTGGCTTTAGTCTTTTTACAAATTTCACATGAAGACACATATTCAGCAACTTGGCTTGCCATTTTTGGCCAAAAATAAAAGGTTTTCAGTCGCCGTAGCGTTTTGTCTATACCGCCGTGAGAACATAAAGGATGATCATGAGCTCTTTTTATCAAATCTAGGGTTAAAGTCGAAGGAACCCATAACTTCCACGACATCTTTTCCTGCACTTGTTCTCCTGACGCATGTTCGCATCGCTTATATATCATGTTGTCTAAAAGTCTTATGTTGGGAAAATATGCGGATTTACTTTGAAACTTTTCAATTAATTGTAAATATTGTGGTGATTGAAATTCTTTAGATTCTAAATCTAATTCGACAGAATTTTCAATTTTGTCGGCATAAATACTTTCTATTTTGCTATAATTTACTTCATCGTTGTTTTCTGAGTATATCCTCGATAGTGAGTCTGGTACTAATTTTTTGCTTCCTTTCCGGTGACGTATGGTAAAATTAAAACCTTGTAATTTCAAGGCCCATCGTGCTAGTCATCCATGTAGGTCTGTCTGATTCATGAGCCATTTTAACGAAGCATGATCCGTTATGATTATGAAATTCATGTCCTTCTATATATGCTCTATATTTCTTGACATCCATAACTGCTGCAAGACACTCTTGCTCTGAAACGGAATAATTCTTCTGAGCAGATGTAAATTTATGGCTCATGAATGCTATTGGTAGTTCTTCCAGGTCGTCGTTTCTCTGAGCCAAAACTGCTCCAATGCCATTTTTGCTTGCATCACACTGTATTGAAAATGGACGTGAAAAATCTAGGTTATGTAAGACAGGTGCTGAGCAAAGAGAGTTCTTTAGTTCTTTAAAAGAAACTTTAGCTTCTACGGACCAGATGAATTTTCTATTTTTCCGTAACATATCGGTGAGAGGTGCTGTTACAGTCGCATAATTACGAACGAAGCTTCGATACCACCCACAAATACCTAAAAATCTTCTTAATTGGCGGACGGACTTTGGTAGCGGAAAATCACGGACAGCCTTTACTTTGTCTGGATCTGTTTTAATTGTACCATGACCTATTATATGTCCGAAATATTTGACTTGTTTAAGAACAAATTTACTTTTTTCTATATTAATAGTTAAACCAGCTTCTCTAATACAAAGAGCTACCTCATGTAGTAACAATATATGTTCCTCAAATGTTTCAGTGATCAAAAGCAAATCATCTAGATAAATAAATACTTTTGATCGTAAATGTGCAGATATTACTTTGTTCATAAGCCTGATCATCGTCTGTGGAGCATTATACAAACCAAATGGCATAGTGACAAACTGGTATAAGGGACGCCCTGGTACGGTGAAGGCTGTCTTCTCCTTTGACCTTTCATCTAATAAAATTTGCCAAAAGGCGTCCTTAAGGTCAAGACTTGTACTAAATCTGGCCGTAGGGAGCCTGCTGAGAGTCCCATCGATCAAAGGCAAAGGGTAAGCATCTTTCACCGTGACACTTTTAACTTTTCGGGCATCTAGACATAGTCTAACCTTACCCGGCTTGCGCACTAATGCCACTGGCGACGACCACGGACTCTGCGACTCCTCTATTACTCCTAGATGAATCATGCGATCTATTTCTGCATATAACAAATTTTCTATCGCTGGCGAAACTGCAAAATGTCGCTGCTTGATAGGTTTATTATCTGCAGTATCAATTATATGTGTTACAAAAGAAGTTCGTCCTAGCCCTTCCTTGGAAAATGCTGGAAATGAACTAATGGCCGTATTTAATTTTGCTTTCTGTTCACTAGATAAAGTGTGAAAATTTTCTTCGTCTTCAAGTTCACACACGTCTTTGTTTTTAGAATTAGGTTGCTCTTCGGAAAACAAATCTTTAGCTAAACCAAATGCTCTTCGGAAAACAAATCTTTAGCTAAACCAAATGCTCTAACAAAATAACACCTAAATAAAGATTTTGCGTCAAGGTAGGAATGATTAGAAAATTTAAGAGCCTGGATTCACCTCTGAAAACTACTGTTGCCGCTACCCTACCTATGGTTGGGTGAGTAGTACCGTCAGCTGTTTTTAGATTTACTTTCAACTTTTTGAATGGATGTTTATTTTCTTCTACAAATCTTTTGGCGTAGCCTGATGAAAAACATGAAACTGTAGCACCTGTGTCAATCATGCCAACTATACTCTCATTAAAAATTTTCACGGATGCAAAAGGTCTAATATCTTTTTCTTTTGTATAAGAAACGACAGCTGAACAAAATATTTTTCTGTTTTTAACAGCTTGTTTCCAAAATGTTCTAAGCCTTTTAGTGGCTCTTTTACTTTTCTTAATAGCATCGGGTTTGTCTAGGTCCTCATGAAAAATTTTACGCTTAACTTACTGATATTCTCTTAATCTAATATGATATGGTTTTAAATGTTTTGGAGTGTATTTATAAATGGAATCTTCGTTACTATCACTATTTTTTAAAGAAAATTTAGTGTTAACAATACTATTATCGCATACATTATTCTTGTGGTCTTCCCACGAATTAATTTGGTTATCAAATGTTATTAAATTTGTGTCGCTTTGGACAGAAACTGTTTTGGTTTCTGATTTTGCTGATAGTTTTTTGAAAACTTTGAACAACTGTTACAATTTGGTTTGAATACATTCAGCTTTCCGCAACCATAACATAATACCTTTCGTTCACCAACACAATCCTCAAAACGATGCCCCTTATCCGAACAATTCCAGCATATTATATCTCTTATTTGCTCCAGAGCTACCGCGTTTCCCATTTCACTATTTGAATGTAACTCGGATACTACTTTGCGAGAAACAAAAGGACGACTGCCTTTGCTTTTGTTTAATTCTTCGTATAATATTTCATGTTTTATAACAAACTTTCTTAAATGAGAGATAGAATTGACTTCAAAATACAGTATTTCCTTGCGAACATCCGGTTGTAAGTTTCTCTTTAATATTTCCAATAATTCATGTTCGCCTAAAGGATGTTGCAGATGATCGGATATTTTCAAGACAGCGTCATAATATATATCAAATTTTTCCCCAAACCTTTGCTTCCTATTTCTTATTTTCTCAATTAAATCAAAATCTGTTCTTCTATCGCGAAATTGGTTTCTAAGCTGGCTACATAAATTTTCCCAATTTAATCTTGCAGTATTTCTATGAAAACGCCAGTACCAGTCCATGGCTTTACCACAAAATAAAAGATGGATGTGTCTACATAATAAATCAAAATCTCCACGCAGGCTTTGAATAGTCAGAGCTTGAACTCTATAAATAAAATTATCAACGGGTAACCCATCCTCTTCGTGTCCACTGAATTTTAGATGCTATCCAGAAATAATAGCGGCAACCTTCTCAAACGGCAATTCAAAATGTCTATTAACTGCAACAGGACTTACAAAACCTTGCCTGTCAGCCACACTTCTATTGTGATTGTTATTATTATTTCTGTTGCCTAAGTTTTGTCTAAAATTCCCACCTCGATAACTTCGAGCAAAATTGTTGCTAGTTATATTATCCCTGCTACTATAAATCTGATTTCTACCACTTTCACTCAGTAAACTTCTCCTATTATTGGAATTATAGTTCATGCCAAGTGAGGCCAATTGAGTTCTCACTGCTTCAGTAACTAAAACCTGAGGAGAATTGTCACTAATGTTATTTGAATCGATATTTCTAGGTAAATTATTACAAACACTTTGAGAAATATTTAGCAAATTGTCAATAGACTGTCTTTCATTAGATATATTAAAAGCTAGAGTTCGAGAATTTTCATTTTCAAGAATACTACGTCTCGTATGTTTTTCGTTAAAAACTTTCGGAATAGCCCCACTATTATTTGTAACACTATTGGCGGAAGCTTGATTAGCTTGTGCTCCCTCCTCTGCTAAAATAATATGAGACTTTAGTTTGGTTGACCTACATGCCTTGCTACAAATAGGACAAGCTTGAGTTTCTTTAATTACGTCTACCACACAATCTCGATGGAAAATATGCCCACAAGGAGTAGAAACAGCATCGTCATCTATTTCGTAGTCTTTATTACATATGGAACATTGACGTTTGTTATTTAATACTAATGATGGCAAATTTTCATTGCTGTGCACTAATGCCATATTATTTTGGTTAAAAAAAAATTTATTAACAATACGAATCATATAAAACTTTTAATCAGGTCTTTGGTAAAGTGGTGTGCAATATTTTGTTTTTTTTTTATAGTAAGTCTAATTTGGAAATTGAATTTACGGTTATGATAAATATATAAGACAAACTGCAGGACAGATTTAAGATACAAAAGTGGACAATTGTTGCTATTTTGAATTAGTTTGCAATGCAATTGTAATTCCACAGCTTTTATATACCAAACAGACATACAGCATTCTCATCACATTATATCCTACCTAGAATGTATAATGATACCCTAATTTGCAAAACAAAGAGGAATAAAAAAAATTTTTAATCATAGTGGACTGAGATGGTATTAACAACCAAAAAACAGTATTTCCTAATTTGAACAAAGAAATATTTTATTCTTGGTTTAAAACCAAATATGTAAACAAACACAGTGCTACTTAGTTTATCATTGTCATTCCTAAATAAAGAAAACTAAACAATTCAAAATTGTTATCGATTTGTTAAAAGTGTGAGACACCCCAAACACAGAATTTTATTAGATGTTATTGCAGAAAAAAAAGACTTTTTTTCTTCTTATTACTGTCGTATATTTTAGGTTGGGGGGCCCCACGTTGGGCGCCATTCTATTGTAACGCAAAATTTTTTTATACTAGGTCACACCTCGAAACAGTACGCACGTTCTGGAAGACTAGCTAGTTCGGCAGTGAAGGGCAGGGATCTTGTTCCGGCGTTCAACCTTGCGATTGTTACAAAGAAATTTAACGTGCGATTATGTTGCCCTAATTTATTTTTGTTTTTAATATAACTTACTTATATTTTCTTTTTCAATTACCTTTCGACTTACGTTAATAGCTCAGATGTTTTAGCTATAAGCCTCTAAACCCACCGCTCCATGTTTTTCAATGGCGTTAACAATTTTTTTATCAGAAAAACCCATAATATAAATCGACCTTACCAAAGGCCTTTTAAAGTTTTACATTAAAATTTATTAGTTCATTGTTTAATACAAAAAAAATTTTAACAGAAAAAAAAATATAATAATATGAAATTTAAAGCATATTTTTATTTACTAATACAAAAGAAATTTCTCTATAACCATAGATCTTAAAGGGTTAATCATAATATATGTAAAAAATGAGTAGGAGATACAAACAACAAAAAAAAAAATGATAAATCAAAATAATGAATGAGACAATAAAAAAAATTGTATTAATGAACAATAGTATTTTGCTTTAATTTTTATTTCTATTGTAAAATAGAGTGTAAGAAGTTTAATTACAGGGTTTTCAAGTCCTGCGACTAATTATCAATGTAGGGATTCCCATTTACTTAGTGATTATTATTTTTTTTATGTTCATAATAATATATCTATTTCTTTTTAACAAAACTGAATCTTTTACTTCAAATTATTTTGGTATTTAATAAAAACAAACAAAATCAATTCTATGATTGTGTTTATGAATTCTCTTTTTAATTGTCTCTCTAACTCTCTGCACAAAATTAAAAAAGAAAAATTTTAACAAAAAAAAAACTTACCAGCATTTTGTCCAACGCTGCATGAAGGCCTTCTGCATATTGGCTGGTGACAATTGCTGAGCGAGTTAGAGATGTTGTTTTAAGTGTAAATGTTTGGTTTAAGTTAGGGTTAGCAGACAACGGATTAAGTTAGGGGAAGTTGTTCTTTCTACGATTTTGTTTTTTTTTTCTTTTGTACAATATTTAAAATATGTAGTTATTTTAAAAGAAACAAGTTAATTGATTTTTTTTTTTACTTTTTCTACTGATAATGAAATAAAATATGCAGTCTTTAGTAGTATAACTTTGGTTTTGTATCTTTAGTAGATATTTCGTGTTAAACCTTCACAATTATGTAAGAGAAACCTTTCATAATTTAGGGTAGAATTAAATGTTAGGTAGTTCGAAAATAGTTAGTTAATTACAAGGTTAGAAAAAAATAGTAATTTTAGGATGAATACTGTGTTTAACTGTCTTAATTGTTATTGCGGCAAAATTTCCGTCCATTATTTCCTTAGTGTTAACTATTAAATTAGATGCTGTTGTCTTTCCATGGAGGAAAATTTGACTTTGGCTGAACAGATGTACCAGAGCTATAGCACACAGCAAGTTATAAAATAACAATTGTGGTTTCTAAGTCACGTACCACATCTGACCCAAAACCACGTGTAACTTAATTGCAGATCAAGATCCAATTTTTGTAGAGGCTTACTGTTTCCTTTGAGATTGTGATTAAAATTGGCTTCGATAAGCAAGAGTTTAATTTTTCTTTCTTTTGTTTTAAATGATATAAAAAAAAATTTTTTTAACTACAGTGCTGTCTGGATAGAGTGAACTAATTTTTGCAGAGCGGTTTCACTTTACCCAGGTTGTTCAGTAAATCAAGGTTGAATTTTTTTATTTAAAAAACTAATTTATTTATTCTAAATGCATTTATAGGTTATAAATTTTATTAATTTCCATGTAATATTAAAGTTTAAATTTATGACTGAAAAAAATTTGTAAATTAGCGAAGGCAATGTAGAGCTTGTATATTCGCGAAATTTGGAGTATTAGCCTCAGCCCATTCGATACCCTTATCAAAAACATTAATGGCTTCAGCAGCTAATATCGGATCTGTGTTTACTGGTGTTTCGCCATTGTCTTTATTATCTCATAATTCAAATGTGCAAGACATTGTCGATTTTGCAAAGCCATAACGCTTTGCTAAAGAAGTAACACCAGCATCTTTTTCAATTTCTTTTATAATGTCGCTTTTTTGTTTTAAGGATAAATGCTTTTTTTTCGAATCCATTTTATGTAACAATTAAACACCAATTATTCAGAAATTAACTTTAAGACACGACCCTAATGGAACATGCGCGCAGACTTTAATAAATTAACACCTCATAGAATGCGTATTTGTGTGAGTAACTTGTCAACTTACTCTAAAAGAATCGTTAATTTACCGTTATTTTATGTTCTCTTTAATTGTTATACTATTTTTCATTGCTTTCTCCTTCGCCAAACCTAAAAACTCACTATAAAGTAAAGTATGTTCACTCTATAGAGGTTCATGAGTGTTCACTCTACAGAGTAGTCAATGTAAAACTTCTGGTGTTCACTCTAACGAGGTATTCATAGCATCGGGGGTTCACTCTACCCAGACACCACTGTATATATTTAATTAAAATTTACAATCAACCACGTTTTAATTAAGCTGCTGTTTGACGACTTTATTATTTCAACTTATCATCTCTGCAGATCAAAATGGAAAGAAAACCTTACTCTATTTTAATCTATATTATACCTATAATATTATTTCTTTGATTCTAGCTTTTTGCTCTTCGTTGACATTATTCAGTGAACCTCTAGAATGATTTTACCTACTTCACTTCTTTCTTTCCCTTTTCTTTATAATAGAGCTTAGCTTAGAGCTTTTAAAATACTTGACTCTTACTCTCAGAATATCCACAAAATATCATGTAGTGATATTAAAACATACATGATAAGCGTTAATGAGAAATATTAAAACTTGTTAAAGTTAAGGTAAATTGCGAATACCCACTACATACCTATCTCCAGTGATGGTATTTTATATTTAAGGGAATTTTGAAGAATAAAAAAAAACTCATTCAAACTGATTCATTTTACCATTTTGGTAGTACTGAATGAAGTTTTTTTTAAAGGAACCACCCAATGGAGCTTTTGATTTAATGCTTTCTTCTCCTTCGAAATCCTATCTTTGTATATAGCCATTAACCCTACTCGAACCACATTATTATTTTAAATGAGATAAATCTGACAAACAAACTATAAATTAGAAAATATTATATTACATCTGTTTTATCAGATATATCAAAATTATTTGATCCCATTGGCTTACCAATGGGATAACCAGTCGTTATTTCTATGAAGATTTTTATGCAGAGATTGTGGTTAAATGGCATTGACGGGGATCAAGAGCTACCGGAAATTCTACGTAACCAATGGCAAACGCTTCGTAAAATCATCAATGATATAAGTCAGTTACGAATTCAAAGGTGGATGCAGTTTGAGAGTGGTGAAGATATTGAACTACATGGATTTTCAGACGCATCTGAATCGGCATATGCTGCTGTCGTGTATTTAAAGATTAGAAGTAAAGATGGTACTGTACACACAACACTTATTACCGCAAAGACAAGGGTAGCTCCAGTGAAACAAATATCTTTGCCACGGTTGGAGCTTTGTGGCGCTCATTTATTGGCAAAACTTTTAATCAAAGTTCAAAATGCTCTTGGTGTAAACAAATGTAAAGTATTTGGTTGGTCAGATTCAACCATTGTACTGGCATGGTTATGGGATCATCCAGTACGCTGGAAGTCATTTATTGCTAATCGTACATCATTCATTATACAAAATGTGCCATCAAGTCAATGGAATCATATTCCTTCTCTCAATAATCCGGCAGATCTGGCCACTCGCGGTGCGACCCCATCTGAACTGATTACAAATGATCTTTGGTGGTCTGGCCCAAAAGAACTTCTCTCTGCACAAAAACCAAAAACAACTGTTTCTGTACCCACAAACATTGATATGGAGGAAAGAAAAAAGGTTATTTTGCACCTTACAACAGAAAATTCCCATAATATATTTAGTCTCTACTCACAATATAACAAATTGCTACGTATTACTGCATTAATTGAGATTCTGTAACAATTGCAAGGTTCCAAAACAAAATAGAAAAACGTATTTTTTTAACTACACTAGAACTACAAGATGCAGCATATCAGTTGGTTAGAGCAGCTCAACAGGAAACGTTTTCATCCGAATTACATCTTTTATCTGCAAATAATCAATTAGCAAAAAAACACAAATTAAGCAGCTTGTCTCCCTTTGTAGATGAAAAAGGTCTGCTACGAGTAGGTGGTAGAATAGAAAATGCTCAAATTACATATGATCAAAAACATCCAATGATTTTGTATAAGGATCACAAATTGACCGAGTTACTAGTGAATCATATCATTTAAAATATTTGCATTCTGGACCTAGACAAACGCTATATTTAATTGGTTTAAAAATTGGATACCTCCAGCTACGAGTATCGTGAAGCGATGTATTTACAAATGCGTAGTATGTATGAGATTCCGCGCCATCCCATTTAGCCAGCAAATGGGACAACTGCCTCATTATCGTCTACAACAAACATCGGCATTTATAAACACCGGTTAGTTTCCCGCAGACAAGCACATGGCTTCGCGGGGTTTAAATATTAAGCATGAATTTACTTGATGTTGATTAAATAAATAAAATAAAAAAAATTTATATTTTTGTGCTTTAAATTCAACCATAAAATATGAATAAGATGAAAAAATACATTCAATTTCGTTAAAAATTATTTTGATTTGGTGATAAAATGGACAAAAGGCAATGAACAAATATATGTAATTGTTTCTGTTTGTTTTGGCTGTTCTACTGTTCTACTGTTCAAAGGTGTACTAAAATTTAATTGTTTATTTTTTTTTAAATATAATTATTTAATTAATTCGCTTATATGATAATAATAATAAAATATTTTCTTTTCAAAATAGAACTGAATTTATTTATTCTACACAGTTTAGTTAGTAAAAGTAAAAATATTTTCCAAACGGTAAGTATTTTATACTCCTTTTTTTCCTATAAGCAACTTTTCCCAATAAGAAACTTTTTTATTGAAAATGGTTCAAATGTGTTGCTTATATAGAGCGTTCACTATATCGCACTTATTCGTCAAAAGCGTAACAACTCAAAATTCATGAATTTTCAGTGGAGACAAAAAACTGTTTCCGTTAATTGAGACTAAAGTAGTAATTCTAAAAACACAAAGAGGGTTATTACGTTTTTTTTTTCACGGAATAGAAGAAAAATCAAAGGGAGATTTTTACAGTGGGTAGATATTACCTCTGTGGTTTGGTTTTTTGCAAAAAGTGAAAGTTTTAAAATTTTGAGTTGCTACGCTTTTGGGGAACAAGTACGATATATATTATTCTAAAACTATTGTAGAGTTCTGTAATTAGTGTCAAAAATTTCACGCTTACAAAAATAGAAGGTGCTGTCAAGTTTTCAGTACCGTTAAGTCTGTAAAATTGCTTACTTGCACTATTTTATTTCTATTCTTCTTTGGAAGCGAGATGTTTTTGCGGAAAAAGTATCCTATATTTTAACAGAATCACTAAGGCGCCATCTCACAAAATTCTAATAAAATGCATTAAGTAGCTTTTACGTGAACATAGTCAGACAGACAAACAGACAAAAATTAAAAAAATGTATATTTTGTTTTTCCTATCCATTAATACCTGCACCAGCAAAAAAATTTTTAAAGAATATCTCATGTACAGAGATGGTCCTGTTACAGTTTTATTATATGTATATTGCTTTAAAAAAAATCCTCTCCGCTTGAAATGATCAAGAGACGATTACAGAAAATATATCTGGTATGTCGGTTGAAGCGTTTGATATACATATGTTGTTTAAGCTGATGATGAACATTAATAACAATACTTCTTGTAGTGGCAATTTCATGTGTCATGCGGTTCTTAAGGCCATAAACAACAAAGTCACGTATACCATGGGGACACCCTATACTTTTTTATTTAATTTTTAGTTGCAGCGGATGCACTGATACACACTCTGTGTAAACTTCAAGTGACTGTCTATTACGATTTAAAAGATAATGCCTTGTACTTTAAAGTTCTTCACATTTTAATTTTGAAGTTTGTTATTGGGAGCTATAGTAATCCAAATTTTGTAAGTTATGAACTTGCATTTTACGGTTTAAAAGACACGTGTGGACACACGTTATATAAAACCAATCTCTAGGCATAAACTAAAAAAAACTTGGAGTACTAGTTCTATAACCTTCCTTCTTTCTTAGTAGTCGGATAAAAGTTAAGGACATGGTTAGCGTAGTGTATCGAATAAGCATATATTTGGTAGCGCTATTCAATAATAGCCGTAAAAAAGGGGCGATAAAGTTTTATTTTTTTGTGTACGACTACCAGTTTCTCACAATGGAGCCTTGAGTTTTGGAATATACGGTAGTATAATCCGTTGCATGATCTAGATGTGCACATTGTATGCAGTGTTGCCACCAAAAAAAAAAATTATAACCAAATATTCTTAAAAATGTAAACAAATGAGGAAAAAACTAACCAAAATTAAAAATTATTTTGATTTATTTAAATTATATTTTTTATTTTATTTCACATTGTTTTTTTTTATTTTATTTCACCTTTTATTAAAAAAAAGTTGTACTACACATCTGATTACTTATTATATTTATGCACACATACATATGTGTGTATTATAAGAATTAAAAAATAAGTAACAAAATTATAAAAAAAATAAATAAACAGAAAGGCAATTTTATTTTAAACAAATGAAGATACTACATACATATAAAGTAATAACAGTTTACAAATTATTTTAAACAACTAAAAATATCAGTTTTTATTTATTTGAAATGTGCATGTTTGAAGTATATGATTACTACTTTTAAAATTAATATTAATAAAGAAAAGAAATCCTCATTTATCGTTTATACTATTATTTTACCAACACTCTTTGTTCCTATAAAATGTAACTCTATGTTTGATACCCTTTTTTGTACAACTGTGAATTAGAATACACATTTTTTGTTTGTCACTTAAGATACAGTCCATTTTTTTAATAAGAAATTGAATTCAAGCATTTTAATTATATCAACAACAATGCATATTACAAATTTGTTTTTGGATTGAGTTTTTAATTAATTTTTTAGATTATTATTATTTGAATTAAAACATTGAACAACTTATTAATTTAAGAATTAAAATTTAAAGCTTTTGTTAAAAAAAAAATATGTTTTTCTTCGTTTATTTAACAAAATTAATATTTCACAGTTTTATAACAATAAATTATAAATAATAATAATAATAATGCTAATAATAATAATAATAATATAATAACAATAGTAAAAGCAAAACAAATAGAATTAAAAATATTTATATTTTATATGTTTGAAAACTTAATCCAAAAACTCAGCTATACTTATATAACTGTCTAAAATAAAGTTTCAAAGTCTTAATAGTTTCCATTGGTATAAAATTTTTCCTTCATTACCAGCTGCTAAATTTTGGAAAGATAATAACAAAGCTTCCAAACATATCTGAATTACTTAAAACTTTGGCCCCTACGGTTTACAACTCAACTCTACTTCAGTTGAAATTTTACAATTTGGTATTATCAATTACAACTCAAAAATTTTTAAGTTGAATTTAAATTGTTTTACAACTCTGTTGTAGTTTCACCGTTTACAACCCCGTGTTAGCTCGGTTAACAAAAGCTTAAAAAAATTACAACTCATCAGTAGCAGTTGTTTCAAATTACAACTCATCGGTACCAGTTGTCATTTAGACAACTCAACTTAGTTGAGTTGTAATCAGTTATAGGGGCATTAAATTGTGTTACAACTCTGTTGTAGTTTCACCGTTTACAACCCTGTGTTAGTTCGGTTAACAAAAGTTTAAAAAAATTACAACTCATCAGCAGCAGTTGTTTCAAATTACAACTCATCAGTAGCAGTTGTCTTTTAGACAACTCAACTGAGTTGAGTTGTAAACCGTAATAGGGGCATTTATTTGGTGTAATTATCTTAAGATGTTTTAAAGCTTTTCGAAGCGTTTCAGAATTTCTTTTAAAACATCAATTTTAATTTTAGTTTTTTAATTTGATGTATTTGCAAGCTTGAAAGGTTACTTTCTTGCATACATAGTTTACCTCTATGGCCAATAAAAACATTTTCAACATTTAAGTAATTACATTTATCACTCTCTAAATAAGTTTAACTTTTGTCATGATTATTTAAAATTCAATGTTAAACATCGGGTGGTTAAATTTTAAAGGCCGATGTTGAATGTGAACTACATCTAAACGTCAAGTTTTTTCTGCATTTAATTTGACATTTCTCAATTTCAGACTAACTCAATTTGAACCATGGAAAGATACACAATCGAGCAACGCGTTAAAGTTATTCAAGAAATGGCAATAGTGGATCATCAATTTTCGAAGGAAATCATCTTCCGTGATGAGGCACATTTTCACCTCAGCGGATTCGTCAATAAGCAGAATTGCCGCATTTGGGCGAATGATAATCCAAGAGTGATTGTCGAAAATCCAATGCACCCACAAAGAGTGACTGTTTCGTGCAGTTTATGAGCTGGCGGCATCATCGGGAGGTATTTTTTCTAAAATGAGGTCGGTCAAGTAGTTACTATGAATTATGTT